>JAKSZU010000006.1:118442091-118757091 GCA_026018925.1 Tupaia tana
CCACAAATTCACCTTTCTAAAATGTACGATTCAGTAGTTTTTATTACATTCGCAAAGGTATGACATCATCACCACTATCTTACTTTATTTTCATCACCCCAAAAGCATACCGTGTCCCAGTACCAATCAATTCCCCATTGCTCCTTCCCACAGCCTCTGGCAATCACTAATTACTTTCTTACAGACTTGCCTATTCTGGACATTTAATATTAATCGAATCATACAATATGTGGCCTTCTGTGTCTAGCTTCTTTCACTTAGCAAAATATTTTTAAGGTTCACTGATGTTGTAGCATGAGTCAGTAATTCATGTATTTTACACTTGACTAATACTGTATGTGGATATACCAGATTTTGCTTTTCCATTTATCAGTTTTTGAACATCTGGATAGTGTCCACATTTTTGCTATTATGAATAATACTTCTATAAATATTCATATACAAGTGTTTGCATGTGCAGATGTTTTCATTTCTTTGTGTATATACATAGAAGTGGAATGACTGGTATGGTAGCTCTATATGTAAATTTTGAGGAAATGCCAGATATTTTCCAAAGAGACTGCATCATTTTACATTCCCACTAGCAATTTATAAGGGTACAGTTTCTCCACACCTTTAACCACGCGTGTTTTCTGTTCTTCATTTTTCTTTCTTCCTTTCTTTTCTTTCTTTCTTCCATCCTTCCTTCCTTCCTTCCTTCCTTCCTTCCTTCCTTCCTTCCCTTCTTTCTTTCTTTCTTTCTTTCTTTCTCTCTTTCTCTCTCTCTCTCTCTCTCTCTTTCTTTCTTTCTTCTTTCTTTCTTTCTTTTCCATTGTAGCTCCACTAGCTTGTGTGAAATTGTTTCTCATTGTGATTTTGATTTGCATTTCTGTTATGATTAATAATGTGAGAATCTTTTCAAGTGTTCACTGGTTATTTATATATCTTCTTTGGAAAAATGTCCACTCAAATCCCTCACCCATTTTTTTGATTGGGCTCTTTGTGTTTTTACTATTAGCTATAAATGTCCTTTATATATTCTGGATACTAAATATTTGCTAGATATATTATTTCCAATATGTTTTTCCACTCTCTGTGTTTTTTCACTATTTTTTTTAGAGATTTTTGCATTAGGGCACATGCGCTCACCAGAGAGACAGGGAGAGACAAAGAGAGAGAAAGTGAAAAATCACCCCTCGAGGGGATGACCATGTCATAATCCCTTCTCCTCAATCCTCCTCTCAGGATCTTGGGCATGTACACTCACACACACCTAGTGTGAGTTTTAAGTCTCCGGGTCCGGGACTCAAGCTCAACTATGTGAGAGTCCAGCGATGCAACCATTATGCCATCTGCTGATCCCATCTTTTCACTTTTTTTTTTTTTTTTTTAGGAATTATTTTCTTGGGGAACCAGCAGTTAGTGTAATGGCAATGTCGCTGGACTCTCACGTAGTCGACCGTGGTTCACATCCTGGACCCGGTGGCTTAAAACTCACGCCGGGCACGTGTGCATGCATGCCCAAGATCCCGAGAGGAGAATGGAGGAGAAGGGATTGCGGCGTGACCATCCCCCCAGGGGGTGATTTCTCGCTTTCTGTCTCTATGTCTCTCTCTGTCTGTCTGGCGAGCGCACGCACCCTATCTCTCCAAAAAAAAAGAATTATTTTCTTGGGACCAGCAGTTAGCGTAATGGCTATGTCACTGGACTCCCATGTAGTCAACCTTGGTTTGCGTCCCAGACCCGGTGGCTTAAACTCACGCCGGGCGCGTGTGCATGCGTGCCCAAGATTCCGAGAGGAGAATGGAGGAGAAGGGATTGCGGCATGGCCATCCTCCCTGGGGGGTGATTTCTTGCTTTCTGTCTCTATGTCTCTCTCTGTCTGTCTGGCAAGCACACGCACCCTATGGCAAAAACTTCTTTAAAAAATAAAATTAAATTAAAAAAAAAAAAAACTAATTATTTTCTTTAACTTTATTTATCTATTTGTTTAATTTAATTTGACCAGAGAGGGACAGAGTGAGAGAGATGGAAAGTAAGAAAGCAAGCCACCAGATCTCGAACTGTGGTTGCCATGTAAGAGTCCAGTGCCCTTAACTACCATGCCACTTGCCAGTCCCCTGTCTTTTCACTTTCGATGTTTTTTGAAGCATAACAGTTTGCAATTTTGAGAAATTTATTTCTGGGTGCTTGTTTGTTTCATGTCATATCTAAGGCATGACTGACTAACCAGAATCATGAATAGTTACACCTATGTTTTCTTCTAAGAATTTTACAGTATTCTTACATTCATGCCTTTGATCCACTTTGAATTAATTCATGCATATGGTGTGAGGTAGGGGTCCAACTTTATTCTTTTGCATGTGAATTTACAGTTGTCCTAATGTAATGTAATTTGTTAAAAAGACTTTACTTTCCCTAATGAACTGTTTTCCTTTGTCAAAAATCAATTAACCATAAAAGTAAGAGTTCACTTCAGGACTCTCACTTCCATTCTGTTTGTGCCAGTACCAGACAGCCTTGATTATTGTAGCTTTGTAGGTTTTTTAATCATTAAGTATGAGTCCTCCAAATTTGTTATCTTTTCACAATTTTTTTGGCTCTTTGGGATCCCTTACGTTATTATGTGAATTTGGAATCAGCTTAACCATTTCTGGGGAAAAAAATTCAGCTGGAATGTTGATAAAAATTACATTAAATATGTAAATCAATTCAGGGATTAATACCATCTTAACAGTATTCTTCCCACCTGTTAACAAGGGATGTCTATTTATTTTCATCTTTAGTTTCTTTCATGAATACTTTTTAGGTCCATGGACTAGTGTTTAAGGAAACCAAAGGCCAGCCAGTGGTGTGATGGTTAAGGTAGCTGGATCCCACATGGCTGACTGCACTGTTTGACTCAGCAGCTTGAAAAACACTCCAGGTGCATGTGAGGATGTGCCCAAAATCCGAAAAGGAGAGAGAGGGGAAGGGATTGTGGAATGACCTTTCCTGGGGGGAGGGGGGAGAAGATGTTTTCTCATTTTCTTTCTCTCTCTGTCTCTCTCTGGCAAACACATGTACCCTCTAGAAAAACAAAAATATATATAAAGGGAACCAGATCCCACATGGATGACCATGTGGCTCAAATCCTAGCCCTGGAAGCTTGTAAATCATGCTAGGCACATGTGTATGCATGCCCCAAATCATGACAAGATAGAGAAACGGAAAAGGAGGGATTGTGGTATGATCATGCCCTATTAGGGGATGCTTTCTTCCTCTCCCTCTTAGTCCCTCTGTCTCTATCTGGCAAGCATACATGCTCTCTATCTTACTTTTCAAAAATTAATTTTTATTTTTAGATTTTAGTGTACAAGTCTTGTTTTTTGTTGATTATAGTATTTTAAATCCATAGTCTCTGAATGTTAAGCCAGATTTGTGTGTTATCAGGTGAGATCACAGAATGTTCTTTCTGTGAAAAAAAAAAATCAGTCCTTGGGGACCAGCAGGTGGCGTAGCGGTTAAGGTGCTGGGCACTCCCACATGGCCAACCAAAGTTCGAGTCCCGAACCTGGTGACTTGCTTTCTCACTTTCTCTCTCTCTCTTGTTCTTTGTCTGTCTCTCTCTGGTTACATTAAATGAATGAGTGAATATATAAAGTTAGATAGTTCTTTAAAAAAAAAATCAGTCCTAGAACAGGTTGGGAGCAAATCACTATTGATCTTTCTCATACCTAGACAAGCAGACAGACTACAGAGTATTGCATTCTGTAGCTCTCTTGGTATCAGATCTCAGTTCTTTTTTTAATTATTTATTTAATTTTATTCATTCATTCATTTATTTCAACTTGACTAGAGAGAGACAGAGAAAAAGTGAGAAAACAAGCCACCAGGTCCAGGACTCGAACTGTGGTTGGCCATGCAGGTTTGCCCAGCATCTAAACCACCATGCCACATGCTGGTCCTTCAGTTCATTTTTTTCTAAAAGCCTTGTGATTTGAATTTCTCAGATTGTTATCAATTGACAAGACTAGGAGAATATCTCTCCTAACTTTCTATCAACAAAAATAATTCTGTTTATCCATTGTCTTAAAGAAACCATTGCTCTCTAGGCACCTAAAATATTATTTGAGATTTAAATAAGTACTAAAGAAGGCCAGCAGGCACTGGACTCCCACTAGGATGACTGTGGTTTGATTCTGAGACCAGGTAGTTTCCTTTCTCTTTCCTTCTCTCTCTCTACCTCTCTCTGGTGAGTGTGCATGCCCTATAGCAAATTTTAAAATAATAATAATAAATAAAATTAAATAAATAATTTTTTAAAATAAATAAATAAGCACCCAAAAGGGCCAGGTCCATAGGTTACTGATTGAGGTAGCCAGATCCCACAAGGCCAATTGTGGTTTGAATACCAGCCCTGGCAGCTTTAAATACATGCCAGGTGTGTGTCCATACATGCCCAAAATTCCAACAGGATGGAGAAAGGAGGAGAAGGGATTGCAGCATGACCCCACCTCATGGGGGCAAGAGGGATGCTTTCTCTTTCTTTCCATCACTCTGACAAGTGCATGCACTCTCTGTCAATTAAATAAATAAATGCCCACAAAGGTGCAGCCCCCAATATCAACATTAAACCCATAACTCGAGTATGAAGATATGAACATCTTGGATCAGCCAATGGTGTAGTTAAGGCAGCTGGATCTCACTGCCAACTGCCTGGTTTAAGTCCCAGACCTGGCTGCTTTTGAAACACGCCAGGTATGTGTGCATGCATCCCCAAAACCCTGAGAGGAGAGTGAAGGAAAAGGGAGAGAAGGGACTGCAGCATGGCTCTCCCCCTTGGAGGGTGATTTCTCACTTTCTCTCCCTCTTCCTCGCTATCTCTCTGGTGAGTGCAAGCATCCCATGGGGCGGGGGGGGGGGGGGGATGTATATATATATATATATATATACATATATATATATATATATATGGCACAGAGAGTTCTATCTCAGGGTTCAATTAACTATTTTTTAACAGTTTATCTCATACATTATCTGAATATCTATAAACCCACAGCCTATCACTAGTGAGGGCCTTGCTGATACAATCAAATCTTTATTGCCCACCCACTTGTATTCAGTAAATAACCTAAGCTCATACTTTTGCTTTCAAGTCAGTCTGCCTCTATTTCCTAGTCAATGTTAACTCAGTGAATTAAAAATAATTTATTTTCAGCTCAGTCATGGTGGCACATGCTAAATGTTGTGGCTTGGAAGTCTGAGGCTATATGGGAAGCCCAGGTTTTATTTCTAGTCCCTAGTCCATCCTAAAAAAGCTAGAACAACAATAATAGGTCACACACACCACAAAAACTTATTTTAATATTTGTCCAAGAAAATTAGGTTATGAAATATGAATGTAATAGTGGAAAAGTATGTAAGTAATTATAAATCACATTTGATTTACCTACATTTTCCTCAAATTGAGGTATTCTTCAAAATTATCTCATTTTTGTAATAGAAAATCATTTCAGAAAAATCCATGGCATTTCACCAACTTCCTATTGCATGTGGAAACTAAAGTTTAAGTGAAAAGGAGGCTAGGCTTAGGTCAGAAAATAAATCAGAGATCTAATCAGATGTTGCACCTTCTGATCATGGATCCATTATTAGACTGTCCTTAAGTATGAAACATGGGGGAAGAAAACAGAGAGAGTGAAATTGAGGTCACTTCAGTTTATGAGAGCTGCTTGGGTTTCAGGAAGGGGTGCAAACACAGCAGACTCAATGATCAGTGTCGGAAAATCATTCTATGCACATAATATAAATGTAGTAACCACCCCCATGCCTTCTGTGCCACTGTAGTCATCCTCACAGCAAAAGAAACAAACACAGTAAAAACAGTAACTCTGCCATCTTCTTCACCTCCTTGGCAAACTGTGTGTGTGTGTGGAGCAGCACATGTTCTACAATGCCACAGAACTCAACCTGTGTACAGCCAGAGCCCTTTGCAAGAAAGACAGGGAACAAACCTTAATCTACTTAATTTACTGATGGGGAAACTGAGGCACAGAGTTTAGATACCTTTCAATAGCCAGTCAATACTCAAGTTAAGACCAACATTATGCCTTGTTTTTAGTTTTTGTTTTTGTTTTTGTTTTTGTTTTTTTGCTGTTTTGTTTTGTAAGGTTTTTTCCACAGGGTTCATGCACTTGCTGGAGAGACAGAGAGAAAAAGGGAGATATCACTGCCCAGGGGGGGATGGCTATGCTGCTGTTTTCTCCTCTAATTTCCTCTCAGGATTTTGGGCATGCACACACACACACACACACATGTGCGATGTAATTCTCAAACCACTGGGTCCATGACCTGAACTGCGGTCAGCCAGGTGGGAGTCCAGCTGTAGTCCACCACTACACCACCTGCTGGCCCCACATTATGTGTTCTGAGTCTCCATTTGATGCTTTCCTTGCTACAATTTCTTACTATATGTAAGGCTGGCTAGATACTTTCACTTTTTAGTCAAGTTTTATAGAGACGAGAATGAGGAGGCACACCCTCGTTCCTGGAATTCATAGTGTGCATACATACACCTTCATGGTCTCGTCTGCCTGCCAGGACTTGAGGATGTACATGTGTCTGGGCTAGCCTCTGCTAACCCCTACCCTATACATGCCCAAGATGGAAGGCTGGGGAATTTACATCCTAGCTGTGTTTTCATTGCTGAGACTTTACAAACATACTAATGAACATTCTCCTCCTTCCTTCTTCCACTGTCAGAATCTGTTCTGACTCTTACTAAGATATCAGCCCCAAGGAAAGCTACAGGGGTCACACATTGAGACCCGTAAGAAAAGACCACAGAGGTAGAAGACAAGACAACCATCTGGTTTGAGACCAGATTAGCTGGATTTGTGGAATCTAACTCTGATGGAAAACAGGGTGGTCAAGCTAGGTATTCATCATTCTCTTGTCCCCTCTCCTTCCTTAAACCATAAATCAGATTTATTACATCTATGTAGGGGTCAAGAAGACCATGGAAAATACATGTTATGGAAAAAAAAAACACACACACATAGGTGTCACAATTTTTGCACCAAAATAAACTCATACTTTAATTTCATTTTTCTGGATGTGTTGAAATCCCCCTGTTCCATTCATACAAGTCCTTTTCTGCTGCTGTAGCCTCTCACAGGCCAGAGGCAGCACTAAATTTGCGCCTAGGCTGAAGTGATGTCATAGAGCACTGAGGAGTGGGACAACCAGGAGTTCTTCCTGTCTGGGCCAAGCTAGTCCTGTCTGACTTAAAAGGGACTTTGGAGAACTTGATCTTAAGCTCTTTTGTGTTAACACAAAAATAGGTGTGGCTTGACATCTAGCTGGTCATTATGACTGGTTATTGTCAGGAAAAAAAAAGTGCTTGATATCAACTTCTTCAACCACTGTCATATTTTGTAAGTATTTTCCACTATTTATTTGGTAATATATTAGGACTATAATTTAATGCTGTCTCTGTGTTATCTAACAGAACACATTGATAAAAACAATACAGTACATCTGGTTAAATCATTCAACATGTGAATGTACAACTAAAGCTAGTAAGTTCAAAACTTTTGACAAAAAGGCACCTGATTTAAATTTCAATATTATGTGCCTAAAACTGAGATTTTCCTATAACCAAGGTGCACATTTTGAAACACAGGACTCTCCCCACTCTACCCTGATGTCTGTGCAACTGGCTGTTGTACCCTTGTACGTACTCACTCCTTTCTACTTTTATTTTCTCCAGTTAAAAATAGTGTCCAAGACATGATATAGTAACATACAGCATTTAACATTCAGCCCCTTTATTCAGCACTTAACCAGTTTGTCTATTATTATGTATTTCTCCTTAACCAGAGACACATGACAATAACCATGCCTAAATTTAGAAAGCATGTTGGGGAACCAGATACCAGCTAAACCTAGGCTGGTGGGGAGGACAAAAGTGAAGTGATGGAGGCCAGCAGGTGGTGTGGTGGTTAACGTCGCTGGGATCCCACATGGCCAACCACAGATCGAGTCCTGGACCTGGAGGCTTGCTTTCTCACTTTCTCTCTCTCTCTCTTTCACTCACTCTATCCCTCTCTGGTCAAATTAAAATAAATAAATAAATAAATAAATAAATAAATGGATAAATAAAGTTAAATAAAATCATTCTTAAAAGAGAATAAGAAAAAGTGAAACGACAAAATTCAAGGAGAAAAATAAACAAATTCACGAAGAAAAAGCATGAATTTTTATGAAAATAAGAATTTAGGGACTTTTGTTGTTTTGTTCATTGCTCTATGCCTAGCACCTAGAAGTGTCTGGCACATATCAGGATTCATGTGCTTGGCAAATATAGAGCTAAATTCACCAATGAAAATAGCATGGATCTACAAGAAGTTTTTTATAGAAAAATACCTTATAGAAACTAACTGAGGGGACCAGCAGTTGGCTTAATGGCTGTGTCTTTGGATTCCCATGTAGTCGACCACGGTTAGAGTCCTGGACCCAGCGGCTTAAACTCATGCCAGGCACGTGTGCATGCATGCCCAAGATCCTGAGAGGAGAATGGAGGAGAAGGGATTGTGGCGTGGCCATCCCTCTGGAGAGTGATTTCTCACTTTCTGTCTCTTTGTCTGTCTTTGTCTCTCTGGTGAGCACATGTACCCTATAGCAAAAACCTCTCAGAAAAAAAAAAAAAGAAAAAAGAAAGAAACTAACTGAGAATAAAGTTTAAACTGTAATGCTAGAAATACAAGGGGATGAGGAATAGTTTTTACACTGTTAAGTAGAAAGTATCATGACACCTAAGTTTCTGTTCAATGGGGATTCACTTTTAGTTCCATCACTAAGCAGATTTTTTTTTTACCCATAGAGGAGATTTAAAGTTCTTTTCCATATACAGTAGGTAAAGCACTGATCCCTCAGAGTGAAAATAAGATAATAAGCCCAATAAAGAAGATATATAAAAGTCAACTCAAAATGGATTAAAAGGCTTTAAGGTAGAACTTGAAACTATAAAATTTTACAAGAAAACACAGGGGAAAATCTCCATGACATTGGTTTGGGCAATAATTATTTTTTTAATATGAACACAGAAGCACAGTCCATAAAAGCAAAAATAGAATATAGAAGATGGAGGCAGGGGTAATGCAGTGGTAAATCTGTCTGGCTGACCCACTTGGGAAAGTTCCAGGTCTGGAGACCTCCCTGAATATGCCAAGCATGTATGTGCCAAAGATCCAGGGCTGAATGGGGTGGAATGAGATGTTGAGACACTGTTGGGGGTACTATTCTCTGCTCTTTCTCTCTTACTCATGGAAGAAATAAATAAAAACTTTTCAAAAAGAAAAAAAAAAGACAAATGGTATTATACCAAACTAAAAACCTTCTGCAAAATCAAGGTAACAATCAACAGTATGAAGAGACAACCTATAAAATGGGGAAAAAAATTACAACTGACGACATCTGATAAGAGGTTAATATCCAAAATACATAAAGAAACAAATAACTCAAAGGAAAGAAAAAGATAGTAATAACACAACTGAAAATTGGACAAGGGACCTGCAAAGACAGTTCTCAAAAGAAGACATACATATAGCCAACAGGTATATGAAAAAATGTTCAATATCACTAAATCATCAAGGAAATGCCAATTAAAGCCACAAAAAAAATTACCTCACACATATCAGAATGGTTATTATCAAGAAGATGAAAGATAACAAGTGTTGGAGAGGATACAGAAAAAAAGGAACACTTGCATACTTTTGGTGGAAATGTAAAGTAGTATAGCCATTATGAAAAACAGCATGGGGACCAGCAGTTAGCGTAATGGCTATGTCGCTGGACTCCCACGTAGTCGACCGCGGTTCGAGTCCCGGACCCGGTGGCTTAAACTCACGCCAGGCGCGTGTGCGTGCGTGCCCAAGATCCTGAGAGGAGAATGGAGGAGAAGGGATTGCGGCGTGGCCATCCCCCCTGGGGGGTGATTTCCTGCTTTCTATCTCTCTGTCTCTCTCTGTCTGTCTGGCGAGCGCACGCGCCCTATAGCAAAAACCTCTCCAAAAAAAGGAAAAAAAAAAAAAAACCAACAACAACAACAAAAAAGAACAGTATGAAGATCCCTCAAAAAATTAAAAATCGAGCTATCACTCGATTTCCAGCAATCCCAAGGAAATAAAATCAGTATGTGGGTGGGGATGTCTGCACTCTCATGGTCATTATTCACAATAGCTAAGATACTGAATTAAACTGTCTATAAACAAGTGCATGGATAAAGAAAGTGGTATATTCGTATTGTAAGAATACTATTCAGCCTTTAAAAGGAAGAAAATAAGAGGTCAGAAGGTGGTATGGTAAAGGCACTGGACTCCCACATGGTCAACTGTGTTTCAAGTCCCAGGTTTGGTGGCTTGAAAATCATGTTGGGCACATGTGCTTGCATGCCAAAAGTCCTGAGAGGAGAATGGAAGACAAGGGATTGTCTTCCATTGGCATGGTAATCCCCCCCCCAGGGTCATTTCTCACTTTCCCTCTCTCTTTCTCTCTCTGTCCAGTGAGTTCATGTGCTACCGTATGGTATAAACCTAAAAGAAAAGGAGAAGAAGAAGGAGCAAAAGAAGGAGAAGAAGAAGATCTTATCATTCATGACAACATGAATGAACCTGGAGGCGATCATGCTGAATAAACCAGCACAGAAAGACAAATACTCATGATCTCACTCATGAGGAATCTAAATTGAACTCACAGAAATAGAAAGTAGAATGGTGGTTACTAGGAACTTGCCAAAGGGAAGGAGTTGGGGGAGACAGTCAAAAGACACAAAGTTTCAGTCAAATAGGAGGAAAAAAGTTTAATAGACCCATGGTATAACACGGTGACTATAGTTAATAACCATCTATTATATTCTTGAAAATTGCTAAAAATAGTAAATGTCAAGTGTTCTTACCACACACACAAAAAAATAAGTATGTGAAGTAACACATGTTCATTAGCTCAATTTGGCCATTCCAAAATGGATATACCTTTCAAAACAATGTGTTGTGCACATTAAACATATTCAAATTTTTATCAGTTTAAAAACAGTCGTTAAATTAAAAATAAAAACAAAGAGCAGTCAGAGAAATTTCAGTTGTCACAGGTAGACTGATGGCTCCCTAAAGATGTCTATGTCCTAACCTCTGAAACCTGTGACTAAATTAGTTTTTAATAGTGTTAAAATAGCAAAGAGGAATTAAAGTTGCAGATGTAATTAAATTACTCAACTGACTATAAAATAGAGAGGCTATCCTATATTACCCAATGAGTCCACTGTAATCATAAGGATCCTTATACATGGAAGAAGGCAAAAGTGTCAGTGTTGGGTCGATGGGATGTGGGAAACACCCAACCCGGCACTGCTGGCCGTGAAAATGGAAGAAGGGACCACGAGCCCAGGCATGCAGCAGTCTCTAGAACCTGGATAAGGCAAGGAAACTGATTCTTCCCTGGAGTCTCAGGAAGGAACACAGACTTACCTACCCATCTCTGACTTCCAACCTCCACACTGTAAAATAAAAATTTGTATTGTTTTCTGCCAATGCGTTTATGGTAATTTGTTATACTGGCAACAGAAAGTTTACACCCTAAAAATTAAAACAGAACAGCAGCAGAATCACATAACTCCTAATAGAATTTTGGAACAGATACTGTTGGGGACTGATGATGTGGGGCTAGAGGAGGTGGGAAACAAAGCTCCTGCAGGAGACAACTGAAATGGATGTGATGCTGGACTAACTTGGAGCCTGTGCATAACACGAAACAAAGTAATCGTTATAGGTTGTAATGGGTCCCTCCAAAATTCACATACTGAAATCCTAACTCCCAGTACCCCATAATATGAATGTCTTTGCAGATAGGGCTGTACTGCGGTAATCAAGATAAAAATGAGATCAAGGTGGACCCTAAGCCAGTAGGACTGGTGTCCTTATAAAAAGAGGAATTTCAGAGACAAACACATATACGGGGAAATCACCAACACAGTATCAGTGCAAGATAGCCATCTACAAGCCAAAGAAAAAGCCTGCAATAAATCTTTCCCCGGGAGTCCTCAAGAGGAACCAACAGTGCCAGCACCTTAATTCCAGACTGACTTCCAGCCTCCTGACTGTGAGACAGTAAATTCTGTTGTTTAACCCAACAGCTTGCAGTACTTCATTACAACAGCCCTAGCACACTAACAGGGTGATGGAGGCACAGAAGGGAAGAAAAAAAAATACTGATTATTACAGAAGCGAATAATTCAGAACATCTCACTGAAAGACCTTCATGACCGTGAGTGGAGATGGAGTTCACCAAGGACAGGCCACGTAGCTGGCACAAGCTCGCTCCCAGGTGCGTCTCAGCTGAGAGGTGCGACACCGCACGTCCGCTGGACTCCTCTGCTTCCAGCACTACTGATGGCTAAGAAGTGGGAAGAAAGCTTGGCCTACAATGCATGAGAAACTGAGAGGGGGACAGAGTTCATCAAAGAAGGAAACAACAATCACAGAAAAGAAAAGGGAGCAAAATGAGAGTACGGTTAATGGATTGATAGTAAAAAAAAAAAAAAAAAAAAAAAAGAAAGAAAGAAAGAAAAAGAGGAAAATGAGACCAATTACAAACACACACACACACACACACACACACACACACCCCATACATTCAGTTAATAGGGAGAGCATACCACACTGCAGTTTCTATGCATGGTCCCAGATAGTATCTCACTTAAGCATCACAAGATTCCTGGGAGGTAATTACAGTATTATTTATGGGGAAGCGGAAGCTGAGAGTGATGAGCCCCAGGCACTCTGAAGCAGTCTGCAGTCCTCTGACAAGTAATTCCTGGACCCTCTCATTCCTTCTGTCCCTGCCTTTTGACTTTCCCCTCTGGGAGTAAACAGAGGCACCTCATCACTGGGCTTTATTCTCCAAAACTGCTGAGGCGAGTTTCTTTGTCGTTTATAAAAGCACAGAAGTCAAATCCCACAAGATGCTTGTTACAAAGAAATACAGGCTAATTTAGCTTGTGACTATTGTTGGTTCACGAAATACAAACAGCCCATCACAACCATTCCCAGCCTCCTCACCCCCCCCAATTCAGTCCGCCCCTAGCTGCATCATTGCTGTCTTCCTCCCCACCCTTCCTCCATGCCCCCAGGTCCCCCGTTCACTACCGTGTCACTCCGATTCAGATGCAACCAGCCCAGCCAAGGTGGGTAAATGACCGGTGTGGGTAGGGCAAGGTGTGCCAGCCTCAAGGAAGTTCTTTTCAGTCCCTCCTTCCACTGTGGGGCGTGGCTGCCAGCAAAGGATGGAGTTTGGGCGGGCTCCCCACAAAGAGAGGTCTGCGGGCACTGAGGTTTCCGGGACTCGCCACACACCAGCCAGCAGGAAACCTTCGCTAAACTGTAACCGCCCGACCTGTTGCTGATGTGCATATTCATTTCCTACTCTAGTGATTGCAGGAGGGTCAAGGTACAATGGAGACCACGGTGCGGGTGGGAAAAAAAATCGGAGCCATGATAAAGGGCAACAGCGCCACCTCATGTCCGGCCCCATAGTAGTTGCTTGCCTTGGTGCTTAAAAATTGTCAGGATTAGACAGATCTTTCGTTTGATAAATCCACGTCAGGGACAGTCTCCACCCTAAGCTTTTGCCAGGTATTACTAATTGTACTGATCACTCCTATGACATGGGAGAGCCTATAAGGAATTTAAAATCCCAGTAATAAGTAATCGATTATTTATTTAGCATATGCTTTTTTCTTTTTTTGAGAGGTTTTGTTTTGCTTTGGTTTTGGTTTTCTTTCTTTTTTTTTTTGTTCTTTTTTTTTTTTTTTTTTTTTTTTTTTTTTTTTTTTTTTTTTTTTTTTTTTTTTTTTTTTGCAATAGGGCACCTGCCTTCACCAGAAAAACAGAGAGAGACAGAGAGACATCACTCCCCCTCCAGGGAGGATGGCCACACCACAATCCTTTCTCCTCCATTCTCCTCTCGGGATCTTGGGGACGCATGCACACGTGCCAGGTGTGAGTTTAAGCCACCAGGTCTGGGACTCGAACCATGGTCAACTACATGGGAGTCCAGCGACATAGCCATTACGCCATCTGCTGGTCCCAAGCATATGCTTTTTTAAGCCCATTGTGGACTGGGCTCCTCTCCGAGAATATAGTGGTTAACAGGTTGTTATAATACCTGCTACATGGAATTTAGTCATCGGAAACGCTTGAGAAACTGCACAGCTTAACAAATTCTAGATTTTTTTATTGATACCTAATATAAGTTCTGTGAAAGAAATGCAGGTCACAGATAATTTAAATAGATTATCAGTTTGTTTGGCATTGACAGCATTCCAAACAGAAACCCATCTGTTAGAACAAAGAGAATGTCATGGAGTATTTGGAGATCAAGGCACTTCATTTTCTAGAACTTTGTCTATTGAAATTTTTCTTTCCTTTAGAGCTTTTTTAAAACATAATGAATTAGGGCTCGCAGGTGGCACGGTGGGTATGGTGCCTGTGGTATGAATCCCAGACTTTTCCTCTCTCTGTCTCTCTCTCTGGTGTGCACACAGGCCCTATAACAAAACCCTAAAAGAAAAATGGATTGTACTAAATGCCACTGACTTGTACATTTAACAATTTTAATGTGGCTAATGGTTGTTACATGAATTCTACCTCAATTTTAACAGGAGGAGGCGGCCTCATCACTCAATTGTTCTTTCCCCCTTTATGTCAGGATTAGACAAAATTGATAATAACTTCATTTTACAACTCGCCTAGTTACCTCTCTGAGCACACTAATCTCCTTGAGAATAGAAACTATGATTTACTCATTTTTGTAATTCCTGCAATCTATTGCTAGATACTTATTCAGATGCACAGACTTTTGTTTAAAGATGTAGTTATCATCAAGTAGTCATTATAGTGATTTCTACCTCACTAATGACTTCATAAACATTCATTGTGAGCCCATTATTTGATCTGACCATGTAAAGTCCTGGACAGTAGAAAGTCACACTGGAACATGCTCTGGTCGACTCTGTGGGAGTTCAGTGATGTAACCATTATGTCATCTGCTGGTTCAAAAGTCATTCATTATAAAGAAAAAGAGTCAAAGTAAGAAGCTATTAACAAGAATAGCTTAGGGTTCACCATTTATCTGCCTTTCAATGACCTTTGGTTAAGCCCCAATGACTTATCTTTTTCTCAATGAATTATTTTATTGAGCTTTGTTTGTTTGTTTAAATGTGACCAGAGAGGAACAGAGTGAAAGAGAAAGAGAGAGGGAAAGTGAGGAAGCAAGCTACCAGGTCAGGACTCAAACCGCGGTGGGCCTACCATGTATGAGTCCAGAGCGCTTATCAACCACACCACCTGCTGGTGACTTAAAACTGAGTCCTAGGGAGAGGGGAGTACAACTAGTAGAGATATTTCACAACAAAGCAAAACAAGAACAACAGGAAAAACTGTATTAGATCTTGAATACACAAGGTAGCACTGCTTTGGAACTGTTTCAAAGGAATTTAACACAAAAGTCAGGCAGATGGATGCTTCCATTTTTATCTGAAAACACAGCCTGACTCCACCACAAGAGGGCAAGCTGTGGCTGTCAGTGGAAGATTAGCTCTGCAGGGGTCTCGAGACTTACCTTAAAGACATGCACTGGCACAAAAATCAAGACAACTTTGATGGAAGCTGTAGTCACTCACAGAGGCAATGCCTGACCCCTAACTGGGGCTTTCCAAGCATAGAGATAACAGTAGACATGACTGGAGGAAACATAAGCCCCACCAGGAAAATAGTAGATTCTCCGTAGCAGCTAGAGTTTACACTGGTGAAAATTCATGAGGTTTCCTACTACTGCTCGGACTCTCAGGGATAGTTGGTAAAAGAGTCTTTTAAGAAAAACCAGAGGTTTGACCACCAACTAAAGGAAGAGACAAAGGAATATGGGATGTTACTATTAATGTGACCTCATACTGACCTCAGAGTATTGTGTCCTAGAGAATGTTGGTCTTGGGTAAGTGTCCATGCATGTGTTGTTTCTATTCTGTATATTAGTTTCTTATTGCTGATGTAACATGTTACCACAAACGTGACAATATAGATTTATTAATTAAACAATATAAATTTATTATCTGACAGTTCTGAGAGTCACAGTTCCAAGTGATGACTTCCAGAGCTAAAATCAAGTATTGGCAGGCTATAATCTATAAGGATAATCTGTTTTTTTGCCTTTTTTACCATGTAGACAGCCCCACCTTTCTTGGTTCATAGCTCTTTCCTACATCTTCATGGCCACCAACGGCCAGCAGAATCTCTGACCCTTCTTCCATTGCCTTGTGTCTCTGACCACAGAGAATGTTTCTCTGATTTTGAGGACTCATGGGATTAAAAGACTAGGCCCACAGGATTATTGTCCCATGTAAAGCTCCATAACTGGGCCGGCCCAGGAGCACAGAGGTTACGTGCTGTGTATACATTGCTGGAACCCAAATGGACTACCATGGTCTGAACACTGGCTCAGTGGCTTGGGTAACACTCTGCCTAGTGTGCGTGCCCCAACTCCTGATGGAATGGAGAAATGGAGGAATGGGATGTGGCAGGACCACACCCCGCTGGGAATGCTTGCCCTCCCTATCTGGTTCTCTCCCTACTCCTTTCCTCCTCTCTGTCTCTCTGACAAGCACATGTGCCCTCTTCAATAAAATAATAATAAACTAAAAGGAAGCTCCATAACCTTAGCTACATCCATAATGACTCGCTAGCAATTTAAGATAGCATAGTCACAGGTCTGAACACTAGGTGTGCAGTTTTAAGAGGACCTCAGTCTGCCTAGCACACTAATTTGAAGATCTTGTAGCACAAGGTCCATATCCCATACCTCTTGGTAGTCCTCATTTTTTTTTTTTTTTTTGAGATACTTTTGCAATAGGGTGTGTGCACTCACCACAGAGACAGAGACAGAAAGTGAGAAATCACCCCCCCACCCCCAGCGTGGGGGGATGGCTGCAATCCCTTCTCCTTCAGTCTCCTCTCAGGATTTTGGACACATATGCACACGTGTCCAGCATGAGTTTTAAACTGCTGAGTCTGGGACTTGAACCATGGACGACTATGTAGGAGTCCAGCAATGTAACCATTATGCTATCTGCTGGACCCAGTAGTATACATTTTGTGCAAATAGTAAGAGATCGTTAAGAAAAAAAAAAAAGAAGGGTCCTACTTGCTAACTACTTTTATTCTGGTCAAGAATATCCAGGCTCCCCTTGGGAAAAAATGTGATATTTTTGGACAGATGCTTGGTTCCCATCTTTTTCTGCCCTTGTTCCTCTTTGTACCCTGACTGTAGTAGAATCATTCAGTGTAGTCCATAGATCACAGAATGATAGCGAGGTCCACAGCTTACATCAGCTTGGACAGGTTGATCTTCCTGCGCTTCTGTTTTCTCACCTGTAAAATTAAGTTAGACTATAGTAGCATCAAATCCGAGTCAAATTTTTTATCCCATGACTCTCTAGCCTGGTCCAAATCCCTGCCTACCAGAGTAGTGGCACATCTCTGGAAGGTAGACATCAGGCTCCATCCAAAGTTCTTCAGTACTGGGACCAGCGGATGGCATAATGGTTAAGTTGCTGGACTTCCATGTAGTCGACTGCAGTTTAAGTCCCGGACCCAGTGGCTTCAAATTCACGCTGGGCGTGTGTGCATGTGTGCCCAAGATTCCTGAGAGGAGAATGGAGGAGAAGGGATTATGGTGTGGCCATCCCCCCTGGGGGTGGGGGGGGGGGTGATTTCTCTCTCTGTCTCTCCAGAGATCACACATGCCCTATTGGAAAAATCTCTCTCTAAAATTAAATAAATAAATAAATACATACATACATACATAGATAACTAACTAAATAAATAAATAAAATAAAGTTCCTCAATACTGAGAACCTATTAGGCAGCTCATTCTATTGAGCAGAAAAGTTTTCTTCATACTAAGGAGAAAACATGATTTATCCATTTCAATCCCCAATTTATTTATATGTAAAATGAAGATTAAAAAATATCTACCTTGTGACCAGCAGGTAGCATGGTGTCTAGGTGCTTGACTCCCACATGGTGAACCATGGTTCAAATCCTGGATTTGGTAGCTTGCTTTCTTGCTTCCCTTCTCTCTCTGTCCCTCTCTGCTCAATTTCAAATAATAATAATAATAATAATAATAATCATGAATAAAATTAAATTAAATAATTCTTTTAAAAAAATAATCTACCTTTGGAACCAACAGATGGCATAGTTGCTATGTTGCTGGACTCCGACATGACCAGCAGCAGTTCGAGTCCCAAGCTGGTTTGAAAATCATGCCAGGTATGTGTGCATGCATGCCCAAGATCCCAGGAAGAGAATGGAGAAGGGATTGTGGTGTGATCATCCCCCCTGGAGGGTGATTTCTCACTTTCCCTCTCACTGTCTCTGTTGCTCTCTCTCTTTCTCTGGTGAGTGCACATGTCCTAAAGAAAAAACTTTTAGAAAAAAAAAGAAAGAGAAAAAAGAAAAAAGCTTGGAAGTATTACTTAAAATTTTAAGTCTGCTCCACAGCCTAGTAGTTAAGGGAGGTAGAGCCTCCATGGTCAGCCAAGGTTCAAATCCCAGCCCTGGTGGCTTGAAAAACCTACCAGGCACATATGCATGTATCATGCCCTCAGATCCCTAAGGAATGGAGAAATGGAGGAGAAAAGACTGTGGCATGACGGTGCCCCATTGTGGTGCCCCATTGTGATGTGCTTTCTCCTTCTCCTTCTCTTTCTGTCTCTCTGGTGAGTGCAAATGCCCTCTAGCAATTTTTTAAAAAATTGAAAATACTATGTAAGTGTTCATTACCATATTGCTATTATTTTATATTATTAACAATAATCTGGTTCTCTATTAACTTATACTTCTATGATGGGCTGTACTTTTAAAAAACTTATCTTGTCCATTTCAACCTTTTTAGGCAATATATTAAAAATAATCCTGGGCCCAGCCACTGTGGCACAGCTGTAACACAAGTGCCTCACAAGGCTAGAAGCCACGTGGGCAACTGCAGGTTTGGTTCCACAGTGAGCTGGAAAATATGCCAAGCCCATATGTAGGTACCCAGAATCTTTAGAAGCTAGAAGGGTTGGGAAGGGGGATTGCTGCATGGCTAGACCCTGGTGAACATTCTTTTCTCTTTCTCACATGTGCATGCTCTGTATCAAAATAATAATAATAATAATAATATTAATCCTGAAACAAAACTTTGTCATATACCTTTCTGACTATGTGGCGATATGGTCAAATACAAGTTGATTTTTTTAAAAAAATCCTTTTTTCAAAGATCAGTTGGCTGTATGTTTTGGGGTTTATTTCTGAAGTTTCTACTGTTCCATTGGTCCTTGTGTCTGTTTTTGTGTCAATATGATGCTATTTTGATTATCACAGCTTTGTAATGTATTTTGGGGTCAGGATATGAGATGCTGACCACTTTATTCTTCTTGTGCATGATTGCTTTGGGAATATAATCTTATAATTCCAGATGAATTCTATGATTATCTTTCCTATTTCTGTGAAGAATGTACTTTGTAATTTTGTAGGGATTGCATTAAATATGTAGAGTAATTTGGGTAGGCTTTCCATTTTGATTATATTAATTCTCCTAATCCAGGAACATAGAATGTCCTTCCACTTTCTTGTGTCATTTTCTATTCCTTTTTTTAAGGAAAAACAATGAAAAGATATTGAATGATGAAGTGGGGAGATTAATGTCTCTGTTTTGACTGACGTGCATGGCATTCCCTTTTGAAAAAGCAATGTAATACACTGTAAAGTTATATGCAATTCACAGTAATGTAAACAAGATTATGATGATAATAAATACAACTTTAAAAAAGATTTTCATAGTTTTCCTTATAGAGTTCTTTGACTTCCTTGGTTAGTTTTAGTCCTAGGGATTTGTATACTTTTTGTGGCTATGGTGAATGGGATTACTTTCTTAAGTTCTGCCTCTGTCTGCTTGTTGTTTGTATATAGAAATGCTAAAGATTTTTGTAAGTTAATTTTGTATCCTGTCCCTTTACCATATGCATTTATTACTTCAATAAGTTTTTTTTTTTTTTTTTTTTTTTTTTTTTTTTTTTTTTTTTTTTTTTTTTTTGTGTGTGTGTGTGTGTGTGTATACTATTGGGTCTTCTATGTATACAATCATGTCATCTGCAAACAGAGATAATTTCAACTCTTCTTTCCCTATCGGAATGTCTTTTATTTCACTCTCTTGTCTGATCTCATTGGCTGGGACTTCCAGTACTATATTGGATACGAGTGGAGAGAGTGGGCAGCTGGACTCCCACATGACCAACATGTACCAGGTTTTACTGGAAAAGCATTCAGCTTTTCCCCATTTGGTATAATGTTATCTATAGGTTTTTCACAGATGGCTTTTATTATGTTGAGAAATGATTCTTCTATGCCGATTTTACTGAGAGTCTTAATCATGAAGGAATGTTGTATTTTGTCAAATGCTTTTCTGCATCAATTGAAATGATGTAGGCTTTTTATCTTTCTTTCTATTAATATGATGTGTTACATATATGATTTTGCATATGTTGAACCACCCTGGCATCCCTGGAATAAAGCCTACTTGATCATGATAAATAATCTTTTTAATATGCTGTTGGACGTGGTTTGCAAGTATCTTGTTGAGAATGTTTGCTCTGTATTCATCAGTAATATAGGTCTGTAGTTTCCCCTTTTGACATATCCTTACCCATTTTGTGAATGAGGGTGATGGAGGTTTCACCCAATTAAAAGATGGAAAAATACGCTGAACAAACTACTCTCTAAGGAAGGCATGCAAACAGCCAAAAAGCATATGAAAAAATGTTCAACATCCCTCATCATAAGGAAAATGTAGATCAGAACTACAATGAGATACCACCTAATGCCAGTCAGAATGGTGAAGATTAAAAAAAAAAATGATAAGTGCTGGTGGGGCTGTGGTGAAAGGAGAACTGTCATACATTGTTGATGGGAATGTAAATTGGTCCATCCACTGTGGAGAAGAATATGGAGGTTCCTAAAAAACCTTCAAATAGAACTGCCATATGACCCAGCAATTCCATTCCTGGGTATCTACCCAAAGGACAGGAAAACGCTCATTCAGAAAGGTGCTTGCACATCTATATTTACTGCTGCATTATTCGTGATTGCTAAGACATGGAACCAACCCAAATATCCACAAACAGATGGATACATTGAAAAAGTGTGGCACACATACTCCATGGAATATTATTCATACAATTAAAAAAAAAAGACTGTGGTATTTGATAGAAAGTAGATGAGTATGAAAGATTTATTGCTGAGTAAAGCAAGTCAGGCTATGAAATAGAGACATTGTATGTCTTCACTTGCAATATAACGACTCTGCACTCTGGTAGAAACTGAAAGACTGGAGGACATAAAAGCATTAAAAATCGTTACGGGCATTAGGGACAAAGTGGAAGGAGAGTGGGAGAGGGGAAGAGACTAGGAAAGAAAATGTATGGGAAAAAAATAGAGAGGTAAGACATTTGTGGGACACAGATATGGTTTATTATCTGTTGATGAAGAACCAAGGTGTATATCATGCTGGGTAAAGTCTCTTTACCATCTAAATGATGTATAGAGATTGAATGTATAAATAATAATAATAATTAAAAAATCCTTTTGTATATTATTTCCACTTACTTCACTGACAATAATAAAATAAAGAGGGTTTTAGTACACGCCATTAAATAATTCTCTAAAAGTTGGAATTAATTATTTGACAAACACTCTTTGAATACAGTTTTCTAAATAGCTACTTGGCTCCCTAAGGGGTAATAAGCTTCAAATTAAGAATATCACATCCTTTTAGCTGCACAAGGCAGATAAACTAGGAAATGCTGAGTAGATGTTTTTCACTCTTTTTCGCTCCATTTCATCAGTCTGTCAAAATGCCACCAATAACTGTTCTTCTTTTACTCCTAAATCTCTATCTCGTCTCCTTCCTCTCTTCCACTGTCTAATGTGTCACCTTCTTTTCTCACCTGGATTTCACAAGAGCCTTCTGACTGGCCCTGTCCCTCAGTCTCACCCTTCCTCTAATCTTTCATATTGCTGCCATAAAAGATTTTCCAACAAGCAAACCATGCAATACCTCCCCCATTTAAAATCTTTACATCGTTATGTAATGAAATATCTTAATAAACAAACACTTACTTAATTTCTACTTCCCAGTAACCTCCATACTAAATATTCATATTCCCTATGGCAACAACAAAAAAAACAAGAGGCAGTAAGTCCTCTCACCCCATAAGATTAGCACCCAGAGTGGCTCTCATTTATAAGTTCCCATGTCTGTTTTTTCTCTTAAGCTATTTTCTACCCAAGGACAGAGACCACAATGTATCACTGAGTGTAGACTCTAGCAAAGTGCCAGTATATGTCTGTCAAATACGTGGAGATCAGAAAAAGTGAAAGTCCTTAAATACAGTGCTTTCAGATTCATCTTTATTATTTTATTCATTCATTATTTTTTTTTTCACATGAGTTTTGCCAGAGAAAGACAGAAAGAGAGAAAGAAAGAGAGAGAGCAAGCTGCCAGGTTAGAGACTTGAACCATGGTCAGTCATACGGGAATTCCAGCGCCTTAACCACCATGCCACCTGCTGGCCCCTAGATTCATCATCTTGTTCCATCCCCGTAACAGTTGTGTGAGGCAGATAGGAGAGAGATTGTGATAAACACAGATTTTTTTTTTTTTTTTTTTCTTTCTTTTTTTTTTTTTTTTTGGAGAAGTTTTCGCTATAGGGCGCGTGCGCTCACCAGACAGACAGAGACATAGAGACAGAAAGCGAGAAATCACCCCCCAGGGGGGATGGTCACGCCTCAATCCCTTCTCCTCCATTCTCCTCTCGGGATCTTGGGCACGCACACACACGCGCCTGGCGTGAGTTTTAAGCCACCGGGTCCGGGATGCGAACCGTGGTCAACTATGTGAGAGTCCAGTAACATAGCCATTACGCTAACTGCTGGTTCCCGATTTTTCACTGTATTGTAGCGAAATTGAGACTAAGTGGTGTGACTTGTTCATAGTCACAGAGAAAGTAAGCTGCAAGGACAAGACTTGAAACAAAATCTTCTCTTTCCAAATTAAATGCTTTATTAAATACATATTTGGTTTTCAAAATTGCTAGGGAAAAAAAAATCAACCTAAATATAGGATCGACACCATGGTCCGGTGGTTAAGGGAATCAGATCCACATGGCTAATATGGTTGGAATTTCAGCCACAGCAGGTTGAAAAACATACCAGATGTGTATGGGTGTGTGTGCTCCAAACCCTAACAGGATGGAGAAATGGAGAAGGGATTGTGGCATGACTACAGTCAATTGAAGGTGCTTTCTCCATCTCTCTCTTTCTCTGCCTCTCTGTATCTCTCTCTGGTGAGTGTACATAACCTTTGGAAAATGTTTTAAAAGAAGAGGGGGAAAAAAAAAACATGTAGCAAACTCTCTAAGAAGTGATTAAAAATTGTTGAGATTAAGCAGCCCAGATTCCAGTAAGGACTCATTGATATGATATCATAACAATGCAGTGATCTAATGGAATCCGTAAAGAAAAAAGAAATAGCAAAATGTGTCATATGTGTTCAACATTGACTGGGGGGGAAATGCACTTTTACCAGATGATGTGAACACTTGCTGTAGTATTGCTTTGCTATAATTTCATCACGCAAGATCTTCATTACCTCGCTGACAGCGTTCCCTGGTTTCTCAGGGTCTTTCAGAATCTAAACATGTCCCTAGGCTGGTGCACTTGCAATGTGCTGTTCCTGGACACTCGATCTCTGCACAGACCACCCTCTCACTTCTTTCAGGTCTGTGCTCTATATCTTACTAGTGCAGTCTTTCCTGACCAACCCACTGCACTCCATATTGGCATGTCCATCTCCCTCACTTTTTAGGGTTTATCATTCCAGACATACTACACTATACAATTACTTGTTTATCACTTCTTTCCCTTAACTTCGTAAAAGCAGAATTTTGATTTGTCACAGGTGCCTCCTTGGAACATAAAACAATATCTGGCACATCACAGCCACTTAGCAAGTACTTTTGAAATGGATGAGTGGGAGCCAGACAGTGGTGCAGCAGTGAAATGCAGTGCTCTACAAGACTATCCTAAGGAGGGAGGTTCGTGGTTTGAGTACAGAGACCTGGGTGTGCCAGGTACATGCTTCATGTGACTACGATATGGAGTGGCTGAAGGTTAGAGATGGATTGCAGCATCAAGACTCTGTTGGGGTGCTCTCTCTAGATTGCTCATGGAATAAGTAAACTTAAAAAGCATAAATGGATAAACGAGTGAATCAGTGATCCATGGGTTATATTTCCTTCTTGTTTATATATGAAGCACTGTTGTACATGTTTTTTCATCAAATGGCTTGACTCATATAGATACAGTATGTCTTATAGCTATTTGTGTTTCTATCATAGAAGTAAATTTCCTACAAATCCTCAGAACTAAATTTGTGGTCCTTGCTATTATGTGTAGAATTTCATGGCTAATCTATTATGGATGGTGTACCTTGGGTTTTACTTATTTATTTATTTATTTGCCAGAGAGCACTTGCATTCTCCTGAGAGACAGAGAGAGAGAGAAGGGGGAAAGTGGTCCCCCTTAGGGAATAGTCACACTGCCATCCCTTCTTCTCCATCTCTCCCTCCTTTCTGGATTTTGGGCATGCACACACATGCTCACTGAGCCAGCCTGCCTTACTTTGGTTTATCTCCAACTTTTTTCCTTTACCTGATTCTGTTATCAATTATATTCATAAGCATTTTTTCTGAAAAATAACCTTTTCATTTTCCTTTATTTTATAGTTATGTTACAAGTTCAATTGTACATTTATGATATAGATAGATAGATAGACACACATACATATGTATATATATATAGGGCCAGCCCTGAAACCCAGTAGTTGAGGGAGCTAGACTGCGCATGGCTGACTGTGGTTGCAATCTTGGCCCTGGTGACTTGAAAAATACACTAGGTGTGTGTGCTTCTGTCCAAAATCCTGACAGCATGACCACATCCCACTGGGAAGTGCTTTCTCCCTCTTCTCTGTCTCTGTCTCTGACAAGCACACACACCCCCTGACAATTTATACATCTACATACATACATGTAATATATAATAAACATGTGCATATATTTATGTATATATACATAAATGTTTTATATATAAATGCATAAATATTTATTTTTATATAATATGCATGCAAGCCCACTTAATTGCCAGAGGGCATGTGCACTTACCAGAGAGGGCTACTTCCTACCGTGGAGCATGGTCACACCACAATCCCCCTTCCTCCATTTCTCCATCATGTCTGGATTTGGGGCATGCACACACACACACATTCAATGTATTTTTTCAAGCCACTTGGGCCAAGATTCAAACTGCGGTCAGAGGGCCAGCAGGTGGTGGTTAAGGTGCTAGATTCCCATTATGGCTGACTGCAGTTTGAGTCCTAGACAGGGTGGCTTGAAAAAGCACAACAAATAAATAAATAAATAAACGTGATTTTTTTTTTTTTTAAATACATATTAAAGGAGCCAGTGGGTGGCATGGTAGTTAAGGTGCTGAATTCCTGGTCAACCACAGTTCAATTTCTGGACCTTGCAGCTTGAAAATCACACCAGATGCATGTGTGTGCATGCTGTTAATCCCGAGAGGAGAATGGAGAAGAGATTGCAGCATGGCCACCTTCTCTGGTGGGTGATTTTTCATTTTCCCTCTCTCTGTCTCTAACAAGTGCATGCACCCAATGGCAAAAACTTAAAAAAAAAAAAAAAAAAAAAAAGCAACCCCCCCCCCCCCCCCCCCATGCACACACAAAATAAACTGTGGTCAGAAATGTAGACTCTCATTCCCTTACCCACCAGGCTATGGGGCCAGCCTTACTTTTTAAATTTGATTTTTAATTAAAATAGATGAAGGATAAGGAGATGACTGCTGTCAGTGGTAACTATACTGTCTGAAATGTAAATAACCTTATTTGGAACTACTAGGACAGTGTATGAGAAAAAAAGAGTACAACTTGGTCTTCTGGTTTTTTTTCTTTTTTTTAATACTTCCAGAGAGAATTTTCTTTTATTTTTTATTTTTTGGAGAGGTTTTTGCCATAGGGCGCGTGCGCTCGCCAGAGAGACAGAGAGACAGAAGGCGAGAAATCACCCCCCGGGGGGGATGGCCACGCCGCAATCCCTTCTCCTCCATTCTCCTTTTGATATCTTGGGCACGCACACACACGTGCCCGGCGTGAGTTTTAAGCCACCAGGTCCAGGACTCGAACCGCGGTCGACTACATGGGAGTCCAGCGACATAGCCATTACGCTAACTGCTGGTCCCCTGTTTTTTTTTTTTTTTTTTTTTTTTTTTTTTTTTTTTTTTTTTTTTTTTTTTATTAACTTCAAGAGATTTATTCCTGAGAGTTGTGTTAAGAAAATAAAAAAATAAAAGCAGAAAAGCTCTCTTCCCATTCTAAATTATAACTACATAAACTGGGGCATGGCGAGGAATGAGACTGGAAAGGAAAGTGCAAATTAAAAGCATCAGAAAACAACTCTGTCCGGGGTTTGTCTAACACATTTCTATTAGGGTTAGACCAGCAGGAAATAGTCACATGCTGCATGGCAACATTTAGGTCAATGATGGACAGCACGTATGATGGTGGTCCCGTAAGATTATAACAGAGCTGAAAAATTCCTGTTGCCTAGTAACGTCATAATGCAATGCATTACTCACACGATGGTGGCGATGCTGGTGCAAACAAACCTGCACGGCCAATTATATAATAGTACAGCACATACAATTGTGAACAGGTGAACAGTACACAATACTTTATGGTGATAGTAAACAACTGCAGTACTGGTTTATGGATTTACTGTATCATCTATTTTATCATTTAGCATGCATGCTTTAATTAAAACAAAAAAAGAAAAGCTTACTGTAAAACAGGGTGCTGTGCTACTCTGGCGGCAGCTTCATACAGGTATTCACTGCTTCTGCTGCTGCACCATTTTCTATTGTGTGTGGGATCTTAATCTCGTGTTGCTTCATACACAGTGGTCCTCTTGGTGGGGCAAGATGTGGAGGTGGGAGACAAGGATACTGAGACTCTGTATAGGCCTAGGCTAATGTGTGTGTTTGTGTCTTGGTTTTTAACAACCAAAGTTAAAAAGCAAAAGACAAATAAATAAAAGTTTTGGAAATAATTATTTATAAAGAAGGAAACTGGGACCAGCAAGTGGCATGGTGGTTAAGGCACTGGAATTCCCACTTGGTCAACCACAGTTTGAGTCCCAGACCTGGCGGCTTGCTTTCTCATTCGTCCTCTCTTTCTCTAGTAAAATTCATGTGAAAATAATAATAATAAATAAATTACTTATATAAAAAAGAAGGAAACTATTTTTTGTACAGTTGCACAATGTGCTTATGTTTTCAGGTATGTGTAATTACAAGTCAAAAAGTTAAAAAGTTTTTGAATTAAAACAGTTACAATAAGCTAAGATTAACTTATTATTGAAGAATGGACCCCCCAGGGAGGCATAAGTATGCCACAGTCCCTTCGCTTCCATTTTTCCTTCTTGCCTGGATTTCAGGCATGCACACACATGCATAGGTTTTCAAGGCTAGGACTTAAACTGTGGTCAGCCATGTGGGATCTGGCTCCCTTAACCACTAGGCAACCACTAGGTTAGCCAGCTCAGAAAGAAAAGAATATATGTATTTAGAGGAAAGAGAGGGAGACAGAGACCATAAGAGGGAAAGTGAGAAATCACCCCTCAGCGGGGATGACTATGCTGCAATCCCTTTTCCTCCATTCTCCTCCTGGGATCTGGGACAAACACACACACTTGCCTGGGGTGATTTTCAAGCCACTGGGTCCGGAACTCGAACTGCAGTTGGCCGCGCGGGAGTACAACAACATAACTGCTATGCGTTCTGGTAGTCCCAAGAAAAAATCTTTTTTATATATAAATGGAATGTAACCTAAAATATACAGTAGTACCTAGTAATGTCCAAGACCTTCACATTCACTCACCACTGACCACTGACTCACTGTGTCACCCAGAGCAACCTTCAGTCCTGCCATCTCCATGTTGTATTCACAGTAAGTTCCCTATACAGGTATACTTTTTATTAACCTTTTATACCATAGTTTTACTGTACTTTTCTATGTTTAGCTGTGAACGTACACAAATGTTTACTATGTAATAATAGCCTGCAATACTCAGTACAGTGGCGTGCTTTGCATATTTATATACAGCTTAGGAACAGTAAGCTGTACCATGTAGACTAGGCGTGTAGCAGGTGATACCATCTAGGTTTATGTTAATACACTGTAAAGTTCGCACGTCTCCTGACACGTCTTAGAAGGTATCTGTCATTAAGTGATACGTGACTGTGTGTGCAGGCACTGTTATACACACAGACACACACACACACACATTTATGAGGAACTGCCTGAGGTAACTAGGGAGGCTGAGACATCTCACAACCTGCTGTCTGCAACCTGGAGATGCAGGAAAGCCAGTGGTGTCACTTGGAAGCAGTACAAAGGTCTGAACTCCAGGGAAGTGGATGGCGGAAATCCCAGTCTCCAGCTGGAGAGCTCCCATTCAAGCAGTGAGGCAGGAAAGGGGGCCAAATTCCTCCTTCCTCTGTGCCTCATTCTCCTTAGGCCCTCAAAGGAGCAGACGATACCCATCTACACTGAGGAGGGCCCTTTGCTTTACTGAGTCCACAGTTTGAAATGCTCATCTTTCCCAGAAAAACCTTCACAGACACGGCAAGATAAATGTCTAATTTGGACTTCCCGGGGCCCACCAGCTGACACTCAAAATTAACAATCACCTTTCAATGACAGTTATATTAGTTATATTCTTAACGGAAGGTGGTGTTGATATAATTGTCAACCACTACTTCAGTACCCACTGCTTGTTGGGGATGAAGAAAATGACTAACAATCTCATATGCTACCAGTAGTCATTTAAGCTTAAAGGAGAAGGGCCAGGCAGTGGCACAGTGGTAATGCAACTGAACCCACATGGCAAATGTCCTGGGTTTGCATCCTGGGACCTCTCTGAACACGCCAGTGTGTTCATGCCTGTGATCCAGGTTGGATAAGATGGAGTACATCACAGGCATGAAGACCTTGTTGGGAGGGTCTCTCTCACTCCTTCTCCCTGTCATGAAAGGGGGAAAAAAAATTCAAAAAAAGGGAGAGAGAAAAGAAAAAAGGCTGAGGACTAAGCAGAAGCAAAAGGGAGAAATGCCAGAAAATTTCAGTCTGCCAGAAAAAGTACTTTAGGAATCCTTAGCCACTACTAGTGCTCTTTTAGACAACTTGAGGTTATTTTCGAGCTATACTTGTCAAAAATGGCCTAGTACTACAGTTTAAATACTTTTCTAAATAGGAACTAAATGACCAGAGTGATCAAGGTGTCTGATCCTTGTGTATCCTTTCATGTATTTTGGTTAGTTACATAAACCACACACTTGGAATCCTTCACATTGTCTGTTGGTTCTGCTAACCTTGGCCCCATTATACAGTTTAGACTACAAATTTCAGCCTGTGAGGTAGAACTCCCCAGTGTCACTTGTAGGTGTGAACATGACCTCATACACATAGTAAGAGCTGGAAGAGGGCCACGATAATTCCAAACTGTCTTCACTCTGATCTCCATGTGCAAACCACTGATTCAAACAAATCTTCCTTTCAAAGATGTTGACGACTTAATCACGAGTGGCATGAAGTAAAAAACTTGTGAGGGCTTTGGACCTGAACCTTGTGATTCCAAGCCTTGTTCTGTCTAGCCTACTTTCTGTAGACTTGAACCTCATAATGAATTTGTGACCATTACCTACTTCTTTCTTATTCATAAATGCAAACTCACGTGACTAGCAAGGATTGTTGTGGAGGCCAGAACAAGGCTGAGAATATTGGTACTAAGGGTATCTTTCATTTTTATAAGAAACTTTTAAAAGTTGGGAACCAGCAGTTAGCGTAATGGCTATGTCGCTGGACTCCTACGTAGTAGACCATGGTTCGCGTCTCAGACCCAGTGGCTTAAAACTCACACTGGGCGCATGTGCGTGCGTGCCCAAGATCCCGAGAGGAGAATGGAGAAGGGATTGCGGCGTGTCCATCCCCCCAGGGGGTGATTTCTCGCTTTCTGTCTCTATGTCTCTGTCCAGCGAGCGCACGCGCCCTATAGTGAAAAAACCTCTCCCCCCAAAAAAGAAACTTTTAAAAGTTCATAAATTAATAATATAATTGACTTTTTGTCCAAAGTTTTGTCATTTTCCATTTGCCCCACCTAGCTTCTTAAACTTTTGTAGTGAAGACTAGTTAAGGCTAGAGCTTCATGAGTCCACAGACTAGAAGAGGAGGTGTTAAGATCTTGTCCATACTTCACTTCACACAGGCTGGCTCCAAGTTGGTCTTTTCATAGATCCAGTGTCATGGTCCCATATCTCCTTTGTCTCCCAGTACTCAACAGTATCATGTCCACAGTGCAGAAAATCACTCAACCTACCTGGTGAGATGGCCTTTCTATTCGTGCAAGGATACAGGAGAACTTAACACCAACATCAACCAATAAGATCTAATTGACATTTATAATACACTCTGCCCCAAAAACAGCAAAATTATTTTTAACAACTCATGAAATATTCACTAAGATAGATTTTATCTTGAACCATAAACCAAAACAAAACCCAACAAGTTCAAAGAACTGAAATCAGTGTGTTCCCTGACAACAATAGAATAAAACTAGAAATGAATACTAGAGGGCCAGCCCCATCACACAGTGGTTAAGTGCTGTACATTGGGAGCCAGATACTAGATGGCTGACTGCCGTTTGAATCTTTTTTTTTTTTTTTTTGAGAGGTTTTTTGCTATAGGGCACGTGCACTCGCCAGACAGAGACAGAGAGTTAGAAAGCGAGAAATCATCCCCCAGGGGGGATGGCCACGCCTCAATCCCTTCTCCTCCATTCTCCTCCTGGGATCTTGGGCGCACACACACACACACGCCCAGCGTGAGTCTTAAGCCACCGGGTCTGGGACACGAACCGTGGTCGACTACATGGGAGTCCAGCGACATAGCCATTACGCTAACTGCTGGTCCCACTGCCGTTTGAATCTTGACCAAGGTAACCTGAAAAACATGCTTGTGTATTTATGCTCAAAATCGCAATAGGAAGAAGTGGAAAAGAGACTGCAATGTGACTACATCCACTGGAAGGTGCTTCTGCCCTCTTTGTCTCTCTCTGCTGAGTGCATGTGCTCCCTGGCTATTAAAAAAAAATAATAACAAAAACTGATTTTAAAAAAAGGCACAAATTACAAATAACAGGATGGAAACAAAGATATTGTAATACTATTATTCATCCCGCAGACATAAGTGATAAAAGAATAACTTTTTACACATAAATGTGATGACCTGCATGTAATGGACCAATTTCTTTAAAAGCACAAACTACCCTACCCAAACATATCCCATATAAAATATTGATAGATCACTTGAACAGCCCTATAATTAAATCAGAATTGTACTTTAAAAAGTTCTAAAAAAAATTTCTATCCTCAAATGGCTTCACTGACAAATTCTACCTTTAAAGAAAAATTAACAAAAATTCTACACAATCTCTTTCAACAGAAGGAAGCAAAACTTCCCGTTCATTTTATTAAAATGGTATTACCCTGATACCAGGGGATTTTAAAAAAAAAGCCAATTATTCTTCATGCACAGAGGTATAGAAATGTTCAATGAACATTACATTTAACTTATACGACGTGACTCAATATAATCTACCATCTTAACAGGCTAAATGAGAAAAAAATCCAATGATCATATCAATTGATGCAGAAAAAGCATTTGCCAAAACCCAACATTCATCACTGTTCAAAATTCCTAGCAAACTAGCAACAGAAGGAATCTTTTACAACTTGATAAAATAACACTCATAAAAAGCCTACAGATAACTTAATACTTAAAGGTGAAGAGTGAATACTTTCCCCTCATGTTGGGAACAAAACAAGAATATTCACTCTGATTATTCTAGTTAATGTAGCATTTTAAGTTTTAGCCAGTCAGGGTACAATAAGGTAAGAAAAGACAGGGACCAGCAGTTAGGGTAATGGCTATGTTGCTGGACTCCCATGTAGTCGACCATGGTTCAAGTCCCGGACCTGGTGGCTTAATCTCACGCCGGACTCATGTGCGTGAGGACAATGGAAGAGAAGGGATTGCGGCGTGGCCATCCCCCCTGGGGGGTGATTTCTCCTGTCTTCCTGGCTAGCGCACACGCCCTATAGCAAAAACCTCCCCCCCCCCAAATAAATAAATAAATAAAAAACACAAGACATATAGGTAGAAGGGAAGAAACAAAATCTCTATTTGTAGAGCATAGAAAATCCAAAAAAATCTACCAAAAGTAATTCCTATAACTGGTGAGTTCAGTGAATTTGCAGGATATGAAGTAAACATATAAAAAGCAATTATAGGGAACCAACAATTAGCGTAATGGCTATGTCGCTGGACTCCCACGTAGTTGACCGCGGTTCGCGTCCAGGACCCGGTGGCTTAAAACTCACGCCGGGTGCGTGTGCGTGCGTGCCCAAGATCCTGAGAGGAGAATGGAGGAGAAGGGACGGTGGCATGACCATCCCCCCTGGGGGGTGATTTCTCGCTTTCTGTCTCTATGTCTCTCTCTCTCTCTGTCTGGCGAGCGCACGCACCCTATAGCGAAAACCTCTCCAAAAAAAAAAAAAAAAAAAAAGGCAATTATAGGGCACAGTGGTGGCACAGTAGTAATGCAACTGGACCCACGTGAGAATGGTCCAGGGTTCACATCCTGGGACCTCCCTGGGCATGGGCACACATGCATACCTGTGACCTGGGCTGGCTGAGACTGAGGATAAGATATAGTATAGAGACGCTGCTGGAGGGGCTTCCCCCACTTTTCAATAGATAAAAAATCTATTATATTCCATATACTAGCAATGAATTAGTGAAACCTTATATTAAAAACACAATGCCATTTGCAATCACTAAAAATAAAGTGAAACACTTTAAAAAACACATGTATAGGACCTTTATGATACAATCCAAAGTGTCAATGAAAGAAAAGACAGACCTGGACCAGGTGGGGTGGGACAGCAGCAGTACATGAGTCCCAAGTCCTGTGCACCTGTGATCCTGGCTGGCTGAGGCTGGGATAGATCACAGCACAAGGACTCTGTTGGGAGTGCCTGTCTCTCTTATGGAAGAAATAAATTTAAGTTTTAAAAAAATCAAGTATCTCTGCATAAGTGGAAAGATGTACTGTATTCATGGACTAAGGATTCAATGTCGATTCTCTTCAAATTGATCATAAGCCTATTAACACACTTCCTATCAAAATCGCAGTTATGTTTTTTTCTAAAAATTTATTCTGAAATGTGTGGGGAATGGTATAAGAACTAGAATAGCTGGGACCAGCAATTAGCATAATGGCTATGTCACTGGACTCCCATGTAGTTGACCACGGTTCAAGTCCCAGACCCTGTGGCTTAAGCTCACGCCGGGTGCGTGCGCATGCGTGCCCAAGATCCCAAGAGGAGAATGGAGAAGGGATTGTGGTGTGGCCATCCTCCCTGAGGGGTGATTTCTCGCTTTCTGTCTCTCTCTTCCTGGTGAGTGCATGCGCCCTATAGCAAAAACCTCTCAAAAAACAAAAACAAACAAACAAAAAACTAGAATAGCTAAAATAATTTGGAAAAATGAAAAGTGGGAAGAATTGCGAGACCTGAAAACAAAGATCTACAGCAATCGTGCCAATGTGTGTATTGGTAGAGGTACAGACAAGATAGAGCAATGGAACATAATAGAGGCACCAGAAATAAATCCACACAAGTACGGCCAACTGGATTTTCACAAAGATCTGAAAACAATTCAACTAAGGTGGCTGGCAGCTAGGCATGATGGTTAAAAGCGCTGGATTCGCACATGGCTGACTGTGGTTCAAGGCCTGGACTTAGTGGCTTGCTATCTCCCTTTCCCTTTCTCTCTCTGGTCAAATTTAAAAAATAAAAAATGGAATTAAATGATTTTAAAAAAAGTAATTCAACTAAGATAGGCTTTTCAGCAAATGGTGCTAGGACAGCTGAGAAGCCACAGGCTAAAACTAAACCTTAACCTAAGCCTCATCTCATACAAACATTATCTCAGAGAAAAACGAAGAAGAAAAATGTTTTACGTCTGAGGCTAGGTAAAGTTCTTAGTTCTGACACAATCCATAAAGAAAAAATAAAAATAAGTTTGACTTCATTATCATTAAAAACATTTGTTCTGCAGACACTGTTAAAAGGTTGAAAATAAGCTCCAAACTGGAAGAAAAATATCTACAAACCACAGAGGATTCATACTTGAATTACTTAAAAAACTCAAAATAGTTATAAAAATCCAATCCAAAAATGAATACAACACATAAACAGATATTTCACCACACACAAGAATATATAGGAAGCAAATCAGCACATAAAAATATGAATTAGTCATAAGGAAAATACAAAATAAAAACCACAATAAGTAGGCCAGTGAGAGGCCCAGTGGTTGACGGAGCCAGATCCCATATGGTCAACTGTGGTTCAAATCCCATTTCCAGCAGCTTGAAAACATGTTGGGCTGTGTATGTGTGCATGTCACAAATCCCAACAGGGTGGAGAAATTAAGGACTGTGATGTAACCAAGCCAAATTGGGTGGTCGTTTCTCTCTCCCTCCCTCTCTCTCTCTGGCAAGGGCACTCACTCTGGCAATTAAGAAAAAAGAAACACACACACACACACACACACACACACGGCATTATTATACACATATATACACATATACGTTTTAAAAAAGTAACAATACCAAATGCCTATGCTGGTAAGAATGTGGAAAAGCGGTTTCTCCTATATTGTTGCCTTGAATGTAACATGATGTAGCCTCTGTATTAGTTTGCTAGGGCTGCCATAACAAACTATACAGATTCGTGGCTTAATAGATAATTTTTTTCAGTGTTTGAGGCAGGAAGTTCAAGAGCAAGGTGCCGGCAGGCGTGACTCCCCGAGGCCTGGCTCCTTGGTTTACAGATAGCTACTGTCTTGCCTCTTCACAGGGTTATCTCTGAGCACGTGTGCTCTTGGTACTTCTGAGAACGCCAGATGTATTGGATTAGATCCTACCCTAATGCACTCATTTTAATTTAATCTCCTCCTTGAAGACTTTATATTCCCAAATATGGTTACATTTTGAGCTATGGGGGATTAGGACTTCCATATATAAACTCTAGGGGGAACACAATACAGCACCTAACAACCCCTGTGGAAGGAAAGTAGGCTCAAATTTTTCTTAAGAGTAGTAACACACACACACACACACACACACACTATTCCTATTATCTTTATTGCTCAGAAAGTTCTGGTCTCAAAGACACCATGTTCAGGTAGTAGACACAGGAGTCGCCTGAAGTTCCTTCTCTGCAAGTCGTCAGGAATTGAACAATGAGAAAATCAGGGCATAAAAGGATGATACTAGAGGACTAACAAAGTGGTGATTTCTAGTGTTTTACATCACGTGGCCCCACTCTATCCCCCTTTTAACAGAATACTGCTCAACCACAGAAGTACGGGGCAGATCTGCACACTAAGCTCCCTGTCATGTGAGCAGCGTGGATCTCAGTCCCATCGGGCCCCATCCTGAAAATCTGGGTGATTCTGGAGCTGGCTCATCAGATTAAATGAAATGTGTTTCACAAAGCACTCGGGGAAAATCACAAAGCTGACAAATTCTTACCGCTGCTATTGATAAGATCACCTCATTTTCATGAGATTTTTTATCAGCGCTCATTTCCTTTCTAGGCTTTTTCCTATTAAATATTTATGCCATAATATACAAAATTACACCTCTAAATTTGAGAAAATTCTGTATTTTCCTCTTTCACCTAAAGCCAAGTGGTACATTCACATTTCAATCTCTGCTCTAAGATTTAAAGAATTCTGTTCAAATTCTCAAACAAAATACCAGTCTTTATAAATCTACTTATCCACTCCACTAAGAGTAAAAGAACTTTCAACAACTGCATCTTTCCAGTCAACACAGGAGTGCTCAGAATACTGTCACAATTGAAATATTGTCAGAGCTGAAATACTTGTTACATGAAAGCACACAGCATTACTCTTGGTACATTAAAGACACTCAAGCTTACTTTGAGGTCTCAAAGGCGCAGCGCCATCCAATGTGTTCAACTTCTAGGCTTCAAATCAACGCCAGCCACAGCAAAAGGGTGATCAGGGTATTAGTTTTAATCTCTCGCTCTGCTCCACCTGCACAGACTTTATTGCTTGATAAAACAGGTCAAGTCCATGGTTCCCTGTTATAAAATAACATATTTCAGGTACACTGTTTTAGTTCATTTTTCAGTTGGTAGAATATCAATGCCTGGGTAGTTTATAATGTTACACAGCTCATAGTTCAGAAGATGAAGTCAAGGGGCTGCACCTAGTGGAGCCCCCAGCTGGTGGGAGCTCTGTGCCAAGCCCCAACATAGCCCTGAGCATCTGATGGTGAGAGGGCAAGCTCATGTCCTGTCAACTCTGGGCTCTCTCTTCTTATAAAGCCACCAGTACACGATCACAGAGGACCCACGCTATAGACTTTATCTCATTCACCTCTCAAAGACTCTAGATCTTGGGAACCAGCAGTTAGCGTAATGGCTATGTCGCTGGACTCCCACGTAGTCGACCGCGGTTCGTGTCTCGGACCTGGTGGCTTACAACTCACGCCGGGCGCGTGTGCGTGCGTGCCCAAGATCCCGAGAGGAGGATGGAGGAGAAGGGATTGCGGCGTGACCATCCCCCCTGGGGGGTGATTTCTTGCTTTCTGTCTCTATGTCTCTCTCTCTGTCTGGCGAGCGCACGCGCCCTATGGCGAAAAACCTCTCCAAAAAAAAAAAAAGACTCTAGATCTTAAAATCAGTCAGGGGGTCAGAAAGTGACATGGTGGTTAAGGAGCTGGACACCCACATGACTGACCACGGCTCAAGTCCCAGACCAGGCAGCTTGCTTTCTCACTTTCAATCTCTCTCTATGGTGAGCATGTATATCCTGTAGCAAATTGAAAAAATTATAAATAAAATGAATAAATAATTCTTTTTAAGTTATACTTCCACCACCAAAGTTAAGATTTTTCTCCTCCTCTAGGAATAGGATAGCTATAAACCTGAAATAGAGGAATGGTGATTAAAGGTAAGGTGTTAAAATTATATAAAATAAAATGTTTGCAATTACAATTAAAAACCCTTACTACCCAGTAATAGAAGACTGACAAAACTATGGATTGCTATATAATGTAACGCTAAACAGTCAGGACAAATGAACAGAGGATACTAAATATATGTCATGTGCCATGGAGGTTAAGGTGGACTAGATTCCACATGGCCAACTGCATGGTTTGAGTCCTAGACCTGGTGGCTTGGAAAACACACTGGGTGCACACATGTGCATGTCCCCAAAAACTGCAAGAGGATAGTGGAGAAGGGATTGTGGCATGGTCATCCCCCAAGGGGTGCTTTCACTTTCTCATGCTTTCTGTTGAGCACATGTATTTTATAGCAAATTTAAAAAGATAGATAGATATTAGGTGAAAAAAAGAAATTGGTACCAAAAAGTATACGAGGGTATGGGACATTTTCTAGATATTTCTTAAAGTATGTTTGAAACACTTTATACTAAATTGCTTTAAAATGAGCAGGATAGGGCCAGTGGTCGCTAGACCTCACATAGCTAAATGCATGGTTCAGGTGTCAGACCTGGTGGCTTGAGAAATACACTGGGCCTGCGTGCAAGCATACCGAAAATCTCAAGAGAATGGGGCAACATTATCAACAGAATTTTAAGAATTAGTATGTCTTGAGACTAGCAGATGGCGTAATGGTTACATCACTGGACTCTCATGTAGTTGACCACAGTTCAAGTACCAGACCCAGTGGCTTCAATCTCACATCAGGTACACGTGAGCGTGTGCACCCAAAATCCTGAAAAGAGAATGGAGAAGGGGCTGTGGCATAGCGATCCCCCCGGGGGGTGATTTCTTGCTTTCTGTCTCTCTGGCGAGCACATATGCCCTATAACAAAAATCTCTCAAAAAAACTAATTATGTCTCATGATTTTTTCAAGTAATTAGGGTAAGCTCAATTCCCTCCCCAAATATGCATTAGTCTGCTAATCAAACACACAAACTTGCACACATAAAATATATAAATTGGATCTAACTTTTACAAAAAGGTTAACTGGCTGTCTTCAGGAAATTAGGGCCGGGATAAAAACTTTTTTTCATTGATAATATTTTTGCCTTGTCCACATTACCAATTTTGATCAAGAGTTGTCCCCCTCCGTTCGCAAGATAATACAGTGTTATTGAACAACCCACCTTTACTTTCTTGTCATTTAACAGGTCAAGCAAGCTCCCTTTACCTGGAATGCTTTCCCCTCTTTAGCTGAGCCTCTCCTCGGGATTCCATTTATAAATTATTTTATCACAGAGAGAAGGGACCCCAACCCCTTAAAATTAACATCTCCTGTTTATGAGTCTCTTTTTCTTTACCAGGTTGTTTCCCTATAGCACTCACTGCCATTTAAAATCAAACCCTGCAGTTGTTTATTTTCTGTAACACTTGGTCATTGAGACAAGAGTATTGGGCTGGTTTGTTCCCTCCTAGCTGCAAGAACAGTACTGAGCACAAACTTATGCTTAATAAATACTTGATTTAAGGAACACATCATTTGAAAGAGGCAGTAGACCGGAGAAACAACTACAGAGAGCTGACGTACAACATAGTGTTTCCAAACTCGGGGGCACCTCCCTGGGGGACAGAAACTTGTTGGAAAGACTTTCTCTGCCTCTTTTCTGAAAGTTACACATAGACGAAAAGATTTCAAGCAGTTCTTGGAAAAGCAGAATTAAAATAGAGTTTGTTTTGGTGCAAAACAAGTGTTTTGAAATCCACGCACAGGTTCTTTAGAGTATGCATTCTCCATGAACTTGCTGAAGAACCTCTCTCACACACATTGGTTGGTGTTGAAAACCTAGGCTGGAGTTCAAAGGTGTCAGAACTACTTACTCTTTTGTTAATCAAAAAGAAATTAACACTAAAGCTGATACCATAAAATCCATCAAATTCCTTCAACGAGGATTACTCAAGAGATACAGATTACTGAGCAATTCGTGCAGAGCACTGCACTCAGACATGAACTTGTTAGTTCTGAGCCTTACATTTCAAAGAGAATCCATTTTTTATTATCTCACATCCATATGCCTAAATTTACTCAATGGCGCTACATCAACTTTACATTTGGCTTTGATTTAACTACTATTGTCTTTAATTACTTTGAATTTAACTATTAAACAAGTTAAGTGAAAGTAGTGGGGGGAGGGGATAAAACAGATGCCAAGACAGAAAAATATACTCCAGTAACACATCTTTTTTCCTTTGAAGGGTAAAAATTTTATTTCTGAGGAACTTTTTTACTGCCCATTTTCAAAGAGAGTCACATAAGCAAAAATGTTATCCTCCCCCATCCTAGAAATAAATAAGGGCATAAAATTTCTTTTTTTAAATCATGACACTTGGAAGTTTAGCACCAGCATCCAAAATGAACAAAAAAAGGGGAAAAAAAGAAGCATTTACTATATATTTCAGATTTCTTTGGTTGGGGTTCTCCCCGTGTGGTATTAAGATTTCTTTCAATTCATATCACCAAAACAGTAAAAACCAGGAAAAAATTATAAACCTAGTTGGTTGCTGACACCAAGGAGGGTGCTCTCTTGCCGCCTGTGCAGGCGTTCCTGGGACCTCGGCTTGCTGGAGAAACGTGCTGTTTTCCTTCTGCAGTTGCTAGTTTCTTAAAGAGTATTGTAAACATTCCCATGTCCAAATCTTGGTTTGTCTTCCACTTTTATTGCTTGCATGTTTCTTTGGTGTTGGTAAGGTCGTGGTTTGCTTTTTGCTTTATTTTATTTTTGAATGGTCATTAATTCTTTAGGTCACCTGGAAGAAATTAAAACCAAACTTACAAATAGTGACAAAATGACCAAAAGATAAATAACAAGGCAAAAACTGTTTTTATTCTTTTTAGTTTGCTACAGGACACCTGTGCTTGCTAGAGAAAGAGGGAAAGTGGGAAATTGCCCCCCCTCCCCCAAGGGCATAGCCACTCTGCAATCCCTCCTCTTCCATTCTTCCCTCCGGATTTTGGGCACATACATATACACGCCTGGGGTGATTTTCAAGCTGCCTGGTCCAGGACTCAAACCACAGAGAGAGCCATGTGGAATCCAGTACTTAACTACCTACCATGCTATCTGCTGGCCCATAAAATATTTTTATAAAACAGAAGTCAGCCCATAATAGTAAAAATTCTGTAAAACTGTATTAGAGGAAATTACCATCATGAGGCCTCACCAAATAAATACTACTCTAACATCAGTAACTCTTCATACAGAAATACCTCAGTAGCTACGCCCTATCTCCTAATACGGGTATAGCACAAGTAGCTAGCCATTTCTCTGAGAGCAGACAAATGATAAACTGTAGAAATAGTTCTTCCTCATATTTTAGATTTTTTTTTTTAAAGTAACAATACCTAAAATAGTGCTACCCAGAACCAGTAAAAGGCTATGGCCAGTTTTACATGATTAATATTTAGAACTGAGTCAGTTATTGAAATTCTGAATAGGAAGATGATGTATTTCTAAGATAAATTATCCATGTTACTCAAGAGATAAAATATCACCAGCATAGCAGTTGTCTACCTAATGAAAGCCTGACTTAAATCACAAACCACTGCACATAAAAGCAGATCACAATAAAAAGCAGGAACATGTAATAATCCCAAAATTTTCATTATAAAACTTTTTAAACTAAAAAGAAAAAAAAAAAATCAATGTTTGAGTTTTACAACCTCTTTTTTAACTAAAAATACCAACCAAGAACTATAAAAATTGTGTCCCAGTTAAAATGCTGCTAGGTCAAAAAAACTCAGAATGAAATCTACTATGGTATATAAAAGTTTTAAAAATATTCATTCATTCATTTGTGGTTATGATTTTCAGGCTGCCGAGTCTAGTACTTGAACTGTGATCAGCCATGTGAGCGTCCACCATGCCACCTTCCACTCTGGTATATAAAATTTTTAAAGACTGGCTTTATAATTGGGCTGGTGTTTTTGTTTTGTTTTGTTTTTGAACAGAGATTTTTGCTATCGGGTGTGTGCACTGTGCCAGAGAGACAGAAATAGAAAAATCATCCCCCAAGAGTGATGGCCACACTGCAATCCCTTCTCCTCCATTCTCCTCTTGGGGTTTTGGGCACACACACACATGTGCCTGGCAAGAGTGAAACTGCTGGGTCTGGGGCTCAAATCGTGCCCTTCAGTGCTGGAGCCATGTGGGTGATCAGGTTCAAATCCTAGGTCCACCTGAAACATGCGGGCATGAGTGCATCTATGATTTTGGTTGCCTGGAAGGCAAGGCGAGGGATCTCAGCACCAAAGCCACCCTGTTGTTGGTGCCTGTTCTTTCCCACGCCCTCTCACATATGCACATCTCTCAGGAAAGACTGAAAAATTTTAAAACTGGGAGCAGCAGTTAGCATAATGGCTATGTCACTGGACTCCCACGTAGTCGACCGCGGTTCACGTCCCGGACCTGGTGGCTTAAACTCACGCCGGGCGTGTGTGCGTGCATGCCCAAGATCCCGAGGAGAATGGAGGAGAAGGGATTGCGGTGTGGCCATCCCCCCTGGGGGGGTGATTTCTTGCTGTCTCTATGTCTCTCTCTGTCCATCTGGAAGTGCACGCGCCCTATGGCAAAAACCTCTCCAAAAAAAAGAAAGAAAAAAAAAAAAGAAAAATTTTAAAGCTGCCTAGAAAAAGAAATTAATTATCGTCAACTATCTGTTTATAACCCCCGAGCTTATCAAAATAATGTCAATCCCGGAGATGTTTAACCACCAGAACTGCTCTTTCCCAGCATCGAGATGGAGATGGAGGCTGGCAGAGAAGACAGTTTACAGGCCGGTCACGGCGGGCTGCTCACGGCTTACCCTGCAGATGGTGAAGGTGCCTGCGGAGCCTGGCGTTACTCAGCGCTGCTCTGCTCGGTGGCTGGAGCAGGGTTCTCAGTTGGTGCTTCACCTGCCTTGGTCTGAAACACAAAAACCACAAACCAAAAGTGAATCAATTCAGATGACAATGGTCAGGTCAATACTACCTCAAATGTGAATTTTCTTTCTTTGCTTACAAAGAAAAATCAGCATGCAAAAAATTTAACCGTTCTTATATATGAGTAAAAATTAAGTACTGCCAAATGACAAGGAAATACCACCACTCTTTGTAAGGTCTGTAACTGCTCTCAGCTTGGGCTGAGAGGCAGCTTCCTCTTGATAAATGTTCTTTATTCCTCCTGAGAGCATTAATTAGCTGAATTCAAATATCCCGTTTGTGTTAGGTGTCAGACATGCTCTATGTAGATCTTAAGCAAAACGTTTTATTTGTTAAACACGAGGTTACCAAAAAATAAGACCACCGTTTCAGAGTGCTCCCCTCTGCCGTGACTCAGATGGCCTGGTGATACCCCCTTGGTCAGGCTAGAGTTACCTCTTTGCCATCTTGTGAGGGAGCATTAGGAGGACGGGGGCGGCGCCGGTAGTTGTAAGGACGCCGGTAACCACGGCGAACAGATGGCTGGTTCGGACCATTGGCCGCTTGTTGATTCTCTTTGTCTTCAGCCTCTCCCACAGCTGGGGCAGGTCGTGGGCGAGGAGGTCCCCTACAGCAGAGAAGACAGAACCAGACAGAACAAGTGCAAGAAGACTGGCGTTCTCAAGAATATTAGGTTTAATTTATTTTTACAAAGATTAAAAAGTGATCAGGACTTATTGCTAGAATTATTCCCAGGATAATGCAGCAAACTAAAACAGAAGGTGGGCGAAAATAGAACTTATTTTCCCCTTCATCTGAATACAGATGTAATGAACAAACATGTACTGAACACAAGCTATGTTCCTAGTGCAGTTTGATAGGCACCAAGGATAGGAAAATTAACAGGGAAAAAAAGAAAAGGGTCTGGTACCTGTACTCCATGAACTGGACTTAGTAGCGACTAGGGAAGAAAACTAACATTACTGTGTGCCGGAGGCTATGCTAGTATGTTTTCACATTAAAAACACAACTTTAGTGCTAGTTCTATGAGTTAGATTTACAGTGAGAAACCCAAGGTTTACAGACAGTAAGGATGTGCTTGAGTCATAGGGAAGTGCCGCTTTTATAGGTCAAAAAAGATCAAACGAGCCTTTTCCCAAGATCGCCTAACTAAGGATTGAGCTGGGAGGCACATATGCAATACTACTGACTCTCTTCTGTCTCAATAAGACATTTCTGTCAAGTCTTACAAGTCCTTAGTAATTAATCATTAGTGATTATGCCTAAAATTGAAATAAATCTTGTAAGAAAGGACAGACTAGTACAAATCCTTTCCTATATATTCCTATATCCTACAAATCCTTTCCTATTATGTTACATTATATTAATTATAATCAATATTATATTATTATATCATATTCAAATAACTACAATTAATTATAGCATCAATTATAAGTAATGTTAACATATAATACTCTCCTTTCAAAAAACCCACAGTGACAAATTTCAAGGCAGCATAAATATCACTTGGGAAGGAAGTTCTACATTTTCCACTTACCTTAAGGTAAAGGAACAGGCAAACTTGTAATAGAAAACACTTCAGAACTATCTTAGGGAGTTTAACTCAATTCAGTCTTCATAAGGGCACAAATTAAAGTACAAATTAAATAACTTGCTCCTACACTAACACTAGTGTCACTGGTGGTAACAATATCTGGTATTTACTAAAGGCTGAATATACATCATATTGATTATCATAGATACACTAGTAAATTGAATCCTACAAGCAGTTATAGAACATTGCTTAATGCCTGCTTTATAGACCTAGAGACTAAGGCTTAAAGAGTCCAGAAATTTGCCCAAGGACATATGGCTACTAACATGGAGAGTGAGAATTTAAATACAGGCAATGTGATCCATAGCCTGAAAGAACCCCTATACTGGATTGCCTCCATGATTCAAGTTCTAGTTGTTAAGTAGGAGAGAAATATCACACTGCCACCTGCTAACACATATACTAAGGAGTTCCACAGAAACTCTGGCATATGGTCAAAGGAGCCATATCTATCTACTTACTAAATCCATAAAACAGACCATGGTACCCTCATCCATGCCAGTCTCTCACGAGTCCTTCAGGTGGTCACAAGTTAGTGGGAATGTTACATACCTTCGGTACCTTGGGCGGTAAGTTGGATTCCGATGAACCTGTCCCTGAAGTTGAGCTCCCTCTGGAACCCCATCCTTCATCTCTCCAATCTCACCAGCCTAGAGAGGACAATAAGAGCTGAAAGTGAGGGTCATAGCACAGACAAAAGATTAACAGAGCCCTCGGGTGTGTTTAGTACTTTTATTAAAAAAAAAAAAAAAAAAAAAGAAAAAGAAAAAGAAAAAAGTTTCACTATAATGCAGGGTATTCTCAGAGATAACACTAAGCTATTTACTGATTGAGAAGAAGAAAAATTCTGTCCTATCAGAGCAATCTTCCATCTAATCCCAAAGAACCTCACTTTCACAATAACCTCACTTTCACAATACTATTTAAGCATTATGAAATGCGATGTGTGCCATTCAAGAAAGAAACCTATTTTATAAGGAAATGGAACAACATACTACATTTGAGCAGTGAGATCTCTTCAGTGATTTAAAACTCAGACTAATTCTACAAACTGGGATCCTTTCAGTGCCACTAATGCTTTCTACAAGGGCTCTCTCCCACCTCGCCATGACACCATGAAGCCACATCTTAGCCAAGCCTTCATCTTTGATTTCTTCTTTTCACAACTTATTTCCTTTTACTTGGGAATTCCTTTTATACATTATTTAAGTACATATAACATTGTGAAAAATATACCTTCTTGATGATCAATTTGTTTTAAGCTCTGGGGAATAAAGTTAACTTGCTGTACAACTTCCGATAGAGGAAAAAAGAAAAAAAAGCTAAAACTAACAAATAAGAAAACACTACACACTGTGAAATTCTTTACCCCACAGGTATATCTGAATTTTTTTTTTTTTTTTTTTTACTAAAAACACCCTTTCCTCTTCCTCAGAGCCAAACGTCATCCTTCAGATTTCATTAAGAAAAGAAAAACCAATCAGAAGACAATCTCCATATTTTCCTACAATCGAATCCACTAACCCAGGTGCAACTGTGTAATCTTTTTTTTCTCCCATTACACAAACTAACCCCTCCATTCTTGCCACCCAGCACAGGCTAACTTAGTTTTTCTCCTCTCTTAAATATACATTTCCCATCTCTACTCCATTATCTGCATTCAGGTATATATACATGTATTGAAATAGCACCCACATGGGACCAGCAGTTGGCGTAATGGCTAGGTCACTGGACTCCCATGTAGTCGACTGTGGTTCGAGTCCCAGACCCAGTGTCTTAAACTCACGCCTGGCATGTGGGTGTACATGCCCAAGATCCTGAGAGGAGAATGGAGAAGAAGGGATTGTGGTGTGGCCACCCCTGGGGGGTGGGGGTGATTTCTCACTTTCTGGTGAGCACACTCACCCTATAGCAAAAAACTATTAAAAAAAAAAAAAAGAAAGAAATAGCACCCACATTTTTCACTTTTTTAATATTGAAATATCACAAACTTACAGAGAAGTTCAAAGTGTAAAAGCTAACCCTCTCACTCACTTGAGTTTTACTGTTTGCCCCAATAATGTCCTATACAACTTAAAAAGACCCTTTAGAATCATGTACTGAATGGAGTTACAGCCCATTTTCTCTGGCACAACTATTCAATCTTTGTTGGCTATCATGACCTTGATACTTAAGCCATTTTACAAAATGTCTCTTTCCCTACAGTCTGGTGTTTCTGAAGACTACACTCAGTTTATGACTCTGAGGCAGGAAAGTCACAGAAGTGACACTGCATTCTTCTTGGTGCACCATTAGGCAGTGTCTGGTTTCAATCTGTACCAGCACTGACTACATTCACTCTAAGCAGTGAAGGCCGTGTCTGCCAACGTCCACCACTACACCTCTTAAGCTTACTCTTTCCCTCTTCGTAATTCAGGAGCATTTGTGAAGAGGTACTCTCAAAGTCTATAAACATCCTGTTCCAAGTCAAATCTTTTAATATATTCGTTTGTTTATTTGTATTTGTCTGGACTCGCTGCTCTCTATTTTAGTCAATGAGTTATAATCTGTTACTGTGATTACTAGCCAATGAGAAACGCTGTGAGCTGGCCCAAGCCCTCCTGACATGTCTCCAGCACTCTGAGCCCTTCCTTACTTTCTGGCCCAAGATATTCCAGGCTCATATTGTACTTTCTCTGCCCCAGCTCTGAAATCAGACATTTCTCCAAAAAGGCTTCTTTTTATTGGAAAATTATACTTAGAAATGAAAAACTGGGAGCTAGATATGCTTAAGCTATGAAGACACCACTGCTTTCAGGACCTTCCAGTAGACAGAACCAAGGGACACACACGAACCAAGTTCCACCCACCACTTCTTGCCCAGGTAACTGTAGGTCAAAGTATTTATCTGTATCGCATATACACACGTCAATGTGTGTATATGACAAGATATGACTATTTTTACCTGCCCCACCTAATGGCTTCAGAAGTAAATTGTTAAGTAAAATAAAGAATAAGAGATCAATCAAAAATCTTGCCCCAATCCCATGTTCTCTTCCAGCTACTACATCATTTCTTTTGAGCTTTTATAAACATGCATACTAAAAAAAAACCCCACCCCTCCACCACAGAAATTCCCAAGAGGTATATCAACTTTCTTCTTCCCCACTCTTCGCTGTTTCTTAAATTCCTTCTAATCAAAAACTTCTGTCCTCACCATACCAACTTATCTCCAAGTTACCAAACCCAATAATCAATGCTCAGCTTAATTTCCTCCACTTGTCAACAGCACTTAACACATTTCCTTCTGGAAACACTTTCTCCCATGACTGCTGCTTCTCACTGTCCTTTGCTAGAAAATCCTTATCTACCTAATCAGTAACTGTTCGTGTTCCTCAGAGCTCATCATTCTTCTAACTTCACTCACTTCATAGTAAATCTCAACCTGACCATGGCTTTACACATCACATTTTATGACTCCAAAGCTATATCTACAGTCCCATCTTTACCCTTCATGATCCAATTAGCCTTTCGATGTGCCCTTCTCTGCTATTCACGCCCCTTTCTGGTACCTGAATGATACCTGGCTTTCTCACATTATTCAAGTCTCTTAGCAAACATCACTAATGAGCCCCAAAGACTGTCAACCACCATTATCTAAAACTACACCTCCCTTGCTCCAACCATATTCTACCTCTTGACTCTGCTTTATTTTATTTTTCTTGCCTACATAATTAGTCTTGCAAGTGAATTTTGGGAAAAGATCTCTGAAGAATTTCTATCTCTCCCCTCAAACCCAATCTTTCTTCAGTCTCCCCATACTGGTTCAAGTTAAAAAAAAAAAGTTACTGCTCACTCTTCATACCACATTTCCACTCCATTATCAAAATGCTGTCACCTTTATGCTTAAAACATTCGCTAAATCTGACCATTCTTATATTCTCCACTAATTGTACACTAACTCACTCTCCACTAGGAAACTACAGTAACTAAACACCCACTTCTATTGGTGCCACCTATGGTCCATACTCCATAACACACTCGATCAGCTCTTATGTTCCCCTTCTTTGTTCCAAACCCTTTATTTATTGGCATATCATCATACTTAAAATTGGTTGAAGTTCTTTTTATTTTTGATTTATTTTCTTTAGCCATTTATTTATTTATTTTAATTTGACCAGAGAGGGTTAGAGCGAAAGAGAAAGAGGCAAAGAGAGGGCAAGCTGCCAGGTCTGGGACTCGAACCACAGTCAGCCATATGGGACTCTAGCACCCTTAATCATCATGCCACCTGCCAGCCCAAGTTGAAGCTCTTATGGTAGTCTACCAAGCATGCTTCATCTCATTTAATAGCTCACCCTAATGTTACCTCCTACTCTTTTCTCCTTGACTCATCCCATCCCAATCACATGAGCCTCCCTTTAATTTCCTACATAAGCTAAGCCAATTCTTCCTCAGAAACTTTGATACATGAAAAGGACTAACAGAAAAAGCAATCAACCTGTGGAAGAGAAGAGTTTGGGAAGACAGAATGGATTCAAATTAAGCTCTACCTACCACTTCTTGCCCAGATATTTTAAGTAAAAGTTGCTCATTTCTAAAAATATTAAAGATATGGGAACTGCTGTTTTCCCGAGGCTGTAATGAAGACTAAGAACTGATTTCAAACATCTGCCACTTGGCAGATGCCAATTTGGCTCTCTCCCTCCATCACGTATTTCTCTTCTCAAAGACAATGAATGGTTGAGATTATTAGCTCACTGACCAATTCTACTTAATTTTCAAATATGTGGAACCATTACATTAAAAGGTAGCAATCATTTGGTCACTTACATGTATGATGCTACATTATATTTTTAGTGCATAGGGCAAATACTACTAGCCTGAATGTTACCACTTCTTTCTGTATCATGTCCTATAAATTTCATAGTGCTGGGACCAGCAGATGGAGTAATTGTTACACCACTGAACTCCCACATAGTCAACCCCGGTTGGAGTCCTAGACCCAGCCGCTTAAAACTCATGCTGGTAGTGTGTGCCTCCATGCCCAAACTCCTGAGAAAAGAATGAAGAAGAAGGGATTGCAATGTGGCCATTGCCCTGGGACGGGGTGGGGGTGGGGTGGGTGATTTCTTGCTTGATGTCTCTCCAGAGAGTGCATGCGCCCTATAGCAAAACTCTCTTTAAAAAAATAATAATAATAATTTCATAGTGCTATATATAATAAAAAAATATTGGCAAAAACATTTTTATTTGCTCTCAAATTTTTCACATCACGTGAGTGTGTGCACCCAAAATCCTGAGAAGACATTATACTAATTATACTAATCATTTTGAAGTAGCTTAGATATATGCGAGAAAAATTTGGAATTTTCCCTTTGATGCTACTGATTGGCCTAAGCAGACTTCGCCACTGAACATTCAAAACATGGTTTGTACTAGAAAGATTCTAAGAGAAAATCTTTGAAGGGATCTAAGATATCTTTTAATTCTAACATAGAATGGTAAGAAAGTTAGCCTGCATTAAAGACCACTGAATGCAGTTATGAAAACAAGCAGCTTTTTTTTGGGGGGGGGAGAGGTTTTTTTCTATAGGATGCGTGTGTTTGCCAGACAGAGACAGACAGAGAGATAGAAAGCGAGAAATCACCCCCAAGGGGGAACGGCCACGCCACAATCTCTTCTCCATTCTCCTCTCGGGATCTTGGGCACGCACGCACACACGCCCGGCATGAGTTTTAAGCCATCAGGTCCGGGACTCGAACCACAGTCGACTACATGGGAGTCCAGCGACATAGCCATTACGCTAACTGCTGGTCCCACAAGCAGCTTTTTGATCATTAGTTTTCAACTAGCTTCTGCAAATGATGCACTACATGGTGCTAAGGAATCACTTTGCTCTGAGTCAATTCCCAAGGTGAAATATACTTTCTTTCAAAAGATATAAAAAAGAATCACCATGCTTTTAGCAAATGTGATATATGTGTATATGCTAAATATGAAAGATGATTATTTCAGGAAGGCACTACTAAAGCACTAAAAATAAATGCGTATCATAATCACACTAACTCTTCCTGTCCTCATCTCCCAGAAGCCCAGACCGCTGCCCTGAAGAAACCTACTATGCCTCACGTACCCACTGTCTCCGCGTACGTAAGTCTACATGTTATTTTTAGCACATTTGTCAGGGGCAGCTGTTGAAGAGCAGACGGGAAAAACAAGAAGTGATGTAGAAAGAACAGGCGGGCATGATGGGATAGAAGAGTAGCGAAGAACAGACTGAACATAATGTTCAGTCAAAACATTCAGTAGGGGGGAAACAAAAACCCAAGGACGTTTAGGAGGAAAGGGTTGTAGCTAACGATAATGAAATGATGATCTCTACTCCTCGTTTCCAAGGTTCCTAGGAATTGTAAAGTTGGTGTGAGGCTTATTCATCTCAGAACAAATGCACAAAAGCTATAGTAATGTATTCCACAGTAAAGAGATCAATAATCAATCTCTATTCTATCTATGTTAGGTTTTCCTTAAGAAACAAATAAAAAACAAAAAACCCAAAAAACCAAGCCCACACTATCTCGTCAAAATTAAATACTTTATAAATGTTATCTATGCTGTATCACACTAAACCCTCTATATTTAATTTAATCACCGCAACTGTATGGTGCAGGCAATTAACAGCCCCATTTAGTGAGTGAACAACTTTAAAACTTGGATTTCTGGAAACTTCATAGATAGTAAGTAGCAGGGAAGAGGACTCAAATCCAGGCTCTGTTTGACTGAAGTCCAAGTCCTTATATACCATCTGTCTCTGCTTTCTTTCCTTTTTTTCTTTAGTTTGCTATAGAGCACATGCTCTTTCCAGAGAAACAGAGAGGGAAAATGAGAAATCACACCCCCACCCCCAAGGGAAATGGCCACGCTGCCATCCCTTTTTCTCCATTCTCCTCTCAGGATTTTGGGTAAGCATGCACATGTGCCTGGCATGTTTTCAAGTCACTGGGGCTGGGACTCAAACCTTGGTGTTGGCCATGTAGAATCCCACACCTTAACTTCCATGACACCTACTGCCCCCCCCCCCCCCATTCTTCTGTAAGCTGGAAACTTCGCCTACCTTCCAGGAGCCCCTATTATATACATGGCTCACAGGGTTGCACTTCTAGAATGCTCCTAGAATGGCTGCTCTGAAAAAGCAGACTGAAGGCCTTGCCTCAGCTCTTGCAGCACCGAAAAGCCACAAGCCAGGTATTATTTCCAGCAGCTGATGTTGGAGGAGGAGGAAGAGGAAGAGGAGGCAGAGAAGGACGGAAGGGTGAGGACTGCTGAAGAGAAGGCCCAGGTGCACTTTTACCTGCATTCTGCTGGGATGGGGAAAGACCCGTGAGCGACGGTCAAAGGTCTGTCCCACGTGGTAAGGCGGGAACCGCCGCTGCCGGTACTGAGGGCGATACTGGGGGCGGCGCAGCTGATTCCGGGCCCCAGAGAACTGCCCGTCAGTGGCAGGGGGGTCAAATCCTTCACTGCTGCCGCTCCCTTCCTCCTCCTCCTCCCCAGCGTACTAGCGAAGCAAAGAAACAGAGATTCAGAAGAAGTTTCAGCAAGGAAAGAACCAAAGAATACCATTTAGGATGAATGTCACCAAAAGGAAAAAAAAAAATCTCCCCAAAGCAATGATCCCGTCTATTACACAGGCAATATGCATTTAACCCAGATTATCATGTGATTACCTGGGCTAAACTACATTAAGATTAAAGTAGATCTGTGCAGACAAAATACCAAGCAGCAAGAAGCAAGAGCAATCAATCCCCGCAATAAATGTAATTGTCATCTAATTAGAAGTGGAGAATATCAGTTGACCAACCACCCAAAGAAGATCTACAAGGTTTATAATAATTAGCACCGTGTGTCTCCCAACATTTACCATACACTCGGGCAAAACCAAGAAAAAAATATTATTTTATGTTAGCAACGTAACTGACCTAAATGGTATACTTTCTACGCAGTGCTCAAAGTGTGGCCAGGATTTCTGAGACCTTCGAGGGGAGGAGTGCGGTCAAGTGTTCTCCTAATGTTACTGAGATGCTATCTGCCTCTTTCCCAGTCATTCTCCTGTGGGTGGATGGTGAGGTCTTCCAAGGGCTGCAATGCCATGTGGCCTCTCAGCAGACTGGAGGAACAGATCTCAGAATCCAGCTATCTTCTATTAAACCATGCAACAATACAATTAGCCCTCGGTGTCAATGCTGTAATGCAGCTTCAACCAACCGGGAGTCAAAAACGTTATACTGCTACTGACCTGTACTATGTATTGGGTGGTTGGAAAAGTCATGACTTATTTTTGTTTTTCTATGCAAAAATGCGCCATGACTTTGCTGCCAACCCTATAGTTGGACTAGGATGGCTGCATCTGTACTTCACATGTAAAGACTGTTTACAAATCATTTGCACTGCACTGGATATTACAAATAATTGAGAAATGACAGTATATGGGAGGATGTACACAGGTAACATGCAATTTATTATGAAAGAGACAAGCACCCCTGGCTCTGGGCATTTGTGGTGGTCATGGAACCAATCCCAGGTGAACACAAGGGACAAATGTACCACTCTTCCTACTCAACTTAATAGTTTTCTTTTCATAAGAAAATGTTATTTATACTAATGTGTAATGAGTTACTTTACATTACATTTTAAAGTTATTTTAATCACTAATACAAGTATCAATAGACATAAACATATATAAACAACAGCTCTAGTATCCTTAATATGTTAAGCATATAAATGGGTGCAAAAACCAAAAAGTATGAGAAGCACTGACAACAGAATGATTTTCCTTTGTGTTTAGAAATAAACTTTTAATCCTATTTTAATAGACAGCAGTAAGATTAAACATAACCAATTTTTAAATACAGACTTGTTAACAAAGGGAATTGTCAACTCACTTTTATGTTTTTTCTCACATTTAAACTACTGTATTACATACTACCATTTTATATTTTGAGAAATTAACCAAATGTCTGAAAAAATCTACTTTCAAATACTACTTTAAGGGGGATGTGCACATGCCAGCATCTATAGGACATAACTGTAGTTTTCAAAAAGGAATAAACTGCAAATGAAATGACTCCTTTCTTTGCAAGGGGATTATATTTTAGACTCCTCCAGGATAAGCCCACACACACTAAATTCCCAAAAAGGAAAAGCCCCAACTAGTCCTAGTTCATAAAAACAGAAGTATTCCTCTTTAAAAAACCTATGCTGGGACCAGCAGTTAGCGTAATGGCTATGTTGCTGGACTCCCACATAGTCGACCGCGGTTCAAGTCCTGGACCCGGCGGCTTAAACTCACGCCGGGCCGTGTGCGTGGGTGCCCAAGATCCCGAGAGGAGAATGGAGGAGAAGGGATAGCAGTGTGGGCATTCCCCCCGGGGGATGATTTCTTGCTTTCTCTCTGTTCTCTCTTTCTGGAGAGCGCACGCACCCGCTAGCGAAAATCTCTCAAAAAAACACCTATGCTAAGACAGGACTCACAGCTGGGCTCCGTGGCTCAGTGGTAATGTGTTGCTCAAGAGAAAATTGATCCCACATGGTCCTACAGGCTTGAAACACACACTAGGCACATGTGTGTATGTCTCCCAAATTCTGACAGGGAGAAATGGAGGGAAAAGCATTTTGGTGTGACTGCACCCCATTGGAGGAGTTCTCTCTTTTTCTGGCAAAGCGCACACATCCTCTGGCAATACAAACAAAAACAGAATAAGTAAAGCAAAGATAAAAATACAGAAACAGATTAGAGGTTCTAAAGAATCTCATGAAATAAATTCAAGCAGGGTATGACGTGACAGAAAAAGAGAGAAAAATCATGTAGGTGAGCAGAAATAAGTTATTCAAACAGATTAAGTCCTTGATCTGCAGACATTTTATTCTGCTTAGATTTTTCATGAGATTTTTGGATCGACATAGGAGCCACAAGAGTATGCTCACAAAGTACCTGGAGTTCTATCCTTGGTTCTAACTCCAGAAACATCGAGAACTGACTCAAAACTAGTACAGTGCTCATACCACAAAGGAACTGCGTTCATTCTGGGTGCCTTGAGAAAATCCCTTTAAATGGAGCCTCCTAAGAAAGCTCTAGCCAGATCTGTTTTCTTTCATCTGGATTTCAACCCATCTGAAGAACTAAAGATCCAAAGAATTTCTTACTGCTTCTTTGAAATAATGGGAAACTGTTTGTTAGGCTAAATAAAATAGCTACTCAATTGATACAAATCACTTGATACTTCTGTGGCCAATACTTTTACTGCATATTAGCCAGCTAGCTCCCATTCTTTCTGGCCAACCCAAGGCTGATTTCCTTAGAGGTCAAAAGTGTCAGTGCCAAGGAATAAACAACAGGTTTAAGTAGGTGAAGGAAACCATTCCCCTCTGCCAGTGAATGCCAGACACCTAGGTTCTGGCCAGATACTACGAGCCAAATGAAGAGAAAGCCTCTGTTAACCTTGGCACTACTTACTTCAAGTGAGTCTTCTTTATAGGACAGTTACGTCCATTACTTTGCAGCCAGATATAGCCTAATTCATACAGATTCTGAATTCTGAACGGCAAGTATCCAGTGAGGCCAGTGGCTATGGATAAATTCTGTGTACTCAAAGTTCTCCCTCAAAAATAAAGTTAGGAAAAAAAATGACTTATTCTGTCTCCAAGAGAAAATATGGCATTTCTCTGCTAATTTTAGACGTGAAGATTTTTAGGCCCTGGTGAGTAACAGAGAGGACGTACATTGCGGGGCGGTCCACGACGTCTGCCATAGTAGCCACGTCTGTAGCGGCGCCGATCTGCAGCGTATCGACTGCCTTCTACAGGAACTCCATCTGGGCCAGTCACATTGGCTGCTTCTGCACCCTGAGAAAGAAAATAAGCAAAGGGCCTTGGAATTAAAAAGAAGCGTAACTAATCCCAAAACAGCCTGGAGTAGCCAGAGATTGGCGGATGTACTAAGAATTCCTATAGTAATCTTGAAAAGAGATGCAACTTTGGGAACCAGCAGTTAGCGTAATGGCTATGTCGCTGGACTCCCACGTAGTCGGCCGTGGTTCGCGTCCCGGACCCGGTGGCTTGAAACTCACGCCGGGCGCGTGTGCGTGTGTGCCCAAGATCCCGAGAGGAAAATGGAGAAGGGATTGCGGCGTGGTCATCCCCCCTGGGAGGTGATTTCTCGCTTTCTGTCTCTCTGTCTCTCTCTGTCTGGCGAGCGCACACACCCTATAGCGAAAACCTCTCCAAAAAAAAAAAAAAAGATGCAACTTTTAGCAAGGTGAGGAAGGTGCCTAGTGTCCTGATTTAAATGGATATTGTCTGTTTACTCACACAGCCTACGCTCTGGCTCTGCCTTCTTATCCGCTCTGCCTTCTTATCCGGCTAGGCCAAGTTCAACAACAGTAGTACCTTTTTTTTTCTTTTTTTTTTTTTTCCTTTTCTCCCTCCCACCCCCATTTCCCTGTGCAACTCCCTTCAGTGCCAGCAGCCCACAGGCAGAGACTGGGCAATGGTTTGGGGCCAGTTTGCTCTAGCATGGGACACTATGAGAGGCCCAGGGGAATGGACCTGCCATAAATCCTAACCCATGCATGCAGTAATACCATTTTAAAGAACATAAACTAGTAAACACAACACGACTGTAAAAATAGAGGTAATGTTAGACCAGGAAGAATATGCCTCAACAGAAAAGCACTGAGATACTGTTATCATCTTAGACTGTGTTGACTCCTGTTACCCTATGACATTATAAGGGAATCCCTACTCAGTGGGCTTTCATTGAGAATGAAACCTCTCCCTCTGGGTAGCAACAGAAGAAAGGGTCCTTGTTAGTAACAGGGTCGCCACTTTTATCCTGAAACAGACTTAGGAGTACTCATTCACATACGGGCAAAATAATGCTTTAAATCTATAAAAAAAAATTAGATAAAGGAAATCCAAAAGCGTGTACCACATCAATTTGTAAAACCTCAAGTTCTGAAAAACATGTAGAAGTAAAATTAATCTGGCAAGAGTGGGAATCGGATATCAGAGATCATTACAAGGCAACATTTGCTAGAGGATGATTTGAAACACCAAGAGATTCGCAATACACCCTGGGAATTACATTGGTAAAGACAACCACTTGCCTTTCTATATCAAATGAAATGTTTTCCTGTAAAAATGGAACAGTTCAAGAGCCACCGAATATGAACAATGGAATGGTGTGTATGCATATGGAAAAGAGTGTACACACGGGACTGAGCTAGTCAGTTACTTAGTTTATAATTTTGCTGCCATGATCATTGTACCATATGCAGCTTTAAAATGTTGTCAGTCTTAGCCTCAGTTGTTTTACTGATATCCACAGTAAGACTGCTGACTAAACACAAAGCATAAATAACATTTCTGATACTGGGATTAAATACACAAAAGTTTAAAAAAGTTCTGTAGATATTCTTCAATCTGTAGATATCCATCAGCTTTTTGCACTGAGTTCATCTCAACAAAGCTGTTATACAATTTATCCAGATGGCTTCAGCTCTCCAAAATCAAAGCTGAAGACAAAACATGATGATATTCAACTTGAGTCTTCTTTTACTGAGATTAAAATATTCCTTACTGTGTATAACTTTTTTAATATAATGTTAAGAGGGTATGTAGGGTATGTGTGTTCACCAGAGAGTGAGGGGGAGCACACTTCCCAATGTGGCATGGCCACGCCACAATCCTTTTTCTGCCATTTCTCTTATCTGTCAAGATTTGGGGCAAACACACATACGTGTGTCCGGCATGTTTTTCAAACTGCCAGGGCCAGAATTCAAATCATGGTTGTCCATATGGACCATGGCTTAACTGCTATGCTTCAGGGCTGGGCCTACTGTATATTACTTACTGTATATTATTTGTAAACGAAGGTCCTCACGAATCAGTTGAAAAAACTTTATTCTCATAAAAATGAACTTTTTCCCTAGAGGAGCTTTACCTAGTTTTAAGAAAACGGTTAAATTTTAATCTACACTTACACATATCTATTTGAAATTAGCTCTTCTTCCACAATTATAATTCATACATTAAACAAATACTTAAAGTGTCTTTACTTCATGTTATAAAACATCTAAAATAATGTTCATTTATAAGAGTCTAACAGACCATTGATTCTTCAACAAAACTGAGTGAGTACACTTTAATACCCAACCACACTTCCTCTCACCTTCTCTCCTTCAACCACATCAAACTCTACAGTTTCTCCATCTCCTACACTGCGCAGGTATTTCCGTGGGTTATTCTTCTTGATGGCAGTCTGTCAACAAAACAGAAAATTCTTTTGAGACATATCTCAATATGTGCCACAGATTTCATTGCATTCAAATTTACTAGAGTCAACTTGAAAACAAAAGAAAAAACTGTTGACATATTCTTTTTTATCCCCCTAGGTCTTTCTGCTGCAGGCACTTGCCTGTGACAGAGAGGGAAAATGAGAAATCACTGCCCGGGGGGATGGCCACACCACAATCCTTTCTCCTCCAATCTGTTCGTGAGTTTTTGGGCACACACCCACACAAACCTTTTGTGATTCTCAAGCTGCCAGGCCCAAGGTTCAAACTTGGTCAGCCATGTGTTGAGTCCAGTGCCTTAACCACCATGCCACCTGCTGGCCCTGACATATAACCGATTTAAAAACACACTACGAAACTTTACTGGTGTAGTGGTTGGGGGTTGGTTCCCACATAGCCAACTTCATGTTTTGAGTCTAGACCCAGCGGATTAAAAAACACACTGGGCAGGTGTGCATATGTGCCCAAAATCTTGAGAGAAGAGACTGCAGTATGGCCATCCTCCACCGGGGGGTGATTTCTCACCTCTTCTCTTTCTGGTGAGTGCACCTGAACTATAGGGAAAAAAAAAAGCTTAAAAAACGATTCCACATTACTTTCTTGACTTGTATGTACTATTTAAAAATTCATCTTGGGGACCAGCAGTTAGCGTAATGGCTATGTCGCTGGACTCCCACGAGGTTGACCGCGGTTCGAGTCCAGGACCCGGTGGTTTAAAACTCACGCCGGGCGCGTGTGCGTGCGTGCCCAAGATCCCGGGAGGAGAATGGAGGAGAAGGGATTGCGGCGTGGCCATCCCCCCCGGGGGGTGATTTCTCGCTTTCTGTCTCTGTCTGTCTGGCGAGTGCACGTGCTCTATAGCAAAAACCTCTCCAAAAAAAGAAAAAAAATAAAAATTCATCTTGATAGGATTGAAGAGCAGCGTGTCACTATTGCACCTTCTCTCATAGCCTTATCGCCTCATCACATCAAAACACTGGTTGTAGGGGGACCAGCAGTTAGCATAATGGCTCTGTCGCTGGACTCCCACGTGGTTGACAGCGGTTCGAGTCCCGGACCCAGTGGCTTAAAACTCACGCCGGGCACGTGTGCATGCGTGCCCAAGATCTCAAGAGGAGAATGGAGGAGAAGGGATTGTGGTGTGGCCATCCCCCTGGGGGTGATTTCTCTCTTTCTATCTCTCTGTCTTTGTCTTTCTGGCAAGTGCACGCACCCTATAGCAAAAATCTCTAAAAAAAAAAAAAAAAAAAATCAACACTGGCTGTAGGGAACCAGCAGTTAGTGTAATGGCTATGTCGCTGGACTCCCATGTAGTCAACCGCAGTTCGTGTCCTGGACCCGGTGGCTTAAAACTCATGCCGGGCGCGTGTGCGTGTGTGCCCAAGATCCCAAGAGGAAAATGGAGAAGGGATTGCGACGTGTCCATCCCCTCTGGGGGGTGATTTCTTGCTTTCTGTCTCGATGTCTCTCTCTGTCTGGCGAGTGCACGCACCCTGTAGCAAAGACCTCCCCACCGCCCCCCCCCCCAAAAAAACAAAAAATCCAAAAAAAACTGGCTGTAACAGTTACCTCAGACCACTGAGCCTGAGGTTCAGACTGCAGCTCCATCAGCAAGGGGCGAAAGTGTCTTTGTGAGATCTCACTGATACACATGCATTTTAGATACAGGGTTTTGTAGCAAGTGGAACTGCCAACTTCAAAAGGAATTTTTAAAATGTGTGTGTGTGGCGGGTACAACGATAAAAGAAAACAGGAAAAAAAAAGTCAAGTAGATAAATATTTCTGATAGAGTAAACAACATGACTTCAGGAATCAAAATATCTCAGTGATAATCTGATTTCTTCCTCAGTCTCCCATTTTACAGACAAGGAAGAACGGGGCTGGCAGGTCAGGGATGTATTTATCTGAGATTACGAGGAGAGGGTCCCTATCAGCAATGCCCGTGCTGCATCTCCACGCTATTTAGTCAGCTTTTCCCCACCACACCACGTAGGTAGCAACCAGCCCGCCACTACATTAGGAGGCTAATGGAGATGCCACTCTACACTGAACACCTGCACCTAAACGTCTGCTTAGACCTCTCTGTGTTTTAGTCATGGAGGGGAGACTAAATCTTGCAGTGAACTGCCACTTCTTCGGCTGGTATCTTTAAACAGTTAAAGGGGCTGTGAGTTTCTATGGAACTAGGTCAACCTTATTTTATAAAGCGATTAGGCATGTGTAATCCAGCCCTTCCCCTACTCTGAGTAGGAGGGAAGGAAGGAAAAAAATAAATAAATAAACAGTGAGCCAATAGGGTAGAAACTTCACCCACAGAGGAAAAAAAGGCAGCTCAGGACAGGATCACTGCGCTGCGCACACAGCAGGAACGTTCAGCCATTCCAGAAACAGCCCCTCCCTGCCGGCTCGTTCCCTTTTTCCTGTTAAACTGGGCAGGCCTCAACACATCGGGGTGACTCATCACACAGCCTCATGGGGGCTGGAATCAGGTCACACACTCACAGCCTAATAAAGCCGGCCACCGGCATGGACACTTGTGAGGTCCTTTACTCTACAGCCACCCCGCGGAGTTCCTGCCCCAGAAGGCCTATTAACCGCCAGGTAGTAAAGTGACACTTCCTTCCAGTCTGTTACAACTTTAAAAGTCACTGTTATTTATCTGAATAACAAAAAAACTCTACTCAAGTGATCTAGGTACAAGTGAAATATAGAGACATATACAACTGAAACCATAACTAGGAGAGTTTTTTTTTTTTTTTTTAAAGATATCATTACTGCAATTCCCACCACCTACCACCTACACTCCAATACACACAAACCTAAATGTAAAGAAACACATAAAACCGTTTGCCCGACATAGCCCTGCAGATAAGTAGACTGGCATTAGTACCTGCTGTGTAACATGCTAAGAAACAAACACATTTCAGACAATTTGTTGAAAACGAAATACACAAAAAGAATAAGGATACGAATTTCTTTTCTTAACCTATTTTGTAAAGTCCAGGATACATAGTAATAGAATAAATAATGTCCTAGGCTGTTAATGTAAAGACTGAGATGCCATTTCAGAGAAGCCCACGTGTTCCACATGCTACCCATTATTTGTGCTTTTTTCAAATCTAAGGGAATGTGGGTCTCGTTTCAACAGGTGTGAGGATGATCACTGCAAATGCAGGTATTAGATACACAAACCCTAACCCACTGCTTCTCTGCACTTCTTCCTCCCAGTGAGAGCTGTTTCGATAGAGGAACTTTAACAGATACCACTTGGCCAAAGGTAATCTGGATCCAGCAAAACACTAAGCAGGAACCACAACATCAAAAAAGGACGCCAATATGGAAACAGAAAAGTAGTCTAACAGACTATTCATTCAACTTCTGAAGTAAAATCCTGGAAAACAGTTAACATGATGGGGCAGAAGAGCTTACCTGCCAATCATAAAATGTGGAATTGAGCTCTCCAAAATATAACACGGTTTATAGTACAATGATAATTTATAGGACTTACTTTTTAGAAAAGAGATAAGAGCAGATTTTACACACCTCTCCTCACATAGCACATGTAACATTTATAAATTTTCTTACCTGATGCACAAATACATCTTCTTTGGTGTCATTTCTGTTGGGAGGACAAAGAGCTCAGTTAAAGGTACAAGGTTAGATAGAAAAGGTGACACGTGTCACCTTTAGATCATAAGAATTTAGATAATAAGACCTCAAAACATAATTTTGATTTATCTTCCAAACTCAGTTCAGACACCTAGAATCAATCTGTGTGAAAAGATTTAACTACAAGATTCCCACCTTATCCCTCTGTATTACCACAGTGCCCGGGTCCACGTGCACAGATTCAGCACACCGAAACATCCCTTTCCTCTTTCTGAATCACATGGTATGTAATCAGAGCCTACATTTTCCTCCCAGCAAAAGCAAAGCAAGACAGTTAAAAGGACAGGGCACAGCTGTGAACTAGGCTCTCCTTACAGTGAAACTTAAAACAGCCCCCTCCACCTCACCCCACGCCAAAGCAGACAAGAAAGAAATTGAAGGAATTTTTTTTTTTTTTAAGAAGGTGGTGGGGGCAGATAAAAACATTATAATATTCCCAACAGCTTATAGTTGTGTTCTCATTCCATTACAGTGAGAAGTCACCATAGTTTTCTAAAGAAAACATTAGTTTCTACCCAGGAATTCACTAGACCAAGGTTCCAGCTCAATTACTCACTCGTTACATGACCTCAGAGGAGCTGATTAATCAGTCTAAGACTCCATTTCTCCATCTGAGAAATTATTTTATTTATTTATTTATTTATATTTTTTTTTGGAGAGGTTTTTGCTATAGGGTGCGTGCGCTCGCCAGACAGACAGAGAGCGACAGAGAGATAGAAAGCGAGAAATCACCCCCCAGGGGGGATGGCCACGCCACAATCCCTTCTCCTCCATTCTCCTCTCGGGATCTTGGGCACGCATGCACACGTGCCCGGCGTTGAGTTTAAGCCACCGGGTCCGGGACCCGAACCGCGGTCGACTACGTGGGAGTCCAGTGACATAGCCATTACACTAACTGCCAGTCCCCATCTGAGAAATTATTGATATGGGCTCATTGATCCTAAGGCCCCCACCTTTTCTGATTTTACCTTCCCCTCCCTTTTTTTCTTTTAATGACTGGATTTTACAACAGAAAGTTATTTTTCGTATCCTAGAAATGTGTTTTAATTAATATTTAATGACTGGTAACTCAAAAATGAGAATATATGCAGTGCTTAGAAAACTTAAAATTTATATAAGCTATTAATAAAGTATGAGGAGGGATTCATAACTGCTGATACCACAATGTAAGTATAAATTTAAAACATGCAAATATATAAGCACATACCGATTTATAAATCCATATCCATTTCTGACGTTGAACCATTTGACAGTGCCAAGGACTTTGGTGGCTAAAATAGGATTAAGCGAATAAATTAGTATCTAATCTACAAAGAGATAAGGTAGTATCACTAAGGTCTTGTTATCTAAAGCCTAAAACACCTGAGGAAATCACTGAATGTTTTATTCCAAAATACACTAAGAAAATGGGACAAGATATCATAAGGAAATACTTTTCAGAAAAGTAAACCAAAAAGTTTTCCTTATTAAATTTTTCCGTCAAGCCATAAAGTAAGGAGTAGCCATAAGTCTGTATCATTCTGCCATAACTAAGATTGAGAAACAGTGCTACAAGGAAAAAGTTGTTCTTCAAGATTAGTTTATTAATTTATTTCTTCCATGAGAGAAAGACAAAGACAAGGCAACCCAACTGGGTCTTGACCCTGTTTTCCACACTTTATCCACCCCCATCACAAGCACTTGTATGCCTGCCATACTTGTGTCTCACTGTTTTCTGGAAGGTCTCTAGAGGAGAACACAGAACCTTCCCATGTGGGTCAGACTTGCAGAACGTCATTGTTTTTCTGCTGCACCACCATCTGGTCTCTAATGTTCCAAGTTTTAAGCCAGAAAAAGTTTGTTACTGCCAAAGGTGTCACAATGAAAGGGAGGATAGGTAGATGAAGAACAGGAACATGCCACTTTCCCACTCTGAAATATTAAGGTACACTTTAATAAGCAACACAGTAGCTCCTTGTTAACAGTCAACCCAGAAAGACAAAGTAACTTGACTCATTGCCAAATGGGGGCCCATCAGAAGAGTCAGGGGTAATAAATTGCGCTGATGCTGTCTCAAAACCTAGCTCTATACTTGAGACATGATGTAACAGGTCTTTTCAAACCACAGTGATGAATTTGGGCTTCTGGTTCATTGTTTACTCTCTACAATTGGCGGGAATCAAACTTAGCATTTTCTAAAATATCTCATTCTTTAACTTGATTATTGTTTCTACCTTCTATGGTGGACAGGATCGTTCCTCTACGACACCAGATTTTAGCAGAAGTTTTCAAGGAATCTAAACAAACTGTAACTTCATACAACTTGTACTGTGTAAATTCCTATCTATCTCTATTATTTCAAATATGACCCTTGGAATCAATTGTGAATGTTAACTCCAGTACATCTAGGAAATACCTATGATAAATTCAGGAAACACATGAAACAATTATCAAGACTCAATGAAACAGGAAACTTGACAATAGATAAAATTGTTTTAAAGAAAAGCTTAGCAGAGAAGGAAAGTAACAATTGACATTAATCTATGCCGCCTTTCCGTGAAATACAGAGTTTATCACTTCCAAGGATAAACACAACTGGCTTTGCTTTTTAAATTTAAAAGAAAATAGTAATAAGGCCTTTCTCTGTTGTGGCAGAGTTCTTCCTGAGTTCTGTTAAATGGCTCAGCTTGGGAAACCATTTTAGCTCCCTGCCTAAGAAAGACAAGCAACAAAACTATGTCTCCAAACCAAGTCAGTCAGCTCACACTGAGGAAGCACTATCCAGCTCCAATCCCATGCAGATTTCTCCAGTGCAAAGATCAAGCCCCCAGAATCTTTAGTTTGAGGTCATTCTGACTGGAGCAATGGGGCAGGGGAGGAAGGCACCTGTTTTTCATGCAAATGTACACAAAACAGAGGCCTGATAAATTATGTTTTTAACTAGTTTTTTTGTCCCAAGAGAGGTTTTTTTTTTTTTTTTTTTTTTTTTTTTTTTTTTTTTTTTTTGCTATAGGGTCCTTGTGCCCCCTGGAGAGAGAGAGAGAAAGAGAGAGAGAGAGAGAGAAAGAAAGCGAGAAATCACCCCTCCAGGAGGAATGGTCATGATCCCATCCCTACTCCTTCATTCTCATCTTGGGATTTTGGGCATGCATGCACACACCCCTGGTATAAGTTTGAAGCCACCAGGTCCAGGACTCAAACCCTGGTCTGCCATGTGGGAGGGAGTCCAGCAAAACAACCATTACACCATCTGCTGGTCCCTGTTTTTAACTTATTTTTCAAATGATAGGCTCTTTATGTCTCTTCTCATTTGCCACAAAATGAATGACCTAGGAAAATATACAAAGATGGGAAACTTTTTATTGTCTAGCACTGTCAATTAGAACGCTAACACTGTTAATAGGGGTAAAGATGAGAAATGATTCTCCAGTCTAACTGCAATCGAGGCTGGTTATTTTTACTCTCCAATGTCAAAAAAAACTAATTCCACAGATATTTCCAAAGACTTCATATGGTCAAACAAATTCATTCATACTTCTTACTTTATACCATAAACTCACTTCACATACACACACCGCGAGAGGGAGAGATGAGGAGTCAGAGGAGAACCGTAAGTCTTCCATAATGTCCACCAGAAGGAAATTCTGGGGCTAGTCATGGCCTAGTGGTTAAGGGAACTGGATCCCACACAGCCAACCACAAGGTTCAAGCCCAGGACCTGGTGGAATGAGAAACATACCAGGTATGTGTGTGTGCCCAAAATCCTGAGGAGGGATTGCAGTGTTCCCCACTGGGGGATGCCCTTTCCCATTCCCTGTCTCCTCCCAGTGAGCACATGCCCCCATGGACAAACATCTAAGTTTAAGTTTAATAATAATGAAACATAATAATTTCACTCAAGGAAAATATTTTCCCTGAGCTGTGTGCAATAAATCCAAGTTAGGGCCCGGCCCACTTGCAAAAACGAGAATGAAAGACTCCAAGAACAGATATCCATTTCAGTCAGTGCTGTGCCTAGCACATTTCAGGCATCCATGTGTTTACTTGGCAAAGGGAAAGGAGATGGCCAAACATACTCCACAGTGTCCTAAGTGTCATGGAGCAGGCTGTCCATTTTGGGAGAGTTGGCGGGACACAGGAAAGGTAAACAGAGGCTTTGGAGTCATCAGTAGGTTCTGGGAGAGGCACAATAGCAGCTGGTGATTAGGATACGAACATTAATTTATCCGTTCCCTTCCTCTTTAAAGATAATGTCTGCTTTCCTATCCAAGAAGGGTACACGGATCAACTGAAAAGAAAACTACAGAAGTTTCTTTATGCCAAAATAGGTATTATTAAGATCGCTTTGGATAACGTGAGGTTATCAGACGATTGGCAAGGAACATTTGTTGAAACCACATGATACCATACTGACTAGATTTAAGCAACTTTTATAGTCTGGCAGAAAGGGGGTTACGTGCTGTTTCACCTACGTAGACAGGTTACATTCAGCATGCTGTTTGGCAGAAATTGAGTTAAAGCCCAAACAAGAAAACAGCGCTTCTTTGAAAATGGAATGGTGTCATCGTTTCTTCACATTATTCCCTTAACTTTCTTTCCTAAAAGGGAGGCAAGGCTCAGAAAGATCAGACAACATGCCCCACCCCAAAACAGTGAAAACGGCATGTGTTAGCCTTCCGGTTGGGAGTGATGAATGACATACATGTGAATAAGCCCTCTAGGGAGCTTCCACCGCCCACCTGCTTTGTAGCCTGTGGAAGGCCTCACGAAGGGCGTTACTTGAAGGGGATGAGGCCGCTGGAATACGCGACAAAACCAGCAACCAACACAGAAACCCTTTCTAATACTCCGCTCCCAAAATCTGAACCTCTCATCTTCCCGTTCCCCTTCCTAAGTTTCAAGTCCCAAGGTAACGATGTTTTGAACTAACGTCATACCCCCACTTCCGACGAAGTTTTTTCAGCTGCTACACCACGTGCGTTCCCACAGTCCAGGAAGAGGCGAGGGTGCAGAGATTGGTAGCCACGGGGTGGCTCTTTGCAGCAATGGGCATAGGGAGAGGGAGGAGAACGTGGGACCGGGACCCAAGTTTCCCGGAGAGGATTGCAACACGCCTTAGCCGGCATGTAGCCGACAGAAGCATGGCGTCTTTCCCATGCCCATGTGGGAAGGGCGTCAGGGACAGACACCTGAGCCTTCCTGGCAAGAAGCCTTCCCACTTCCCCCTCCCCGTCTCTTTCCACAGCCACACTCTTCCCAAAGAGAATCCTCTCCTTACCTAGCCCCTTAAGCAATGGATCCCAAGTCCAGGGCCCACGTGTCTGCCCCTCTCCTCCATCCACAACCATCCCTGCTCTGGAGTCCTCTCTGCCACCTCGCTGCCTCTCCTCTGCTCTACGGACGAGGCATTCTCAACACAGCAATGCGCGACAGCGCCTGCCTGGGCGACAGAATTTACGACCCCGACTCGCGGGCCCAGACTAAGAGGCTGGCGCGCCGGGCGGGAGGCAAGAGCGCAGGACTCGGCGCGCTCACCTGGGAGCTCCTTGGAGAGGCAGGCATCCGCGACCGGCCGTGGGTACACGGAGTGGCGGGGACCCCGACTGCCAGCTCTCCCGGCCCACCGGAAAGTGCAGCCAAAGCTGCGCACACGTGCTCGGCGGCCGGCCGCTGCCCGCCCCACTCGGACTCGGAGCAGCCTCCGCCCTCCCACCCCGGGCCTGACTCACCGAGAACTTTTTTCTCCGCGTCTTCGCTGCCGGCAGTGGCTGAAGAGGCGGGGGCCGCGGTGCCCGTGGCTGCTGGGGCCGCGTCCCCACCGGGGTTTCCTGCGACGAGGGCGGCGGGCGCCGGGGCTGCGGCCTGGGTCGCGCCGCAGCCCGCCGGGCTCTTCGGCGCGGGGTCCTGGGGGGCCGCGGCGGCCGCCTCCGCCGGAGCCTGCGGGAGGGTGGTGGTGGTGGTGGTGGCCTCGCCCGCCTCGCTCATGCCGCCTCCTCTGCTCTCACTCGGGCACCTCGGTGGCGGTTGGTCGGCGGTTGCGCGGCTGGTGGTCGCGGCGGCCGGGGCTCGCTCTCGGGGAGGCCGGTGCGGATCTCGCGGCGCAGCGGCGGCGGCCGAGGTGGGGTCTCGCGGCCGAGGCGGCTCGAGCTCTTGGGCTGCGCGCTGGCTCTTGGGCTCCTCTCTGGATCTTACTGCCCCAAAAATGGCCCCGCACAAGTTTTTCTAGGCGGTGCACCGGCCGGGGAGGGAAGGGCGGGCGAGGGAAGAGGGTGGGGAAACTTGGCTCCCGAGTTGGGCATCTGCTTCATTAGCATTTAAAGGCGCCGGGTGCTCTTCCCGCTCCGCCGGGCGCCGGCGACTGGAGCTCTGGCCGAGCTGGAGAGCGCGGGCAGGCGAGGGTAAACCGGAGGTCTGGAGGCAGCCGGAGTTTTTGGAGCCCGCGCTGCGGTCCCTCTGGGAGTGGGGCCGAGGGGGCCCTCTCTCTCAGGACTTCTGATCCCCTAAACTGACTTTTAGGCGAGGTGAAATAAGGCATCCGACCTAGGCTGCGCCTCACTCCAACACTTGTTTTTCAGTCTTTTACGGGTTATTCGTTCCGACACGTAGCGAGCTCCAGAAGCTGGTACAACAATTAAGTAACTGGAATAACAAAACCTTAAGACTATTTTGGCAACTAACTCTTGAAAGGTAATTTATGGATAATTTTATCTATAACCCACAGGTGAAGAGATGGAAGTCCGGCCCTCAAAGGATTACTGTAAATTCAAAATTTACACCAATTTAAACGCAACATATAACGAGTTGTTAATATGTATTTAATGATATGTTTGACGAATGCTAAATCGTTCCACATCCTACTTTCTGCTCCGGTGGCCTCAGTCAGTTGGTGAAAGCTTAAGCATCTGAGCCTCTAGAATGGGGCGGTGCAAAGGATCGGGTTACCCAGTAAACATTATCCCCAGTCTGAAGAGCACCACCTTGCCTTTGGAAAATGGGCTGAGTGATGCTGAGCACGTGGCCAAAGGGACTGGACAAGAACCCAAAAACTTATCTGGAATGCAGGACTATTTGGCCTTTAGGGTTCAGGCAGATTAGGTATAAATTCTGGCCTGCCAGTATTAACAGAATAGTCTTGGATTAAGTTTTCAGCATCCCAGTAAAGCTTTCCTCGGTGTCTCAAAGGTGCTGTGTAAGGTAGGTGAGATTGTCTTGTGCAATTCAGGGTCTGATCCAACAAAAGCTTTCTTTTAATTCCCCATTTCCCCAAATTACTTGTATTTTTCCCCCTGGAATTTACTTGTAACATGGCTGTTTGGTCCAAGTCAGGAGGGGAGTTTTCGAGTGTAATTCATCTTTGTGTCTCCACTGGTTAGCACAGCTCCCAGCATAAAGCTGGAGCATAGGAACTGTTTACAAAATAAAAACAAGAACAAAGAACTAACTTTTTCCAAACGCAATTATTCACCTACATGCGCATCGATTTTTATGAAACCGTCCTGCTTTCTTACTTTCTTACTCCACCCATGACAAATAGAAATTGAAGAAAGTAAACTCTTAGGGGAAAATGGCAAAATAGAGAATGTGGGACTTTTCTGTGTAATTCATTTGTGTTTTAAAACTTAAAAATGCCGGGACCTGCAGTTAGCATGGCTATGTCGCTGGACTCCCACGTAGTCGACTGCGGTTCGCGTCCCGGACCCGGTGGCTTAAAACTCACGCTGGGCGTGTGTGCGTGCAGAAGGGATTGCCGTGTGGCCATCCGCCCTGGGGGGTGATTTCTCGCTTTCTGTCTTAAAAAAAAAAAAAAAAAAAAAAAAAAAACAAAGAAACCTCTTAATAAAAAAAAAAAAAAAACTTAAAAATGCCTAAACGAGAGATTCATGTTTCAGTTTAACTTTAATATAGAACATATAATAATGTCATGCAAATGAGCATGCTTTAAAAATGCTGGTCTAGGGGCCAGCAGGTTGGGGGGTGGTTGGGGCATTGGACTCCCACATGGTCCACCACAGTTTGAATTGTGGATCTGGCAGCCTGAAAATCATGCTAGGCGTTTGTATATGTGTGCATGCCCAAAATCTCTGGAGAAGAAGGGAGGAGAGGAATTGTGGTGTGGAAACCCGCCCCCCTCTTCTACCCTACACAAGTGTGATTTCTCACTTTCCCTCTCACTGTCTCTCTCTCTCTGGTGAGTGCACGTGCCCTATGGCAAAAACCTTTTTAAAAGATGTTGGTCTAGGGAACCAGCAGTTAGCGTAATGGCTATGTCGCTGGACTCCCACGTAGTCGACCGTGGTTCGCGTCTCGGACCGGTGGCTTACAACTCACGCTGGGCGCCTGTGCGTGCGTGCCCAAGATCCCGAGAGGAGAATAGAGGAGAAGGGATTGCGGCGTGACCATCCCCCCTGGGGGGTGATTTCTCGCTTTCTGTCTCTAATGTCTCTCTCTGTCTGGCTGGCGAGCGCACGCGCCCTCTAGCGAAAAATCTCTCAAAAAAAAAAAAAAAAAAAAGAAAAAAGATGTTGGTCTAATTCTAAACAGGATTAAATTCCTTAATTTGAAAGATTATGATCTTAAAATTCTTTTTTTTTTTGGAGAGGTTTTCGCTATAGGGCGCATGCACTTGCCAGAGAGACAGAGAGAGACATAGAGACAGAAAGCGATAAATCACCCCCCAGGGGGGATGGTCACACCTCAATCCCTTCTCCTCCATTCTCCTCTCACGCTAACGGGTGTGAGTTTTAAGCCACCGGGTCAGGACGCGAACCAGGGTCGACTACGTGGGAGTCCAGCGACATAGCCATTATGCTAATTGCTGGTTCCCAATGATCTTAAAATTCTAAACATGAGTCATTCTAGTGAGGAATGGTCACTGACTTTCTAATCCGACAAAATGATTGTCATTGCTATTTGTCGTTCAGACTTAGGTTGCCAAAAAAGTTGAGGGGTTGAACTCTTCAAATTAATCTAATAGTTAAGCTTTATTTTAAAAGATTTTTAACATATGCACCCTTGGAAAATAATTTTTAACAGGTGTGACTCCAACCTCTGTAAGACCTAAAAATAATTACAAATACACTTAGGGATTTCCTAGAATTTGTGTTGGAATAGCTCCCAAATCTACTCATCATTTTCATCCAAAAAAAAAATCAGTGAGCAGCTGAGAGTTCTTGGTACTGTGCTAAATAAATCTAGGGAGAGTTCATTAGAACACATATGATCTATGTTTTTTAATAGTCATAACTAGAAAGTAACTTGCATATAGACACAAAGTCATCCATTCTTTCATGTGCTCTTTACTGCATGCACTCACATATTCACAGCACTAAGCACATACTATGTGCCAAAGTGCTACATTGTGAATATCCAGTGTTGATGAGTAGAGAGCTTGCTCTCAGGTTTTTTTGATGAGATGTTAATTATTTTGTTTTTGCTGTAGTCATTTCTTTTTTTTTTTTTTTTTTTTTTTTTTTTTTGTAGTCATTTCTTTTGTAAGAAAATATTATTTCTAGGGGCCAGATGGTGGTGCAACAGTAAAATACAACCCTCTGGGAGGCAAACCTTTTGGGAAGGTTGTGGGTTTGCATCCAAGCACTCATGTGCCCCTAATCCAGGCTGGCTGAGGTTGGGGTGGATCATGGTGTCAAGACTCTGTTGGGTATACTGTCTCTGGCTCTCAGTCTGTCTGTCTTGCTCACAGAAGAAATAAATAAAGAAATAAATAAACTGTAAAAAACTATTATTTAAATTTAGATTAAATGGGACAACAATGAGGAAAGGAATCATAATCTATAATAAGTGCTGACGGCAATCATTTTTAAGCAATGACTGGTTTGGGCATGGAAACAAAAGCCACTCTGTTCCTAGTACAAAGGGAGTTAAAGCTTCCACAACTGTTGCAAGGACTGAAGGAGGGAAAGTCAGAGAAGCTCCAGTGAAGGTCTTGAACTCTAGTCCGAAGCCAGTGGCTCTCAGGAGTTCTCCCAATGCTACTAGTTCATAGACTCTCTGGTGAACTCTCAACTATTCAGGACTAGACCAGGCAGTTGATGCTTAAAACTACTTTAATTCAGAGAACCCTCTTTAAGAAAAAAAATTAATTATGAATATGAAGTCACTAGGACCACTCCTAGAGTCTTCAAAAAGTTTCACACAAGACAGAGCCCTGAAGTTTAAAGTTCATTGGCTTCATGGGAAGTCCACTGCTGCACCAGCTATCTCAGTTGGCAAGGCAGATGCACGAGCTCCTGAAGAAGTTCACCTGGAAGCGGCTTTGAACCTTCTACCCATGCATCTTCCTGAAGCTGCCACTGGAAAGTAATGGTCTCCTCTTCTGCCTTCTAACTCTTGAGCAAGTGCCTCAAGATTAGCAGATTCCAACTTGGAACTATGCAGAGAAGATTCTGGGAAATATAGTTTCTGCCTTTGAAGAAGCTACAGGTGATCCTGAGTTGACCATAGACTATCCAGCACCCCGTCCTAAAGAAGAAAATGCAATTGATTGACTACAGAGATTAGGAAAACAAAGCCATTCAAGGAACTGGAGCTTAATGTAAGGGAGCATTGATATATTAGCATATCTGAAACTGGAGAGCAGTGATGTGTTCATCTAAACTTGAACGATGCTAAAACTAAAGAAGGGAAATGGTCAGCTTAGAATGTAAGAGTAGAGGAATGAGAGGGCAAAGGTATTTGAGCACATCTCCAGCACTGTTAACAGGAGAGAGGACCCTGATTAAGATGCCCTGTGTGGATTCACTTGTAACACCTTCAGCACACGTATTGATCATTCCCAGAGGTGCTAAGGACATCATGCAAAACAAGAGAGAAACATCCCTTGTGTTCAAGGAACTTCTAGACCAGCATTATCCCAACTGAAATATAATCTGAACCCAAAATGTGAACCACATTAGCAATTTAAAATATTCTAGCAGCCATGATAAAAAGTAAAAATATTACTTTTAATATGTTTTACCTAACCTGATATATACAAAACATACGTTATCATTTCCATATTTAATTCAAATGAAAGTTATTACTGATATATTTTTGGTGCCGTCTTCAAACTCTGGTGTGTATTTTACATGTATAGCACATCTTGACATGAATGCACTGCATGTAAAGTGCTCAGTGTGGCTAGTGGTTACCATACTAAGTAGCACGAATCATTAAGACAGCTAGAAATTTAGCCTGAATAATATTCCAGAAAACCACTGTGAAAAAGTCCTGGACCTATAATCTGACCCACACATCCATCTGTGGTGACACATCAAGATAATGCCTCCTATCAGGCTGGCTTAAATGTCTCTAATGACACACAATAACCAAGAAACCATTATTACACGATTCTGAATCATCACACCAAGGTGTCACTGATAAGCTCGGGAGTATGTAAACAAAGTGAATTTACGATATCCTTTCCAAGTCACCAGTGCCTTTGTAGACAACACTCACCTTCCTTAACTTTAATATATATTAGCCTATCAAAGTAAACACATATTTATGGGTTTTCTTCCTTTTTATTAAGAGAACAATGAGTAGGATTCCTTAACTCTCCCTTATGGAAAGCTGGATTTAGGGTTAGAAAATGTTGCAACTTTAGACGTGAGAAGTGTTCGTTTATTTTATTTTTATTTATTTATTTTATTTTTTGGTTGTGTGTGTGTGTGTGTGTGTGTGTGTGTGTGAAGCTTATTTATGTATTTTATGAGAGACAGAGAGATCCCTGACAAGGTTTCACCATGACATGATTCTCACACTCCACCCCACCCTACTTCCAACCAGCCCAGTTCAGGTTGACCCAGGGCCTGAAACAAGGGCCTTCTCATAGGGCTCCCTCCAGTAACACACAGTGGTGTCCCACTGTCTGCACCACAAGTGGGGTAATCTGATATTAAAACAAACCAAAAAAAAAAAAAAAAAAAAAAAAAAAAAAAAAAAAAAAAAGAGAGAAAGAAGCAGTTATTAAGAATTTTATAAAGTAAATTCCAAAAAACGTGATAATTTCAGCATGCTAGTTTTAAATAAAATTTTCAGCTTCTAAAATATGTTGTTTGATTTACTTCTATTTTTTCCCACACTATTTAGGCAGGTTCTATAAAGACTAGCAACTTAGAGTCATTTTGCTGGAAAAAGGGGAAAAGATCATCTGATAAATAAGAACTGAAATGAAACCTTAGAAATTTTTCATTTCTGGCCCATGGCCTGGTGATTAAGATCTTGTATGATTTGAGTCCCTGGACACATCAGCCTGAGAAACATGCCAGGCTCGTATGCATGCATGCCCAAAATCCAGACAAGAGGGAGAGAGATGGAGGAGAAGAGATTGTGGTATGGCCATGCTCCATGGGAGGTGCTTTCTCACTTTCTCTTTCTCTCTGTCTCTGTCCAACAAGTCCTTTGGCAAATTAAAGAAAGAAAGGAATTGTATATTCTAGGAACCATCCCTATAGTCTAGTGGTTTTGGGAGTTGTATCCTACATGACCAACTTTGGCTTGAGTCCCAGCCTCAGTAACTTGTGAAACATCCTGGACATGTGTGTCTGTGTATGTATGTGTGTGTATGTGTGTGTGTGTCCAAAATTTCAACAAGATGGAGAAATTGAGTAGGGATTGCAATATGACCAATCCATATTTGGAGTATTTTCTCTCTCACTCTCTACCTGTCTTTATGACCGTCTCTCTCTGGCAAGTACACAAGTCCTCTGGCAATTTAAAAAAAAAAAAAAAAAAAGGAAAGAAATTACTCATCTCAACCCCACTCATTTTGAAAACAAGAAATTGAGAGATTAAAAGAGAGATTAACCAATTTTCTCAAACTGATTGTTTATATAGTGGCAAAACCAGAACCAAAAGATGAACCTCTTTACACTCAATTCAGTACCCTTTCCACCACACAATTCGTTATTTAAATTAAATTTAATTATTTTACAATTTCTTATATACATTTAATTGTACAGCTTTGTGGGGTACAACAAGGTTTTTCACGTTGTGTATATGGTATGTGATAAGCAAATCAAGACATCTGCATCATCTTCAACAACGAACATGACATTATGTTGCATACCTTTGACTTTTGCTCTACTAGCTTGTTTGCTTTATATATATTTATAGATACATAAAATTACATATATGATTGGCAATGCCCTTTTTTAATATACTGTGTGATTTACCATTCCCTGACCTATTTTCTTTTTTTCTTTTTTTTTTTTTTTTTTGAGAGGTTTTCGCTATAGGGCGCGTACGCTCGCCAGAAGGACAGAAAGATACAGAGAGACAGAAAGTGAGAAATCGCCTCCCAGGGGGGTTGGCCACGCTGCAATCCCTTCTCCTCCATTCTCCTCTCAGGATCTTGGGCATGCACGCACACGCACCTGGCGTGAGTTTAAGCCGCCGGGTCTGGGACTCAAACCACGGTCGGCTACATGGGAGTCCAGCGACATAGCCATTAGGCTAACTGCTAGTCCCTCCCTGGCCTATTTTCTCATGTACAACATGAGGTCTGTAGGTAATAATAGCCTACTGTGTTCAAGATATTTTTTAAATTAATTTTATTTTTATTATGATTATTTTTACATCCAATCGCTAGACATCATTTAGATTGTAAAGAGACTGTACCCAGCAAGATATACACCTCAGTCCAGCCCAGTTGAGAATACTATACATGTATTCTTGCGTTAAACATTTCTGAGTGAAAAAAATCACCACGATCTGACATGTTTCAACATTTGTCTATGTGACTAAGTACTTAAGATTGGAATCTGGCAAACTGTTAGAACCCTACAGAAAATCTGTAAACACTCTGAACTCACCTCAGAAATAGAGCAAGGCTTTCTGGCCATTGAAGATGTTTAGATCTTTCCAATTAGAACCTCTGGGGAAAAAAACCAAACAGCTGTGAGCAATTTTCTTTTACAGTATTTTGGAACTAACTTTCTTAAACAATGAATAAAAAATATAGTTTTCTCTTCCTGAAAACGCTGTCTCCTTTCTTCCTGCACATACAATGTTTCTTTTTTTCCTATTTTAATCCGATTTTTTCATTTTAATTTTAAAATTTTGCTAGAAACTCTTGTACTTGCCAGAGAGAATGGGAGCGGGAGAAAGCACCTCCAGGGAGAGTGGTCACCATGCAATCCCTACTTCACCTCTCCCTCCTTTCAGGATTTTGTGCATGCACTCACATGTACCTGGCATGTTTTTTAAGCCGCTGGGTATGGGACTTGAATTGTGCAATTGGCCATGTGGGTTTCAGCTCCTAAACCATCAGGCCATGGGATGATCCTGTTCTTTTAATCTTTTTTATTATTTCCTTTTATGTCTTTGCTTATTTAGGAATGAAATCTCGTGGAACATCTAATTTATTGTACATTCTTGCCTAGATTATGTAGTCTTTAATTTTTTGATAGCTATGATAATTCTGAGAAGTACACCCTCAACCAGAAAAAAAAAAAAAAAAGAGTATCTGGTATATCTCTTCAAGTTTTACTCTTGAAAATTCTTCTTCTTTTTTTTTTTTTTTTAATGGAACTCTTCCTTTTATTTAGACTTGTATTTTGATCTCTATTAGCATCCTGAGCTGCTCACTGTAATGATCTACTTAGTACTTATTTTTTTTTGAAACTTCTATTTAATTGGATGTTCCCTACATGTGTCAACTTTAAAGTAGAAATTGAGGCTGAAAAAAATTGGGGAGGGTAAGGAAGAAATCAACTTTTAAAACTGCAAAAGAGAAAGATTAATCAAAATGCTACTAGAGTTTTGACTTCCATATAATAAGGTCATAATGTTTGCTATGGTTTGAAAGGCTCCCTCCCCGAAAATTAATGTATTGAGATTTGGTTGTGAGGCAGTTAATAAAGCAAATACTTAATTGACTATAGTGTTGAAAGGTGGAGCCTTTGGGAGGAGATTAGGATTAAGGTCATGAGGGTGGAGTTCTCATAATTGACTTCTGGTGGGTTTATAAGGGGAGGGACTTAGAGAGAGACACAGGAACACACACAAGTTGTCATGCCCTCTGCTATTCTGTAATACAGACAACAAAAAACTCCACCAGACAGGCCCCTGGACCAAGGATCTCCAAACTGTGAGCTGAATAAATCTCTATTTTTTTTAAAGAATTATTTTATTTAACTTTATTATAATTATTATTGTTTAATTTGACTGGAGAGGAACAGAGTGAGAGAGAGAAAGGGAAAATGAGAAAGCAAGTCCTGCCAGGCCTGGGACTCGAACCTCAGTCAGCCATATGGGAGTCCAGCACCCTTAACCACCATGCCATGGGCAGGTCCCGAATAAATCGCTATTTTTATAAAACACCTAGTTTCAGGTGTTTTAGCTAGGCACAAAACAGGTTTGAACAATGTTGAAAGAATACCCACATGCACACACAAACATAAGACACAAACACAAAAAGGCATTACCACAAAGCAGTAGTATTTGTTAATGTAGATCTGAATATGTATTTATTTTGAAATCATGGACTACATATATACAAGGAGAGTAATATCTACCTCTTTATTTAAAAAAAATTTTTAAAGAATTATTTTATTTAACTTTATTTATTTATTTATTTATTTATTTATTTATTTAAATTCGACCAGAGAGTGACAGAGTGAGAGAGAGAGGGTACATGAGAAAACAAGCCACCAGGTCCAGAACCTGGACCACGGTCGGCCATGTGGAAGTCCAGTACCCTTAACCACCACTCCACCTGCCAGCCCCAATATCTACCTCTTTAAATGTTTTGATCTCCAGAAATATTATTGCACTGTAAGCAAATTATTTCTAGTTCTTTTTCTTTTATTCTGCCTTTTCCTGAATCCCTTGCATCCATCACTATTGATCTTTCTGTAAGAATGAAATTGTGGGGAGCAGAGTTTAAGCAAAAACAAGTGTTATGATGGGATATGTATCATCTTAGTTCATTCAAACTGCAAAATACCTTAGTTGGGTAATTTATAAACAACAAAATTTTATGGTTCATATTGCTGGAGACTTGGGGAGTCTAAGATCAAGGTGCCAGCAGTTTAGATGTCTCATGGGGCCCTTTCCTTATACATGATACCTTCTATATGACCAAACATTGCAATAGAGCAAGAGGACCAACAAGCTCCCTCAGGTCTCTTTATAAGATCACTAATACTGTAGGTGAGGACTGAACCCTCATGACCTAATCACCTCCGAAAGGCCCCAACTTCTAATACCACCACCTTGGTGATTAGCTTCCAAGGTGTGAATTTTGGAGGGATATAAATGTTCAGACCATAGGCTCATGCCCTTACTAGATTGTGTTTTATTACAATTTGTAAGTACAGATAATCTTGTGACAAATTTCCAGAAACACACCCACTAATACTGTTTTTGTTGTTGTTGCTGTAATTTCTGGCTTATATATAATCATTGTACATCTTTATGGGGTACAGTATGGTTTTTCAAAACATTCTGATGTTGTTTTACTCTGAGACATGAAATATAAGACGGGTTCTGGAGAGTTCATGGCAAATGCATACTATGAAAAAACTGTGTATGGATTTAAAACATTCTTTATACCAAAATAAACTCACACTTTAATTCTACTTTTCCATAACTTTTTGAAGTTCCTTTCCGATGTTACCTAGATATTTTATTACATCTGACAAGAGTAAAGCAAAGAACACAGTTAAATTGTGCCAAGAAGGATCTTATTTAGTTTCATCAAAGCATGAGAGGGTAAGAAATTCAATCATATGACAAAATGGTTTAGAGATGTCCCTTTGATGTACCCACAAGCTTGTGGGGAGAGGATTAGATGATAATTAAATGTAGACTTGATTTTCTATGAAAAGCCCATGGGGATATACTTCGTTGGTATTTTACTACCCTTATTTGACAGAAGTAGCCTGTTCTAGAGGTCATCCACATTTCATTCCATCACTCAACTCTTCTTTATAGCTTAGGAAATAATATTCATTATGACTGCTCAGCAGGTGTAACTGGGCACACCTTAGTCTGTTACTGATCTCAATGTATTCTGGTCCCTCAAGATTTTCTGTTTTCTATAATGGCTGAAACTCTTAAGCAAGCTGCTCATGCCTACAGAAATAGACCATGGCACTGTTTGATATACAAGTCTGTCAATAAAAAGTTGGATTAGGATTCCTGATGGGGACCAAATGCATTTTAAGAGTAAGTTTTATAACCAAAGGATCCCTCCACCCCTCCCCTACTCCTCTGCAAACAAGAACAAAAAAAGAAAAAGAGAGAGAGAAAAAATATTTTTCCTGGGTAGAGACTTATGCTTCTTTACACTTGACCCTTGTTTTCTATTCTTGTAATTTCATTTGTCCTTAACTTATAGTTGAGTCCATTTTTGAAGCCATCATGTTCTCAGGTCCTCCTCTTATTTTCTGTTTTCTGTGGCAGTGAGGGTGGCATAATTACTTGAATATTAATAGGAGGTATTATTTGTTTTGTTCCAACTATGATCTAGGTACTAAACAGGGGGCTTATAGTCATCCTTCCTAATCCATACACCAGCCCTGCAAGGCTAGTATCACTATCCTAATTTTATGGATAAGGAAACCAAAACTCAGAATAGTACATGACTTATCTAAGGTCATAAAGCTGGTAGATCACAGACTAGAGTTTCAGACTCAGGTCTATCAAGGTCCACACAGCATCAGCTCTTTCGCTGTGCACTAGCATGCTTCCTCTAGCAGTTATGTGAGAGTCTCAGCTGTAGAAAGCAATCAGGCGTTCATCAGAGCAGCAAGTTTGTTTGAAAATTGTAGAAAAAGCCATATCAGCATTGCGCCTTCATCCTCCCACTTCCTTCCATTTCTGTCAACCTCCAGGGTTCAAACACGTGAAAACAGGGAGAGGAAGGAGAAGGATATATGTGGAGTGGAATAACTGACAAAGGTATGGCTGTTTTTCTATCTTTTCATATATTTTTATACACTGATTTAATGTATGTGTGTAGTTTCTATCTTAACATGCTAGAATTAACTACAATTTCCCCTTCTGTTGTGCTATCCCAACTCTATTTAAATTTCCAATTTGATTTATGTAAATTACATCAAATGTTATTTATGTTGAAATAGAAGAATCAGAAAATTCTAACTAAAGCAGGCTTGTTTCTGTGATTTTCTTTTTTCTCATTCCAAGGAGAAAGCCAAGATTTTGGCAATTAGTAGTTAGCAGAGTTGGAAGCAGATGCTATTTCAAGAAGAACTGTCTTTATATTGTGGAAAATCCAGGCCTACTGAGGGAATTACGCTAGGGTGTTGAGAGTGGAAGGGGAGAAGCCTTAGTGTCTGAAAAACGATATGCAATAGCCAAGGTGAAAAGATGCTCAAGTCTGGGAAAGGAACAACAGATCGCTACAGGGAACTAGATTGTAGCCTGCTCCCTTTCATGTCCCCTGGAAGGTCTTTAGCGTATGGGGGATGTCTTCATGGTGGGCGCATTGAGTCCTACCCTGTTTCTCAGTATTCTCAACTCTGATGAAGAGTTCCATGAACACAGTGCCACAGCATCACAGAAATACCGGACTTGAGCATTCCTGCAAGCTAGATGATGCTCATCTCAGCAGTGAGTGTGAATACTCTCTAAAGACTGAACAGTTTACTCTGTGCAAGTCTTAGCTGGGATGGACAGGAGTGGGAAGGAGAGGCACAGCTCCATTTTTGTCTCTGAATTTCTCACCACTTTGGTGGGATGGGCTCCCCAAGTAGGGTTAATCACAAATTTAAAAAAATAATGTAGACCAAATGGTCACATGTGTTCAGATATACACATACACACACACACGCACACATTTTCACCTGTAGTCCCTTAGATCTGTTTTTTTAATTGCCAGAGGGCATGTGCATACTTCAGAGAGAGAGAGAGAAGAAGAGGGGAGAATGTGTTGGTGTGTTTTTTAAGCTTCCAGAGCTGAGATTTGACCAACAAATGGCAATCTGAGATTCAGCTCCTTAACCACCAGGCAACGGGACTGACCTTCAAATTTACTTTTAAAATTTCTTAGTCTAGGGACCAGTAGTTAGTGTAATGGCTATGTTGCTGGACTCCCACATAGTCGACTGCGGTTCAAGTCCCGGACCCAGTGGCTTAAACTCACGCTGGGCGCGTGTGCATGCGTGCCCAAGATCCCGAGAGGAGAATGGAGGAGAAGGGATTGCGATGTGGCCATCCCCCCGGGGGGTGATTTCTCGCTTTCTGCTTCTCTGTCTCTCTCTGTCTGTCTGGCGAGCGCACGTGCCCTATAGCAAAAACCTCTTCAAAAAAAATAAATAAATAAAATTTCTTAGTCTATCACTTGCTAGAATAAAACCACAGAGTTGGCACTGGAGAGGAGTAAGAGTGGTATCAGTGGTGAATCAAGAAGCAGAAGGCCTAAAAGCAGGAAGAATGGCATCGTAGTAGGGAATGGGGTAGAATGTGATGTAGTATATTGGTCTAAACACCCAAATTAAAACATAAATGTAAAATGTATTACATGCTTATATAATAAATAAATAACCACTGCACATTTGAAGTATTTTGCCATTTATTTATGTCTGAGTAAAATCAAATGGATAATGATTTTTTTTTTTTTTGGAGAGGTTTTCTCGCTATAGGGCGCGTGCGCTCGCCAGACAGACAGAGAGAGACATAGAGACAGAAAGCGAGAAATCACCCCCCAGGGGGGATGGTCACGCCGCAATCCCTTCTCCTCCATTCTCCTCTCGGGATCTCGGGCACGCACGCACACGCACCCGGCGTGAGTTGTTAGCCACCGGGTCCGAGACGCGAACCGCGGTCGACTACGTGGGAGTCCAGCGACATAGCCATTACGCTAACTGCTGGTTCCCTGATTTTTGTTTTTTGACGATACACGTGCACACCGTTGACAAAGAAAAGAAAGTGGTAGTGGCCATGGGGATGATCATACTGTAATTCCAATCCCTTCTTCATTTCTTCCTCTTTTTTCCATTTTTGGTACTCATGCACTCACGTCCCACTTGTTTTTCAAGTTCCTGGGTCTGGGACTCAAACTGCTCAGTCAGCCATGTGGGGTCCAGCTACCTTAACCACCAGCTTGGTCTTGAAATAGAATTTTGAAACACTACTGAAAGATAGAAGATCAGATAGCCCGCAAAGGTTATTTTAGGCACTCCAGGTAACAGCCTGTTTGTCATGATTCCCTCACCTCAATGATGGGAGGAGGGAAAACATAACAGGATTCCTGAACTTGACTGGCCATGTCCTTTCCTTGTGCCCTTTAATTACTTCTCTTCTCTCTTAGCCCCTGGTACACCTTCCAGCGGTGCTAGCATCTCTTTACCTTGGTGACAGAAAGCTTTCACCAGTGAGAGCTAATTTGAGTTGTTCATAGTAAAACATTTTCCCTAGTGTAAAATACTTGCCCCACTAGACTGAAATTTGGTCAGTGAACTCTACATTTCAGTTAGCATAGTTTTGGCAACTAGATTTAAAATCCCATTGAAGACTTCAATGGACTAGCCAGGTTTGCCTTGACTGCCTTGGTAAGAAGAACTCTGGGAGCACAGCTGAGTTCAGCATAAAGGAGGACCTTGATGGAAAGTGGTATCTAGTAGGCCTACATAAGGGATTAGTGTGAGCGTTTCTGTGTCAGATCTACCATTCAAAGCCTCCCCCAGAAGTCCCTTTGCATTCATATGCTGTCATATCTTCATGTTTACAGACTAATTTAGTCTCTCTCAAATATCTTTGTGCAAGCTTTTCAAGAGCTAGCATTCTTAGGGACCAGCAGTTAGTGTAATGGCTATGTTGCTGGACTCCCACGTAGTCGACCGCGGTTCGCATCCCAGACCCGGTGGCTTAAAACTCACGCCAGGTGCGTGTGCGTGTGTGCCCAAGATCCTGAGAGGAGAATGGAGGAGAAGGGATTGCGGTGTGGCCATCCCCCTGGGGGGTGATTTCTCGCTTTCTGTCTCTCTGTCTTTCTCTGTCTGTCTGGTGAGCACACGCGCCCTATAGTGAAAACCTCTCCAAAAAGAAAAGAGCTAGCATTCTTCTTTTCAGAGTGGGTTCCAACTTTGCCTTCTCTATCTTTTTGGTGGTTTTCTCTAGGTCAGAAGTTTTATCTTCTACATCAGAGATTCGACTTTCAGCATGGTCTAATCGACTTTTAATACTTTCGAGAGAGTTTTTGATTTCCTGAATTTCAGACTTCACCTCTAGTAGTTCCATCTTATTCTTCCTTAGCATTTCCTCCTTCATATTGTTGAAGGACTTTCCCATCTCCTGTAGTTCATTGTCTCTTTCCTGTTCGAGCTCATAGTACTTGTTCAGCATGAATGTTCTAAACTCTATCTTGGACATTTTGGTAACGTTCTCTACTTTTTCAAGAGAAGGAAGGGAGTTACTGTGTTCCTTTGATGGAGACATATTTCCTGCTTTATTCAGGCCTGAGGTTCTTCTACTTCTAACCATTGGGAGATGTGTTCCCTTTGAAAAACCTTTTATGAGAACGCTTCTTCGAATAGGAGCAAGTGTGTTTCCTTTCTGATGTGGAATGGAGACAGCCAAAGTCTCTCTTCAATTGTGTTTAGTAATGTAATCCAAGAAAAAGTATTCTCTTCAGGTGTCCAAAGAAATGTATCTCCTTCTTCACAGGTGGTTCAGTGAAATGGATGATTCTGGCTGAAAGAGGGGTGTCTGGCTTGGGGGTCCCGAGGCTGAAGCTACTGGGGGCAGTCCTCCCTCAAAGATCCTGGCCCAGGGGTCGAAAGATGGGAGTGTCCCAACTTTGCCTTCTAGATGAAGCCTTTCCTGGCTTCTCAAAGCTTTTACTGTCACTGAATTGCAAGCTTCACACAATATTTAGTATAGACAGTGAAGCATGGGGCTGGCTCCATAGCCTAGGGGTTAAGGGAACCAGATCCCACATGGCTGAGTGTGCTTCCAAAATGGTATGATGAAATCATTACAGATCTTGTCAGGCCATACAAGTTTAAAGCCTAGGTTTGCCATTTGCTAACTATGGAATCTGAGGACTTACCTAACCCTCTGAGCCTTTTTGTTCAATTGTGTACTACTGGCTTTCATAATATCTATTGAAAGCAAGTTGAGAACACTGTCAGATAACACATTAAAATACTCAGCCCATGATAGGCCTTCAAAAATAATAGCTACCATTAGAGTCCCATTAAGTGCAAGGAACGCCACTAAGTGCATTAACTCATTTAATACAAGAGCTGATTGAGTTATCGTCATTGTCATCAGCATCACGATTCTTATTTCCATTTTCCAAATAACAATGCAGAATTACAAGATAGGCAAAAATGTAAAGTCAAATTCCTGATGATTTGAGGCCAAAAATGCTTGCCTTTCCCAAAGATGAGTTTCCTTAATCCCTGACTTTCCCAACTCAAGTTCCCTGGCTAGTTATGAATCAGAGGTTCTCACCTCGTTTAGTCGATATTTCATACCTTGCCCTCCTTAGTTTCTTTTCTCTAAGTAATGCTCACTATTTTTATTTCTTATTCCACTGGGACTTTTTTTGCAGACCTAATTAAGAAAAAATAAGATGCAGGGAAAGTTTATTTTTGGTAATCTGGTCTCCATTTTTCCCCCTGCATTGCTCCAGTAATCCTTTAGTCTTTCTGCTACTAGATACTGTTCCCGGAGGGCAAAATCTGACCCTGAACTTCTACAACGTAGATGCTCATCTTCTCTGACTAGTACAGCAGAATCTCCTTTATAGGATAAACCTCTTTATATCATCTTGTCAGTGATATAGAATGATGTAACTGCCTTTTGAGGCATTTTTAGGGCATTTTCATTCTTGCCTACTCCCCTTTCATACTGCATGTGCATGATCCTGTCATCTCTCCCTATCAAGATACTTATTTTTCAGAGTGTCACTCAAATGTCATTTCCTTTATGATTATTTGCCTTATACCAAATTTGTTATAGCCTCCCAGTCTCAAAACTTTAAGCCTTCTTGTTTGTTTGTTTGCTTTCTTTTCATGCTTAACTTTATTTTTTTAGAATTGCCAGAGAGCATATGCGCTCACTAGAGAGAGACAGAGAGAGAGAAAGGGAGAAGAAGAGGGAGAAAGCATTCCTCAATGGAGTGTGGTCATGCCACAGTCCCTTCTCCATTTCTCATCCTGTCAAAATTCTTGGCATGCACACACATGTGCCTGGCGTGTTTTTTAAGTCACATGTTTCTTCTCAAACTCATGACAATCTGAGTTTTTTTCCCCCCTTTCATGTCATCTACTACTAGCTTTGATTCCAGAGTCTGGGCTTTCAGTGAACTTTGAGAGTATGTGGGATGTCATTTGTGAATGCATCTACATATTATTAACTTTATTTTTTTTAAGAATTATTTTAATTTTTAATTTTATTTATTCATTTGTTTTATTTTAATTTGAACAGAGAGAGAGACACAGAGAGAGAGAGAAAGAGAGAGAGAAAGTGAGAAGGCAAGCTGTCAGATCCGGGACTTGAACCGTGGTCAGCCATGTGGGACTGTCCAGCGCCTTAACCACCACGCCACCTGCTGGTCTCCTAGTATAGGATTTCTTTTTTTTTTTTTTTTCTTTTGCTGTAGGGCATGTACGCTCGCCAGACAGAGAGAGACAGAGAGACAGAAAGTGAGAAATCATCCCCCAGGGGGATGGCCACGCAGCAATCCCTTCTCCTCCATTCTCCTCTCGGGATCTTGGGCACGCACGCACACGCGCCCGGCGTGAGTTTTAAGCCACCGGGTCCCGGATGCGAACCGTGGTCGACTACATGAGATTCCAGCGACATAGCCATTACACTAACTGCTGGTCCCTATTATTAACTTTTATAACTACCATTATCTTCGTTTCCAACTCAAGTAAAGCAGGAGTTTGAGATGTAGGCCAGTGGAAAGTTTCGCTATGTGTTTGTTTGCTTATTGTTCTTCATACATTTGGTTGTGTTTCATATAACTGTATGAACTTAGAAAGATGTCACTTAGAAATGTATTTCTGTCCTGAGCTTTTAGCAGACATTTTCAAAGTGCAATCCCCAGACCAACATCAGCACCACCTGGGAATCTGCTAGAAATGCAAATTATTGAACCCTACATCTCAGGCCTAGTGAATCAGATATTTGAAAGGGTGGGAGATGGCAGGCAGCCAGCAATTGGTATTCTAACAAGCCCCTCAGGCAATTCTGAAGTTTAGTATAGTTTGAGAACCAGGAATGTAGGGCTTAGGTAGCATGTGATTTAGCTTTTGATAGCAGTTCGTGCTTGTAATGCAGTTAACTTCTACCCTTCTCTTCTGCTAAATAGAAAAATTAATGTCAGGAGTCTGCACAGTGGCACAACAGTTAATGTCCAATAGTCACACTAAAAAATCATCCTCATTCCTCCCCTCCTTTAATTCAACTTGAAAATTTATTATTTCTAACTCAAGGTGCCTTGATTAAGATTAAGAGCCAATGAAGTTGGGGCCAGCAAGTGGTGCAAAGGTTAAGGCAGCTATATCCCGCTTGGCCTATTGGGTGGTTCAAATCCTGGACCCAGTGGCTTGAAAAACACACTGTATGTTTGTGTGTGTGTGTGTGTGTGTGTGTGTGTGTGTACATGTCCAAAATCCCAAGAGGAGAATGGAGAAGGGATTGCAGCCGTTAAAGCCCCAGTGGCTTGAAAAACACCAGGCATGCGTGTGCATGTGCTCCAAATCCCAACAGATGAAGAAATGGAGAAGGGATTACAGCATGGTCATACCCGAGTGTGTATGTGTGCAGTACTTTCTCCCTCTCCCTTCCTCTGTTTCTCTCAGGCCAGTACATGCAACCTCTGGCATTTTTTTTTTTTAAAGAGTTTCATCTTGATCTTCTGGGAAATGAATTATTATTATTATTATTATTATTTAATTTTGTCTTGCTTTCTTGAGAGTGAAACAGAGAAATAGAGAGAGAGAGAGAGAGAGAGAGAGAGAGAGAAACAAATACCTTCAACAGAGTCTCACGCCTACCATTAAAGGTTGGGGTGTGCATGCCTGACTGTGCAGGCTGACCGAGGAATCAAACTTGCTATCTTCTATAAAGATCCAGCTTCGCTTGAGCAGTGTGTTACTGCTGTGCCGCCTAGCCAGCCCTGAATTACTTCTTTTTTAATTTACCATAAAGATATTTTGCCAGTCGTAACATACATTTTCTGGGGTGTCTGTGTGTCTCAGCACATCCTTCATGATAGTCTTCCCTTTTTTGTGCTTAGTTGTTCTATAGCTGCTTCCCAACCATATTGAATTCTCTCCCTTGGAGATTAGGAGTTAGAATTCAAAGATCCATGTGAGTCTGTGCTAGTCACTGAAGCCGTGGGTATGAATTCAGGAGCTGCGTGGTATAGAGAAGAGAGAGACAGTCTTTAGAAAGAGGCAATAGCCCAGTCACACCAAGAGAATCATGAACTACAGAACGTGGAGAGAGAGAGAAAAGAGTAGGAGCAGTGATCATCATTCTCAAATGCTTTCTGTTTTTTTAATTCTAATTTCTGTATCACCTCTTATCTTTGGGTTCTTTGAAATGTCCAGCAGTTACACTAAAGAACCATCGTCCTTCCCCCATTCCAACTCAGTTTGAAAATTTGTTATTTCTAACTCAAGGTGTCTTGACTAAGATTAAGAGCCAATGAAGTTGGGGTCAGCAAGTGGTGCAGAGGTTGAGGGAACTGGATCCTACTTGGCTGACTGGATAATTCAAATCCTGGACCCAGTGGCTTGAAAAACACACCGTGTGTGTGTGTGTGTGTGTGTGTGTATGTGTGTGTACATGCCCAACATCCCAAGAAAAGAATGGAGGAAAAGGGATTGTAGCACAGCCATCCCCCAGAGAGTGGTTTTCCACTCTCCTCCTCTCTCTCTAGTGAGTGCATACACCATATAGTAAGGGAAAAAAGGAAAAGAAAGGAACAATAAAAATAAAATGAAATTAAAAAAAGATAATCCTTAAAGAAGAAGTGTTTCTACTTCATTTAAGAAGCAGGAAAGTAATGCAAGCAACCCTGAAATAAACCCTAAAATTGAAATTGCTGTAGCTCTCAAACCATAATTTAATAGTGGCTAGGAAAATCGTCTGTATTGTCCAGGGCTAAAAATGAATCAAATCTTTCAAGCTTCCTTTCAGTTATAAAGAAATTAGCAGGGACCAGCCAGTGGTGTGGTGGCTAATGTGGGTAGATCCCACATGGCCAGCTGTGTGGTTCAAGTACCGGAGTTGCAGTTTGAGAAGCTGCTGGATGTGTGTGCCCAAAGTCCAGAGAGAAGAAATGGACGAGGAGAAATTGTGATGTGGCCATCTTCCCTGGGGTGGGGCGGGGGAGGTACTTTCTCACTTTCTCTCTCTGTTCCTCTCTTTCTGTGGTGAGCACATGTGTCCTATAGCAATTTTTTAAAAAGAGACATATTTTTGCCATAGAGCACGTGTGCTCACCAGACACACACACACACACACACACACACACACAAACACACACACAAAGAGAGAGAGAGCGAGAGAGAGAGAAAGAAGAGCGAAATCAACCCCCTCCCCCAGGGGAGATGGGCATGCTGCAATCCCTTATCCTCTACTCTCACCTCAGAATTTTGGGCACACATGCACATGTGCCTGGTATGAGTTTCAAGTCACCAGGTCTGGAACTTGAACCATGGTCAGCCATGTGGGAGTTCAGTACCTTAACTACTACACTACCAGCTGGTCTCGCCTACAGCAAATTAAAAAAATAACAATAAACAGCAAAAGTCTCATTTCTTCTTCTTTTATTTATTATTACTATTTTTTTTAATTTTTTTTTTAATTTTTATTATTTTTTTTTATTTTTTTATTTTTTTTTTTTATTATTATCCATTTTTTTGTTACATTGAATTACATATAACTTTACAGTGTATTACATTGCTTTTTCAAAAGGGAATGCCATGCATGTCAGTCAGTACAGAGACATTAATCTCCCCACTTCAACATTCAATATCTTTCCTATGTTTCCCCCAATCATTATTATTATTATTCTAATTATTTTTTATGATAAACATGATTTTTTTTTTCCCTCCAATTATCAGATCATAAAGTTCCCAACAATAGGGAACGTAGACTCCACTCAGGGCTGGACCAAGGGTGGGTCTCGTGCAGCCCCGCAAATGTAGGTGAATCTCCATGGAACACAGTTTCAGGAATGCGGCTCAGGGAAGCAGAGACGGCCATCAGCTGATGCGGCACGCGGGGCAGACCCCGGCCACGGCTCGCGGGGCAGGCCCCGGCCACGGCACGCGGGGCAGGCCCCGGCCACGGCACGCGGGGGCAGGCCCCGGCCACGGCTCGCGGGGCAGACCCTGGCCACGGCACGCAGGGTCAGAGCCCCGGCCACGGCACGCGGGGCAGACCCCGGCCACGGCACGCGGGGCAGACCCCGGCCATGGCACGCGGGGTCAGAGCCCCGGCCACGGCACGTGGGGGCAGGCCCCGGCCACGGCTCGCGGGGCAGACCCCGGCCACGGCACGCGGGGCAGACCCCGGCCACGGCTCGCGGGGCAGGCCCCGGCCACGGCTCGCGGGGCAGACCCCGGCCACGGCACGCGGGGCAGACCCCGGCCACGGCACGCGGGGTCAGAGCCCCAGCCACGGCACGCGGGGGCAGGCCCCGGCCACGGCTCGCGGGGCAGACCCCGGCCACGGCACGCGGGGCAGACCCCGGCCACGGCACGCAGGGCCAGAGCCCCGGCCACGGCTCGCGGGGGCAGGCCCCGGCCACGGCACGCGGGGGCAGAGCCCGGGTCACGGCACGCGGGGCAGGCCCATGCCATGGCTAGCGGGGCAGACCCCGGCCACGGCACGTGGGGCAGGCCCAGGCCACGGCTCGCGGGGGCAGACCCCGGCCACGGCTCGCGGGGCAGACCCCGGCCACGGCTCGCGGGGCAGACCCCGGCCATGGCACGCAGGGTCAGAGCCCCGGTCACGGCACGCGGTGGCAGGCCCCGGCCACGGCTCGCGGGGCAGACCCCGGCCACGGCACACAGGATCAGAGCCCCGGCCACGGCACGCGGGGCAGGCCCCGGCCACGGCTCGCGGGGCAGACCCCGGCCACGGCACGCGGGACAGACCCCGGCCACGGCTCGCGGGGCAGACCCCGGCCACGGCTCGCGGGGCAGACCCCGGCCACGGCTCGCGGGGCAGCCCAGGCCACGGCTCGCGGGGCTGACCCCGGCCACGGCTCGCGGGGCAGACCCAGGCCACGGCTCGCGGGGCAGACCCCGGCCACGGCACGCAGGGTCAGAGACCCGGCCACGGCACGCGGGGCAGACCCCGGCAACGGCACGCGGGGCAGACCCCGGCCACGGCTCGCGGGGCAGACCCCGGCCACGGCACGCAGGGTCAGAGCCCCGGCCACGGGACGCGGGGCAGACCCCGGCCACGGCACGCGGGGCAGACCCCGGCCACGGCTCGCGGGGCAGACCCCGGCCACGGCTCGCGGGGCAGACCCCGGCCATGGCACGCAGGGTCAGAGCCCCGGCCATGGCACGTGCGGGCAGGCCCCGGCCACGGCTCGCGGGGCCGACCCCGGCCACGGCTCGCGGGGCAGACCCCGGCCACGGCACGCGGGGCAGACCCCGGCCACGGCTCGCAGGGCACACCCCGGCCACGGCACGCGGGGCAGACCCCGGCCACGGCACGCAGGGTCACAGCCCCGGCCACGGCACGCGGGGGCAGAGCCCGGGTCATGGCACGCGGGGCAGGCCCATGCCATGGCTCGCGGGGCAGACCCCGGCCACGGCACGCGGGGCAGGCCCTGGCCACGGCTCGCGGGGCAGACCCCGGCCACGGCTCGCGGGGCAGACCCCGGCCATGGCACGCAGGGTCAGAGCCCCGGTCACGGCACGCGGCGGCAGGCCCCGGCCACGGCACGCAGGGCAGGCCCAGGCCATGGCTCGCGGGGCAGACCCCGGCCACGGCACGCAGGGTCAGAGCCCCGGCCACGGCACGCGGGGCAGGCCCCGGCCACGGCTCGCGGGGCAGACCCCGGCCACGGCACGCGGGGCAGACCCCGGCCACGGCTCGCGGGGCAGACCCCGGACACGGCACGCGGGGGCAGGCCCCGGCCACGGCTCGCGGGGCAGACCCCGGCCACGGCTCGCGGGGCAGACCCCGGCCACGGCACGCGGGGCAGACCCCGGCCACGGCACGCAGGGCCAGAGCCCGGGCCACGGCTCGCGGGGGCAGGCCCCGGCCACGGCACGCGGGGGCAGAGCCCGGGTCACGGCACGCGGGGCAGGCCCATGCCATGGCTCGCGGGGCTGACCCCGGCCACGGCACGCGGGGCAGGCCCAGGCCACGGCTCGCGGGGCAGACCCCGGCCACGGCTCGCGGGGCAGACCCCGGCCACGGCTCGCGGGGCAGACCCCGGCCATGGCACGCAGGGTCAGAGCCCCGGTCACGGCACGCGGCGGCAGGCCCCGGCCACGGCACGCAGGGTCAGAGCCCCGGCCACGGCACGCGGGGGCAGAGCCCCGGCCACGGCTCGCGGGGGCAGGCCCCGGCCACAGCACGCGGGGGCAGAGCCCGGGTCACGGCACGCGGGGCAGGCCCATGCCACGGCTCGCGGGGCAGACCCCGGCCACGGCACGCGGGGCAGGCCCAGGCCACGGCTCGCGGGGCAGACCCCGGCCACGGCACGCGGGGCAGACCCCGGCCACGGCACGCGGGGTCAGAGCCCCGGCCACGGCACGCGGGGTCAGAGCCCCGGCCACGGCACGCGGGGGCAGAGCCCCGGCCACGGCACGCGGGGCAGAGCCCCAATCGGGCCGGACCTCCAGAAGGGCATGTGGAGTGGAGCCCCCGTGCCCTGACCCCGCGCCCCAGCACGTGGAGTGGAGCCCCCGCGCCCGCCTCCCCACCCCCATGCGCCGGCACGCGGAGCGGAGCTCCCGACTGCCGCCCCTGGACGTTTAATTGTATCTAGTACTTCTTGCATATTATTCTCAAAGTTTTGGGCCATTATCTCAGTCTTTATGGTGGACCTTTCTAGGCCAGCCATTTTCTCTTCTACATTAGAGATTCCATTTTCTGAATGATCTAGTCTGCTTTTAATACTTTCAAGGAAGATTTTGACTTCTTGTATTATATCCTTCATCTCTAACAGCTCCATCTGATTCTTTTGTAAAGTGTGAAACTCCTCTTTTAGATCTTGCATGAATTTCCTCACCTCCTAGAACTCTTCAACTCCTTTCTCCTTCCCCTTCAGCAGATCCTTGTCTCTCTTCTCTTTGCTCTCTGTTAGCTTTGCCATTATGAGTGATCTGAATTGTTTATCAGACATTTCCATGAATTCCCTTGAACTGTGTGTGGATGAAGAGGAGCTATCCGTTTCAATTGGAGGAGAGGCATTTTCCTGCTTCTCCATATTTCTTGTGGTCCTGCAGCGATTTCTAGTCATCTGGTGGATGGTCGGTTTCTTCCCGAACATGTGGGATTTTGTATGCTGGAGGCCCAGTTAGGAGTGGGACATCTTCCTTCCTCCCAGCATGTCTAGATCTCAGGAGCCATGGAGCAGACTGTCTCTTGAAGAAGGGCTGTTCATGTGGGATTTTGTATGCTGGAGGCCCAGTTAGGAGTGGGACATCTTCCTTCCTCCCAGCATGTCTAGATCTCAGGAGCCATGGAGCAGATTGTCTCTTGAAGAAGGGCTGTTCATGTGGGATTTTGTATGCTGGAGGCCCAGTTAGGAGTGGGACATCTTCCTTCCTCCCAGCATGTCTAGATCTCAGGAGCCATGGAGCAGACTGTCTCTTGAAGAAGGGCTGTTCATGTGGGATTTTGTATGCTGGAGGCCCAGTTAGGAGTGGGACATCTTCCTTCCTCCCAGCATGTCTAGATCTCAGGAGCCATGGAGCAGACTATTATTACTATTTTTTTAATTGCCAGAAAGTATGTGTGAGACAGAGAAACAAGGGTTTGAAATTGGAGGAGAAAGCATCTTTCAATGGGGTGTGGTCACACTGCAATTTCTTCCCCTCCATTTCTTTATTCTGTTGGGACTTGGGGTATGCATGTACATGCACCGAGCATGTTTTTTAAGCTTTTGGGGTTGGAATTATAACCATGATTGGGCACGTGGGGTCCAGCACTCTTAACCATTAGGCTACACGGCTTGCCCCTTACAGTCTCATTTCTACACCAATGGGGAGGATAGTTAGGAAGAAAGGCTTATGGCTTTTCTTCCAAACGCTCAGCATCCTGTGGTGAAAGGGCCATGAACGTTGATCCTACACTATGGCCTGAATTCTGGCCGGATTATTTGGTATTGTATTACCTTAGATGCTTTACCTGATTTCACTCTTCCTATTTTCTTCTGTGAAATGAAGATGAGCGTGGTCAAGTCTCCTTTGCGTACTGTGGGGATGCCTAGGTCCAGATGACAGTTGCTTCTCCTGTGGAAGTCACCACTCTCATGCTTGGCATGTGGTCTCCGTCCGGCCACCTTCAGTAACCTCGGTGACAGTGTAAAACCAAGGGAAGGAAATCTATAAACATGAGCTGTTGAAGAACATGGTTTTGTAGAATCTCAGCAGAGTTTACTTTTAGTTCGGTTATTGCCACCCTGTGGATTTCTCCAGTAATGAAACTCAGAATGATAAATAGCAAGGGAATGGCTTCTACTGAAATAAATCTCAGTCGTCATAGGGAGCTCCCTCTTCTGAGTGCTAAAGGAATGAAGAGAGGCAGACCTTCCATTTTGATTTGTGACGTTGAACCCAGTAAATGGGATCATTAATTTGTCCTCCTCCATGTGTAAAAGCTGATTCTCAAATCATTTCCATTTTAAGGCTGGCCAGCAGCAAATCTAGGAAGAGAATTGAAGGTCTCTTAACTGCTGATCAGACATACTTCCCACTTACACAACTGGATAATAGATGCTTGATTTTGCAATACGCTGATGGCTCATTTTGTACTATTACTTGGTAAGCAGTAGTTCATTGGTCAATTAGCCATATAGCACCGTGTTGATGTGCTCCTGCCCTTTTAGAGTCTGTTTCCTGGGTGTTGTCGGTTTTCTTCCTTTAGAAGGACTTTCAGGCATTCTTCCTTGCAGAATAATCGGGCCCAGGGGCCTGTTCCTATTCTTTGAATAGTCTCTGTGAATTTCTACCTTTGTGTATTTCTCGGGTTCCAGAATTATCCCTCCACTTCTCTGAAACTATGCACATTATTCTTCCTTTTTGCCCCTTTAAGTCCTGCCTACCTCTGAGCCTTTTAGGTCACAGTTGCCCTGGCTCCTCCTTTGGGGGCTCATAGCTCTGGTTCACATAATTTATTTATTTATTTAAAAGAGGTTTTTTTTTTTTTTTTTTTTTCCTTTCTTTTTTCTTTTTTCTATAGGGCATGTGTGCTCGCTGGAGAGACAGAGATAGACAGACAGAAAGTGAAAAATCACCCTCCCCCCCCGGGGGGGGGGATGACCACACTGTAATCCCATCTCGTCCATTCTCCTCTCAGGATTTTTTGGGTGAGCATACATGCCTGGTGTGAGTTTCAAGCCTCCAGGTCTGGGACTTAGAACTGCAGTCAGCCATGTGGGAGTCTAGCAAGGTAACCATTATGACATCCACTAGTCCCCATATAAGTTATTACTATTTTTTTAGAGAGATTTTTTGGTTTAGGGCACATGCTCCCACCGGAGAGACAGAGAAAGACAGAGAGACAAAAAGCGAGAAATCACCCCCTACTCCCAGGGGAACAGCCATGCCTCAATCCCTTCTCTTCCAGTCTCCTCTCAGGATTTTCAGCATGCATACACATGCACCTGGCATATTTTAAGCTTCTAAGTCCAGGACTTGAACCATGGTCGATCACATGGGAGTCCAGTGACGTAACTACTACACCATCTGCTGGTCCCACCATATAAGTTATTTAGTTATTTTAATAAACATATTGTTATTTCTCTTTCTTCTCTCTCTCTCTCTCTCTCTCTCTCTCTCTCTTTTTTTTTTTTAGAGAGGTTTTTGCTATAGGGTGCATGCGCTTGCCAGAAAGACAGAGACAGAGAGATAGAAAGCGAAAAATCACCTCCCCATCCAGGTGGGATGGCCACACCACAATCCCTTCTTCTCCATTTTCCTCTCGGGATCTTGGGCATGCACGCACATGTGCCCAGCATGAGTTTAAGCCACCAGGTCCGGGACTCGAACCAGGGTCGACTACATGGGAATCCAGTGAAACAGCCATTTTGCCAACTGCTGGTCCCCATATTATTATTCCTCTAGCTAGACTGATCTCTTTGAAAGCAAGGACTACATCTTAGTTATATTACTAGTATCAACGCTATAATTCACAATATATGCACAACTAATACCTATTTTTTGATCCATTTGGGTTTCCCTGCTTTCTTTTTCCCTTTTATCATGTTTTCACATTTCTAGACAAGTAGAAAAAAACCAAAACAAAACTATGGTTTACCTTATGTAAGAGCAGATGATCACATTTTGTTTCTACTGGTATTCACCTGTGACGATCTGTTTCCTCCCCACGTGCACGTATATGTGTTACATGTACACATGTTTTTGACTCCCCTATAACTCTGTTGCAAGGAATTTATCTATGGGTATTCTTGGGGATTTATGTCTGAGTTACTTTTCTCCGCCGAAGGTTTTCTTTTTGCTTCTTACAGGCAACTGAAGACATCATTTTAAAACAAATTCCTGGGGACAGGGCCAGATGGTGGAGCAGCAGTATAGCAACTAGATCCACATGGGAAAGGTCCAGGGTTGCATCCTGGGATGTCTTGAACACACCGTACTGGTGGGCTGGGCCAACTGAGACTGGGAGTCTCATGGCATGAAGACCTTTTTGAGGATGCTTACCTCCGAGTTTTTCTCTCTCTCTCTGTATTTCTCTCTTGTTCAGGGAAAAAATAAATTAATTAATTAAAAAAAATAAGCAAACAAATGAAAAACCAAATTCTTGGATTGAGGTTTTGAGGATTAAATATTGCCAACATGTTTGAGGGCTAGTTTCTGGTTATGAATTCTCAGTGGAAATGATTTTCCATCTTTTTCTTGTTTCCAAGGTGACACCTATGATAGGTTTGTTGCTCCGTTTTCTGAGGAGGAGGGTTTTGTTTCGATTTGTTTATAGTTCTTTCTCACAGAGAAGCATAGCGTCTCATACTCCAGGTATATGTGTGCCAAAGAGGCTTCTTCTATTAATTAATCTCCAGTTTGATGACTGCTTTTTTCCTAGGCCATTTTGAGTGGATACTCAGCTTTGTGACATTTTATTTTCCTCACAGCCTATAAATCCCGGATCTTCAGACACCCTTAGGATAGATCCCTATTTCAGGGTTTACTCCTCTCAATATATGTTGGATTTTACTTTATTTTCTTAAATCTCTGAGAATTTTCTTTGGAGAGGTGTTTTTTTTTTTTTTTTTTTTTTTTTTTTTTTTTTTTTTTTTGCTATAGGGCGCGTGCGCTCGCCAGACAGGCAGAGAGAGACATAGAGACAGAAAGCGAGAAATCACCCCCCAGGGGGGATGGTCACGCCGCAATCCCTTCTCCTCCATTCTCCTCTCGGGATCTTGGGCACGCACACACACGCGCCCGGCGTGAGTTTTAAGCCACCGGATCCAGGACGCGAACCGCGGTCGACTATGTGGGAGTCCAGTGACATAGCCATTACGCTAACTGCTGGTTCCCTAAGAATTTTCTTTAATATATATATATATATATATATATATATATATACACTTTACTTGTTTAGCCATGTACTTAACAATATGTTTTCATGTTATAGCTAGACTTCTTTGTTCTTTTAAAAAAATTATTTGAAGATTTTGATTTGCCTTAGGGCTCACCAATGAGAGAGAGAGAGAGAGGGAGAGAGGAATAGGAAGAGGAAGAGGGAGAAAGCATCCTCCAATGAGGCTTGGTCATGCTGTGATTCCTTTTGCATATCTCCATCCTGTTAAGATTTAGGGCACACATGCACCTGAGCCCTGCATGTTCATTGAACTGCTAGGGCTAGGATTTGAACCATGACTGGCCATGTAAGATCCGGCTCCCTTAACACAAAGCTGTGATGCTTGGCCTTATATTTTTCTAATTTTTTTTTTTACAGTTTTTGCCATAGGGAACATGTGCTCACCAGAGAGAGACAGTGAGAGAGAAAGTGAGAAATCACTCCCCCTAGCCCCCTGAGGAGGGATGGCCACACGACAATCCCTTCTCCTCCTGGGATTTTGGGCACACATGCACATGCACCTGGCATGATTTCCAGCCACCAGGTCCAGGACTTGAGCTGTGGTTGGCCATGTGAGAGTCCAGCACCCCATCTCCTGGATTATATTCTACTTCTTAAACATGACTTACTCTACTTATTTACATCTTCATGGTATTCACTAGTAATGTATATATTTTTCCTGCAAAGCTTTTATATTAAAGTTTCCCCCTCTACGTTCATGACAGAGCACATGCATGCATGCATGAGAGTCAGAGAGAGAAGCACCCTCTGGAGGGTCTCATTATGTCATGATTACCTCCCTCCAGTCCACCAGCCCATCGGATCTTGGGCACTGATGTGCATGCCTGGCATGTTTCAGGCTGACCTGGCTGGAGATTTTTTTTTTTTTTTTGAGAGGTTTTCGCTATAGGGCGCGTGTGCTCGCCAGACAGAGACAGAGACAGACATAGAGACAGAAAGCGAGAAATCACCCCCCAGGGGGGATGGTCACGCCGCAATCCCTTCTCCTCCATTCTCCTCTCGGGATCTTGGGCACGCACGCACATGCGCCCGGCACGAGTTCTAAGCCACTGGGTCCAGGACTCGAACCGCGGTCGACTATGTGAGAGTCCAGCGACATAGCCATTACGCTAACTGCTGGTTCCCCTGAATGGAGATTTGAACCCTGGTAGTCACGGTTGTCTTATGCAGTGCGTTACTACTGTGCCACAGAGCCGGTCCATCAGGCTTCTTCACTTCCATTGTTTATTGCCCATTGCCATATAAATAGCTAAGACTTACACAGTAATTGCTATGTGCCAAGAATGATCTTAAATCCTTTTGTAATCTTTTCCTGGATGAACTTGTTTATTAATTTAAATAAATTGTCATTCTGTTTCACTTGAATTTTCAGTGAATGCAATTATATCACCTATAGTTATCGGCTCTTTTCTCACTTTCTTTTCAATATTTGAGCTTTTCATATATTTAGTCATTTTTTTTCTTATATGGTGCCTTCCTTTAATGAAACTTATCTTTCCTGTGTGGTTTATCACCCTTGATTAGACGTTTATTTTTTGCCTTTGAGAATTCTTCTCCTGTCTCCAATTTTGAAATGAAGAAGGTTGGCATCTTCTAGTACCGAGTCTTCCAGCGCAGGGATGAGGATGTTTCCATGCCTTTGGGGTGTTGCCAACCACCTGGAACATTGCATCACTTCTGTGACCCAGTTACTCATGCTAACTCTTCAGTTTGGAAGCAGATGCTGCACTGTTTCCTGCCCGGCTGTGCGTGAGTGCGTGTGTGAGGTTTGCACAGCGCTTGTGAAAACAGGGCCAACCTGCCTGTTTTACATTCCGTCTCTAAACAGTCATCCGAATAATTGTCCAGGGCTCCCTACGCCTCCTTATTTTCACTAATTGTGAGTTAGAAGAGCGTTGAGAACGAATTTCACCTGTATCGGCCACCTTACCTCTTTTCTATCTTTGCACCAAGATTTCCTTCCTCAATTCAGTCCTGTCAGACATACATAAACAGGTGGTTTTCTGATACGCTGGTTCCTTTTTTCCAGCGGGGTTAAGAATGTCTTCTTTATTTCAAAATTTGAAAATTTACTTTCAAGGACTTGTTGTAAGGTCAAGTCCAGAGCCCTTTGTACTTCTTTTGCTTTATTGATCTGCTAGCATCTGCTTATTATTTCCCTTATTTCAAGATATTTTTATTGGCTAAACTGCTAATAAGATGTTTATTAATGACACATTAATAATATTAATAAATGTAAATATAGAATTTTTGTATTCATCAATCGCATTGTAATTCTATATACATTAATATTATTTACATTTCTCCAAAGTAGTCATACATTTTATCACCAAGTCTCCCTGTGGGCCTGAGATAATTATTGTGATTTCAAGTTGAGAAAAGCAGATCAAGGCAGCAACTCCATTCGCGTGTAACGGAGGAGGACTCTATACCCAGGCAGTACGGCTGTTCAAAACACAAAATGTAGAGCCAGTCAGTCTGGTTCAAATTTCACTCCTGTTACCAACTAATATTTTGCAAATTATTTAATTTTCTCTGTGTCTCAGTTTCTCACCTTACAAGCGTTATTTATTACAAACTGTCCTCAAGATACTGTAGTAAAGATTAAATTGCAAAAGTTTAGAACTCTTTCAATCCTATAATAGTCAGTCAATAAATAGTAGTTCTTGCTGGTAGTAGTGCTATTATTTTGAACTCATATCCAACATCTTTTATTGTATCATATCATTGTACATAAAACAATTTGTTTGGGTTTAAAAAATGAGGTCAGAATAAAGGTAGAACTCTCTCAAGGCTGGCCCTCTTAAGGCCTGTGCATTGGGAACCAGATCCCACATGGCTGATCACAATTTGAATACTGGACCCAATGGCTAAAGAATGCTCCAGAAGAATGTGTGCCCATGCCCCAAATCCTGGTGGGAAGGAGAAATGAAGCAAAGGGATTGCAGCATGACTGTGCCCCACTGCAGAGTGCTTTCTCTTTTTCCCTGTTTGTATCTCTCTTATTCCCTCTGGTAAGCACACATGCCCTCTAGGAAAAAAAAAAAAAAAAAAAAAAAAAAAAAAAAAAAAAAGAAGAAGAAAACAGTTCTCCCAAAGTACAAATATATACAAATGTACACACACACACGTATATAAAAATACTTTCTAACCAGTTGCAGTGGGAGTTTAACCTGCTGCTTCCTAGTTTCTCCAAACAAAATGTGTCTGGAAAACAGTGTTTAACAAGATACATGCATGTTCCCCTCTCTAATGGAGTTTACATATCACAAGAGAAGCTAAATATTTAAAAAATTATACTAGTGGGCCAGCAGGTGGCATGGTGGTTAAGACGCTGGACTACCACATGGCCAACCATGGTTCAAGTCCTGAACCTGGTGGCTTGTTCTCCCTCTCTCTCTCTGGTCAAATTAGATAATAACAATAATGATGGTGAATAAAATTAAAATTAAATAATTCTTTAAAAAATTATACTAGCCAGTTGTAATAGCGCAATGCTAATGGCAATGCTGTCTCAATGGTGGACTCACATGGGAATGTTCTAGGTTCATTGCCTGAGGTCTCCCTATACCTGTCAGGTGTAACATTTGAAATGTCAAATGCAGGGCTATTTGATATAAACTGGATTGCAAGAACAAAGAGCTAAGAGAGGCTTCCAACTCTTGTCTCTGGGAAGCTGAGCACAAGAGAGGAAGGACCCTTGCAAACTTATTGATCTAGCCAAATAATGGAGAGGGAAGAGAATGATTAGGGTGCCTCAAGGGAGCATGCCAACCTCAACTCCAGAAAGGAAGTGAATGAGAGTGTGCTACATGTGAATTCAAAAGAGCAAATCTACCCCTAAAATATGGTCTCCTTAATATCATAGTATCCTTGGTTCTGAACAAGCAGATTAATAAATCCTTTTCCAAGATGAAGCAGAAGAGGAGGTGGTCAGAGGATTGGAAACATGAAATGAAGGGATGGAGAGGGGTAAGGCTCTGTACTCATGAACCCCCGGTTAAAAATCCATTCTCCTGCAGGTACAAAATGAACCCGTATTTTATAATAAAACATTTACAAAGGAAAAATCCCTCCTGTGATTCATTTTTTCAGAGAACTGTTCCCATGCTTTATAAATTAATTTTTTTAATAAAAAACTAAATTCCAAAGTACTCTGCTCTTCAGCCTTCTGCTTATCTCATTCAGGCCTTTTAGATACCTAGTTAGAGTCCTTCTTCCTTGTCTTGTAGCTAAGCTAGAACTATCCTTCACTTGAGTAATTATTATACCTTGAATCTCCAAAGCTGAAAAAATATTTCTTTGCTTTCCATCCACAGTCTCCTCCATGTGCTCTTTTCCAAAGGATGGAAAAGAGTAATTGCACATAAAAGAATATTACAAAAATATCTCTTCACTTAAGTTTGGAAAATTTGCCTTAAGCAATAACACTTAGTAAGAAAAAGCAATGTTTCTTCATTATTGTTGCCAGTCACAGAGGTAGGAAAATAGAAAAAGAAAAGGAAAGAAAAGGGGGGGATTTATTATTTTCCTCTTAGACTACTTGTCAATTTCTACTAGATGTCCATAGTCCACAAATTGTAAGCATAAACTCAATTGGAAGAAATATCTCCTTTAAGAAGTTAATAATGAAGTTATGCTCATTAATGAAGGTGCTTCAAAAGTTTGGGTGAAACACTTAACAGACACAAGAATGTAAAGCTCTCTGGTGAAAATGATGTCTACGGTAATATCCTTGACTTGATTGTCACATACTGCACACATACTTTGTCAAACCATATTGTGTGTTACAGAGATGTGAAATGATTAAATATAAATTAAAAATCATAAAATGTAGAAATAATTGAAGAAAGTTTATGGAAGAATGAAATTAAAGTACAACTTTATTCTAGTGCAAAAAAAATGGAAACACATGCATAGATTTTTCATGATACACAGTTTTCATGAACTTTTTGAAGATTCCTCATGCATATACTCTTTCAGAATGTAGAATGTGCAATTCTGTCTTCTTTAAAATCTTTTATTTTATTTTTTTTAAATAGGGTGCATGCATTTGCAGAAGAGGAAAAGTGAGAAATTACTCCCCTCCCCCCAGAGGGATGGCCATGCTGAAATCCCTTCTCCTCCATTCTCCTCTCACAATTTTGGAGATACACACACACACACACACACACACACACACACACACACATGCTCAGTGTAATTTTCAAGCCACCAGATCTGGAACTCGAACTGCGGTCAGCCATGTGGGAGTCCAGTGCCTTAACCACCATGCAACTTGTTGGCCCCTTTCTTTAAAATCTTATGAATATGGGGCAGGCAGGTGACATAGTAATTAAGTTGCTGAACTCTGACATGGCTGACAGTGGTTTGAGTCCAAGACCTGGCAGCTTGCTTTCTCACTTTCTGTCAATTGCTTTCTGTCTCTGATAAGTGTGTATGCTCTATAGCAAATAAAAATAATAATCATAATAAAATAAAATGAAATAAAATAATTCTTTAAAAAAATCTTATACATATGTATGGTTTATTTAAGGAATTCTTTCCATCAGTTTATGAGAAACCTCTGCATTTCCATGTCTTTTTGAGTCTTATCTTTCTAGCATTGTAGTTTTGTGTGTTAGCGGGGCACATGTGCTCACCAGAGAGATAGAAATAGAGAAAGAGAGAGAAGAGAGCTAGGAGGTTAAGGTGCTGGATCTCACATGACCAACTCCATGGTTTGAGTCCCTGACCCAGACGCTTAAAAAAATCACATCAGGCACATGTGTGTGCATGCCCAAAAACCCGAGGAGACTAGAGGAAAAGGGATTATGGCATGGCTATTCCCCCTGGAGGGGGGAGGGTTCTCTCTCTCTCTCTCTTTGGCAAGTGCACATGTCCTATAGCAGAAAGAAGGAAAAAAAGAAAGAGAGAGGAAAAAACACTCTCCATGGAGAATGGCCACACAGTAATCCCTTCTCCATCTCTTCCTCCTTTAGGGATTTTGGCCATGCACGCGCACATGCCTACCATGTTTCTTAAGTTGCCAGGTCTGGGACTCAACCCATACAGTTGGCCATATGAGATCTGGTTGCCTTTTTTTTTTTTTTTTTTTTTTTTTTTTGAGAGATTTTTGCTATAGGGCGCGTGCGTGCACCAGACAGAGAGAGACATAGAGACAGAAAGTGAGAAATCACCCCCCAGGGGGATGGTCACGCCACAATCCCTTCTCCTCCATTCTCCCCTTGGGATCTTGGGCATGCACGCACATGCACCTGGTGTGAGTTTTAAGCCACCGGGTCCAGGATGCGAACCGCGGGCGACTGTGTGGGAGTCCAGCAACATAGCCATTATGCTAACTGCTGGTTCCCTAGATCTGGTTGCCTTAATCACCAAGCCACAGAGCTCGTCCCTTCCTACTATTGTAATACTAACTGGAGTAGGAGGTCTTCCACGGTATGTTTGAACAGGGTACACCCATTTATAAAACAGAGGTCCAAGTAAACTTAACTGTCACTCGAAGTCTTCCACTCCCCTTTCTGTATGACCTGATCCCCACAGAAACCCCAAAACTGAGCCCTATATTACAGTGTCAAGACAACAGTGTCACTGCTACTTGTAGTGAAATTCTCCCTTCACCACAACAAACACAAGCTTGAGGTATAATTTACAAATAACATTATATAGATTTAGTATATGTAATGTTATGCTTTGATATATGTATCCATTATAAAATGATCACCACAATCAAGCTAATGTATAAGCCTATCACATCATATTGTTATCTGTGTATGTGTTATGTCTGTTGAGAACATTTAATATCTACTCTCAGCCATTTACAATGATACATTATTATTATTTTTTTAGAAATAGATTTTTTTCTATATGGCTCATGTGCTCACAGGAGAGACAGAGAGAGACAGAGAGACAGAAAGTGAGAAAACACTCTCCAGTGGGGATGGCCATGCCACAGTGCTTTCTCCTCTATTCTCCTCTCAGGATCTTGGGTATGTATACACATGTGCCTGGAACGAATTTTAAACCTGCGTCCAGGACTCAAACCATGGTCAACTACGTGGGAATCCAGCAACATAACCATTATGCCATCTACTGGCCCCTACAATTATACATTATTATCAACTATAGTCACTGTGATGTACAATAGATCTCTAGGACTTATTTCTCCTAGCTGAAACTTTGTACTCATTGTCCAACATCTATCATCCCATTCTCCAGCCTCTTACAAACATCATTCTACTGCCTTTTTCTTTTTCTTGAGAGGTTTTTGCTATAGGGCACGTGCGCTCGCCAGAAAGGCTGAGAGAGACAGAGAGACAGAAAGCGAGAAATCACCCCCCAGGGTGTATGGCCACGCTGAAATCCCTTCTCCTCCATTCCCCTCTAGGGATCTTGGGCACGCATGCACACGTGCCTGGCGTGAGTTTAAGCCAGTGGGTCTGGGACTCGAACTGTGGTCGACTACATGGGAGTTCAGTGGTTCAACCATTACGCTAACTGCTGGTCCCTCTACTGCCTTTATTTGAGTTTTTTTCTTTTATAAAAAATATTTTACCTTCAATCACTGTACATCTTTACAGCATATCAAATGAATTTTTCTGACACCAATACACTGCATAATAGATCTGTCAGATATTACCATACACATTATCATCAACAGGTAATTTTCCAGTTTTGTGTCCATTAAATGTTTTGCCTTTTTCCCTTGATTATCTCCCTCCTACACCCACCCCCATTTCCCACCCTCCTCCAACACTGTCTCCGTGTCTATAGTTGCTCTTCAAGTTTTTATAACTTGCAATTTTCCAGTTTCTGCCACAGAGTGCAGGCATTTGGTATATATTAAGGGGGGACATACAATGCCTCTCTCATAATCTGGCTTGCTTAAATCTTCCATATTTGTCCACTTTCTATCAAGTGTAAGGGCCTCATTTTTCATGGCTGAGTAGTATTCCATAATGTACATGAGTCATACTTTTTTAATACATTCATCAGTCCTTGGACATTTGGGTTGATCCCATGTCTTAGCAATTGTTAATAAAGCTGCAATTAACATGGACGTACAGGTGTTTTTCCAAGTGAGTGTATTCCTATCCTTTGGGTAGATAACCAGGAGTGGAATTGCTGGTTTGTATAGTAGTTTTATTTGTAAATTTTCAGGGAACTGCCGCATTGTTCTCCACAGTGGCTGACATTCTGACTGGGGTTAGGTGGTATCTCATTGTGTTTTTGATTTGCATCTCCCTTATGGTAAGGGATATTGAGCCTCTTTTTTTCCCCCTATATGTATGTCTTCCTTGCAGAGTTGTCTGTTTAGCTCAATAACTCCTTGGACCATCTTATTTTTTATAGAGAGATTTTTGGCTATAGGGTGTGTGTACTCTCCAGAGACACAGAGAGAGTCAGAGACACAGAGATAATCAGAGAGAGAAAGTGAAAAATTACTTCCGCGGGGGGATGGCCATGCTCCAATCACTTTTTTATTCTCCTCTTGGAATTTTGGACACACAAGCACATGCACCCAGCATGAGTTTCAAGCCTCTGGGTCTGGGACTTGATCCATGGTTGGCCATGTGGGAATTCAGTGCCTTAACCATTGCACCACCTGCTGGCCCATCATTTGCCCATTTTTTAACTGGACTGATTTTTGTGTGTGGGTGTGAGTAAGCTGCTTGAGTTCCCTGTATATTTCAGTTATCAGTTACTTATCCAAGGGAGCGTCTGCAAATATGTTCTCCCATTCTGAGGTTGTTACTTTACCCTAATTATTGTTTCTTTTTCTATGCAGAAGCTTTTTAACGGGATGCGATCCCACTTGTCTGTTTTGGGGATTGTTACCTGTTCTTTAGGGAGCTTATTTAAGAAATCCTTGCCTACTCTGATGTCTCCAAAAGTATCTCCTGTGTTTTCCACCAGTATTTTTATAGTTTGAGGTCTTAGGTTTAGATCTTTCATCCATTTTGAGTTAATTTTTGTTAATGGTGAGAGTTAGAGTTCCAGTATCATTTTTCTGCAAGTGGATATCCAGTTTTTCTAGTACCATTTGCTGAAGAAATTTTCTTTTCCCCACTGAATTGATGAGGGCCCCTACTGCCTTCTATGAAGTCGACTGTGTTCAGATTCCACATGTAAGTGAGAACATGCATTATATGTCTTTCTGTGTCTGGCTTATTTGCTTAGCATAAAGTCCTCCAGGTATATCCATGTTGTCACAAATGACAGAATTTCTTTCTTTTTAAGAATTATTTATTTAACTTTATTTATCATTACTATTCTTCTATTTTTTTTTCTTTTTTTGGAGAGGTTTTCGCTATAGGGCATGTGCGCTCTCCAGACAGAGAGAGACATAGAGACAGAAAGTGAGAAATCACCCCCCGGGGGGATGGACACGCCGCAATCCCTTCTCCTCCATTCTCCTCTCGGGATCTTGGGCACGCACGCACATGCGCCCGGCATGAGTTTTAAGCCACTGGATCTGGGACTTGAACCGCGGTCAACTACGTGGGAGTCCAGCGACATAGCCATTACATTAACTGCTGGTTCCCACTATTCTTCTATTTGATGAGAGAGAGAGAGAAAGAGAGAGAGAGAGAAAGATGGACAGAGAGAGAGAGAGAGCTAAAAAGCATGCCATAAGGTCTGGGACTTTAACCATAGTCAACTATGTCAGAGTTTAGCATACCACCTGCTGGCCCCCAGAATCTTTCTTGTTTTTAATGATTTTTTTAGGGCTTGTGCACTCATCAGAGAGGGGGAGAGAGAGAGAGAGAGACAGGAGAGGAAAAGTGAGAAATCACCCCGCAGGGGGAATGGCCACATTGCAATCCCTTTTCTTCCGTTCTCCTCCTAAGAAGTTGACCATGCACACACAAGTGCCCAGTGTGAGTTTCAAGCCACCGGGTCTGGGACTCAAACTGTGGTTGGCCATGTGGAAGTCCAGAGATGTAACTGCTACATCATCTGTTGGTCCCTAAAATTTCTTTTTTAAAGGCTGAATAATATTTCATTCCAATACACACACAGAGAGACATATTTTCTTTACCTATTCACTTATTTGATAGAAACCTAGCTTGATTCTATAAAGGGCCACTGTAAATAATACTGCAATGAACACAGGAGGGCAGATAGCTCCTCAGGATGCTAGTTTCTGGGGCTAGCCAGGTGGTGTGGTGGTTAAGGCAGCTCCGCCAGATCTCACCTGGCCAGCTGTGTGGTTCAAGTTCCAGACTCAGTGACTTGAAAAACACTCCAGGTGTGTGTGCATATGTACCCAAAATTCCAATAGAACAGAGGAGAAGGGATTGTACTTTTTCTTTCTCTTTCTCTCTGTGTCTTTCTTGGTGAGAAAAAAAATAAAAGAAAAAGAAAAAGATACTAATTTCTGCTGGCCCTGAAGCCTGGTGATTTTTTTTTTTTTTTTGAGAGGTTTTTGCCATAGGGCGCATGCGCTCTCCAGACAGACAGAGACAGAGAGACAGAAAGCGAGAAATCGCCCCCCAGGGGGGATGATCATGCCGCAATCCCTTCTCCTCCATTCTCCACTCGGGATCTTGGGCACGCACACACATGCACCCGGTGTGAATTTTAAGCTACCGGGTCTGGGACTCGAACTGCAGTCAATTACATGGGAGTCCAGCGACATAGACATTATGCTAACTGCTGGTCCCGTGAAGCCTGTTGATTAAAGGAGGTGAATCCTAACTGATGACTGAGTGGTTCTATTCCCAGCCCTGGTGGCTTGAAAAATACATTGGGCATAAATGCCCCCTATCACGACAAGATGGAGAAATAGAAAAGGGATCGTGGTGTGACCATGCCCCACTCGGGGGAAGTGCTTTCTCCCTCTCTCTCTGTCTTTCTCTGGTGAGTGCACATGTCCTCTGACTTAAAAAAAGAAAAGAAAAGAAAAGAAAAGAAAAGAAAAGAAAAGAAAAGAAAAGAAAAGAAAAGAAAAGAAATTGACTTCTGTTCTTTTGGAAGTGGGATTAGTGGATCACAGTAGTCCAAAGTGTAATTTTTGAGGAGTTTCCATACTGCTTTCCACGATGGCTGTACTAATTTACCTTGCCATTAACAGGCACAAAGCTTTCCTTTTCTCCATCTCCTTCTCAACAGTCATTACCTCTTGCTTTCGGGACTGATGTTTTATGTCTGGATCAGAAGGGGGGACCTGGTACCTGAATTCACAGGAGCCGGCCAGGTGCTGTGGCCACTGGGTGGCCTTTCACCTGAATCCTACATCCACAGGGGCTGATGTGAGATCAGGGTCCACAGGGACTAGCCTGGAGGCCGGGGCAGACCTGAGGCCTAGGGCAAAGGCGTGGGTCTAAGGCCCCAGCGGGTAGCCTAGATGATAGTCCTGGAGCTCGAGGATACAGAGGCCTACCCAGAGCTAGGTAGGCTTAGAGTCTGAGTCTGTGAGGACCCGCCTGGGGCCACGAGAACACCCTGACCCCTGGTTTTCCCTGGGGAAATACTACTGGGAAATACAGCGAAAGTCCTTATGTGCCTGAATTCTGCCTGCCAGCAGGGGCCTCTCTTTGACTTCCAAGCTTACCACATTTGGAGCATTACTTTTTCCTTATTCTTTTTAACTAATTAACTAACCTACTTAAAAAAAATTATTGCCAGGGGCACATGTGCTCACAAGGAGACAGATGAGTGAATCAGAGAGAAAAAGTATCCCCCATGGGGTGTGGTTACATGGTAATCCTTTCTCTTCTATTTTCCATCCTGTTAGGATTTAGAGGCTCACTTAAATGTGTCCAGCATGTTTTTCTTTTTCTTTCTTTCTTTTTCAGTTTTTTTTTTTTTTTTTTTTTGGAGAAGTTTTTGCTATAGGGCACATGCACTCACCAGAAAGACAGAGAGAGACAGAGAGACAGAAAGCGAGAAATCAGCCCCTGGGGGGATGGGCACACTGCAATTCCTTCTCCTCCATTCTCCTCTTGAAATCTTGGGTATGCATGCCCAAGTGCCTGGCGTGAGTTTAAGTCACCGGGTCCGAGACTTGAACTGTGGTCGACTACATGGGAGTCCAGTGAAATAGCCATTACACCATCTTCTGGTCCCCTTTTTCAGTTTTTGTACTGGACACATGTGCTTGCTGGAGAGAGAGAGAGAGAGAAAGTGAGAAAGCACCCTCCCCCCCCCCCCCCCAGGGGAGTGGCCACACCACAATCCCTTTTCCTCTATTCTCCTCTCAGATTTTGGGCACACGCACACACACACCCAGTGTTTTTGCAAGCCTCCGGGTCTGGGATTCAAACAGCCCAGCCAGCCATGTGGGATCCAGCTTCTTAATCATCACTTATGCTACACGAACCTTACCTTCCAAATGGAACAGTACACAAAAGTGATGACATCTATATTAACACTCTGAAGAGGACCCGGGAGAAGCGTCTGTTGGCAGCTTGTACCATTGTAGCCACTGAAAATCCTGACATGGTGTTATACCTTCGAGGAATACTGAACTGTGGGCCGTGCTGAAGTTTGTCACTGCTACTGGAGCCACTCCATTTGCTGGTCGCTTCACTCCTGCAGCCTCCACTAGTCAGATCCAAGCCGCCTTCCAGGAGCCACGTCTTCTGGTGGTCACTGATCCAGGGCTGCCCACCAGCCTCTCACAGAGGTGTCTCATGCTAACCTGTCTACCATTGCTCTTTCTAACAGACACCTCTGCTCGATGCGGTCATTGCCATCCCATGCAACAAGGCACGCACCCAGTGGGTTTGAGGTGGCGGATGCTGGCCCGGGAAGTTCTGCGTATGCGTGGCACCATTTTCCGTGAACACTTGTGGGAGGTCATGCCTGATCTCTACTTCTACAGAGACCCTGAAGAGATTGAGAAGGAAAAGCAGGCTACTGCTGAAAAGGTCTGACTAAGGAGGAATTTCAGGATGAATGGACCGCTCTAGCTCCTGAGTTTCCTGCTATCAGCCTGAGGTTGAGACTGGTCTGCAGGACTGCAGGTGCCCTCTGTGCCCACCCAGCAGTTCTCTATTGGGGACAGGAGTGCTCAGCCTGCCCTGAAGACTGGTCTGCAGCCCCCACTGCTCAGGCCACTGAATGGGTGGGAACAACCACGAAGTGGTCTTAACTGATTCATAGAGTCCTCTTCAAAGTCGAAACAAGGTTCTTAAAAAAAAGACAGGCTGGCAGGGAACAGCAGTTAGTGTAATGGCTATGTCACTGGGCTCCCATGTAGTCAACCATGGTTCAAGTCCTAGACCTGGTGGCTTGGATTCATGCCGGGCATGTATGAGTGCGTGCCCAAGATCCCGGGAGGAGAATGGAGGAGAATGGATTGCGGCATGGCCATCCCCCCTGGGGGGTGATTTCTTGCTTTCTGTCTCTCTGTCTCTCTCTGTCTGTCTGGCGAGCGCACATCCCCTACAGCAAAAACCTCTCCAAAAAAAAAAAAAAAAAGAAAAGGGCTGGCAGGTGGTGTGATGGTTAAGGTACCGGACTCCCACACAGCTGACCATGGTTTGAGTCCCAGATCGGGTGGCTTGCTTTCTTACTTTCCCTCTTTTCTCACTTTCCCTCTTTTTCTTTCTCTCTCTGGTCAAAATAATAATAATAATAATAATAATAATAATAATAATAATAATAAAATGGAATAAAATAAAAGAAGAAAAGGTGTATCTTTAAAAAAATATTTATTTATCTCATGAGTGAGAGACACAGAGAGACAGCATCTCCAATAGACTCTTTTTTTTTTGTTTTGAGAGGTTTTTGCTATAGGGCGCGTGCGCTCGCCAGACAGACAGAGAGAGACAGAGAGATAGAAAGTGAAAAATCAACCCCCAGGGGGGATGGTCACGCCGCAATCCCTTCTCCTCCATTCTCCTCTGGGGATCTTGGGCACACATTCACATGCGCCCGGCGTGAGTTTTAAGCCACCGGGTCCGGGACACGAACCGCGGTCGACTACGTGGGAGTCCAGCTACATAGCCATTACGCTAACTGCTGGTCCCACCTCCAATAGACTCTTGATGCTGTGATCCTCCCTTAGCCTCGGCCAGCCCGGAGCGCAGGCATGCACGTGCCCAGGGTACTCAAGGAGGTGTCTAGGTGCAAACCCAGACCTTCCATATGGATCAGCCTCTCTGAGTGTCCCATTTTACACCTGTGCCACTATATGGCCTCTACATTTAATTTTTAAAATTAAACCTCAAATGGCATCATGAAGAATTAATGGTAGATAGAGGAAATAATCTAAGTAGCATTCAATAATGAATGTGGTTCACCCTAAAATCAAAAAGAGTAAAGAATTTATGTATTTTTCATGGTGCAAGGACATAATAAATACACCTGAATTAGCATGCAGGAGTTGGGCCATTTTAAGACAGGAGAATAGACCACAAGAAGCTGCTGCATTGTTCCTTCATAGCTTTGACACTAAGTGCCTTCATTTAACAGAGACTGTACTTACCTAGGAATAAGACCTCAGACCTTTAGAGTCAATACCTAGGAGACACACTGGGAAGAACAGCATATCTAATTTAGGTGGGTATTGCCCCCAATAAAGAAGCTCTGTTTTCTCTCAATCCTTTCAAATAACACATTTTAATTGGCAAAAATTACCACAGTCTCCTTACTTTCTGTTGTAGAGGAATACGGTGGTTGGCCCTGGAGTAATATGGTAGCTGGCCCTGAAGAAACACTCCCAAGTCCTGTATGGTACGGGTCTATAAAGAAGAAAACGCAGATAAACTTGCTATTAGCTCTACTATGTAGGGACAAGAAGCCTAACACAGACCTTTGACAGAGACTCAAAAAGTCAGAATGATTTCCTGCTCTTCGAGAACATTCCTCACTCCATCAGGAGTACGACAGCCTGTGGTGGTTGGTCGTGTTTCTCTTGCTGGTCCATCTAAGTGCTATTTACTTTTGTATTTACTCTCTTTCTTAATAGCTAGCTCTTCTACCAGTTTCAACAGCCTGAAGAAATCTGAATAAGGAGCCTTTTCCAAGTCCTGTGATAGAAAACGTTCACACTGAGGAGGCATCACGTGTCATTTAGAATAAAGCTCTGGGGCCAGCTCCACAGCTTGGTGGTTAGGGCAGCTGGATTCCACGTGGCTGAACACATGGTTTGAGTCCTGGACCCAGTGGCTTGAAAACACAGGGCACGTGTGTGTATGTGCCCAAAATCTCAAAAAAGAGGGAGATGGGGAGACGGAATTGTGGCATGATCATTCCACATGAGGGAATGGTCCCCTTTCTTTGCCCCTTTCTTCTCTCTATCTCTCTGTCTCTCTCTCTGGTGAACACATATGCTCTTTAGTAAAACTAACTAAATAAATTTATTTATTTAGGGGGGAAGTCTGTCAGTCACGGATAAGCCATGACAGTAAAATACTCAGGATGATAATGTGCCCGTAGCTTCCTATTCTTGTCTTTTGGTACCTTTGTGGGACTCAATGTAGCCGCTGTGGAGTTACATAACATTTCACTGATGATTTTTGTATACCCACCCGTTTCCAAAGGGATGTGATGTAGAGCACAATAGATGTAGAGTGTAATAGACCTTGGTATTTAATAAAGCACTGTGGGGACCAGCAGATGGCATGGCGATTATGTTGCAGGACTCCCACATGGCTGACTGCAGTTCGAGACTCAGACCTGGTAGCTTCAAACTCACACCAGGCATGTGTGCATGTGAGCCCAAGATGTCGGGAAGAAAATGGAGATGGGATTGTGGTGTGGCCATCCCCCCGGGGGGTTGATTTCTCTCTGTCTCTCCAGCGAGCATACACACCTTATAGCAAAACTCTCTCCCCCAAAAATAATAATAGAACTTATGGCAGAAAGCCTCAAATGTCATCTACAGTAACATCTACTTCCAATTATCATAAATACACATGGCACATAGAAAGAAAGCCATCTTGGGAATTGAAAGTCAAGTTTTACTTCTGATTCTTCTCCCATAAAGAGTAATATAAACTTGGGAAGTCACTAAAATACTCCAGGCTTCACTTTGCTTTCCTCATTTTCAGATTCAAGATTTGAAAAATAAATTCTCTGATATTGTTTTTTGTTTTACCATTTGTTTATTATTGCCAGAGAGCACGTACACTCACGTGATAGAGAGAGAGAGAAAAAGCTCTCCCCAGTGGGGCATGGTCACACCACAATCCTTTTTACTCTATTCTCCTTTCCATTCAATATTTTGGGCATGCATGCACATGTTCCCAATGTGTTTTTTTTGGAGAGGTTTTTGCTATAGGGCGTGTGTGCTCTCCAGAAAGACAGAGAGAGACAGAGTGATAGAAAGCGAGAAATCACCCCCAGGGGGGATGGCCACGCCGCAATCCCTTCTCCTCCATTCTCCTCTCAGGATCTTGGGCACGAACGCACATGCGCCCGGCGTGAGCTTAAGCCACCGGGTCCGGGACTCAAACTGCGGTCGACTACGTGGGAGTCCAGCGACATAGCCATTACTCCAACTGCTGGTTCCCCCAATGTGTTTTTAAGCAACCAGGGCCACGATTAAAATAGTGGTCAGCCATGTGGGATCCAATTCTCAGTGTACGACATTTTACCACTGTACTAAGGGGCTGGCCCTTCCTTCATCTTTTTTTTTTTTTTTTTTCTTTTAAGGTTTTTGCCATAAGGTATGTGAGCTCACTGGAGAAAGACAGAGAGAGACAGTGAGGGGGAGTAATAACTTCCCCTCCATTCTCTTCTGGGTTTTTTGCATACATGTACATGCACCTGGTGTGATTTTCAAGCCTCGGGGTCTGGGACTCAAACCACAGTTGGCCATGTGAGAGTCCAGCATCTTAACCACTATACCACCCACTTCATCATTTTAAGCTAAAGTTTTGATTTATAAAGTTAGAGTAATAAAAATTCATATTTTTAAAGGAAAAAATGAAAAAGCTAAATCTATTGGGAGATAACTGGTTTTAATTATACCATAGATACATTTTTTCATGTACATTTGAATCAATATTGTTTTGTAAAGAGGACACAAATGAGGGACCAGCAGGTGGCGTGGTGGTTAAGGCGCTGGACATTCCCACATGGCTGACCATGGTTCCAGTCCTGGACCTGGTGGCTTGCTTTCTCACTTTCCCTCTTTCTCTCTCTCTTTGTGTATCTCTCTGGTCAAATTAAAATAAAAATGAATAAATAAAAGTAAATAAATCTTTAAAAAAAAAAAAAGAGGACACAAATGATAAATATCAGTTTAGAAGCCCAGTTTTAATTACTCATCAATAGAACAAGCTATGCTTTCTCAGATTTATACCACTAGGTGGAGCCCTTGGAGAAGTAACATTTTAGAAGAGGAGCCATGAGGATTCGGATTTGAAGTGGAAGATCCCAGTCATCATCAAAGTCTACCTGGAGTCCACATTTCTCCTGGTAAAGGCACTTTAAGGTGGTTTTGGATAAACAGAGTGCCAAGCTGAGCTTGTAATTTTGCCCCCTTCTGCTCTGCTTTTCTTCCTCCCTTATACTCTTTTCAAGTGGACAGTTTTTGAAATTTTTAAAACTGAAATTCTATTTTTTTTTGGAGGGTGGACATTTTTGCTATAGGGCGCATGAGCTTGCTGAAGAGACAGAGAGAGACAGAACGCGAGAAATCACTCCCCCGGGGGGCGGGATGGGCACACCTCAATCCCTCCTCTTCCACTCTCTTAGGATTTTGGACACACATGCACAAGCACCCGTCATGTTTTAAGCCACCAGGTCTGGGACTTGATCATGGTTGACTACGTGGGAGTCCAGCGACATAACCATTGTGCCATCTCCTGGTTTCCAAACCGATATTCTAATCATCTATTTATCCAAATTGTAAGATATGGTTTAAAGAACCAGAGTGCAGTGTCTTAGTATTTTCAGTAGATAAAATTTAACTCCTATTTTCCATTACTTGAACCAAAGAAAAGTTTTCTTTTTAAGTGTATTCTCTCAATCAAGCATTTTCCTAGTGTTTATTTAATACTCTTTTTTGGAGTAGTTTTTCATAGGGAATTGATAAAATATTGGGTTGTCAGAAAAGTCATGACAAATTTTTTTTTCTTTTTTCTTTTTTTTGGAGAGGTTTTTGTTATAGGGCGTGTGCGCTCGCCAGACAGAGAGAGACAGAGAGACAGAAAGCGAGAAATCTCCCCCCTCAAGGGGTATGGCCACGCCGCAATCCCTTCTCCTCCGTTCTCCTCTCAGGATCTTGGGCACGCATGCACATGCGCCCGGCGTGAGTTTAAGCCACCGGGTCCGGGACACGAACCGCGGTCGACTACGTGGGAGTCCAGTGACATAGCAATTACGCTAACTGCTGGTCCCCATGACAAATTTTTAAATTCATCCTACTAGACTTTACCCCGAGAAACTCTGCTCAGACATGCATGATGTGAGATAAATGTAAGTCTTTAGAGAACATTCAGCCCTCTGTTTTAATGCTTAAGCTCAAAGGGGTAGTGAATGGAGGAATTGCGTCTTGAGTTCATGGAAATCATTTGATTTGATCTTTTGTGTTTATGCAAGAAAGCCAACTTTCAAAAAAATTATTTATTTCATGAAAGAGATAGAAAGAGAGAGAAAGACAGGAATCAGCGGAACTTCCCTTATATGCACCTGCGAGGAGCAAAAGTAAACCTTCTCTGGACGAAGAAGAACTCACTCAGAGCCTCCAATACTTTTTGTATAATTTGGTATACAGTAGCCAGTGTTCAATGCAATACTATCAAACAAACCAAGAGATAAGACCATCTGTTCAAAAGCTAAGAAATAGCTGTCAGGTGATGCGAGATAATGTAGTTATTAGACATGGACTTTAAGTGTTATCAGTATATTTAGCCAATCAATTAAAAACTGGAGAATTTTTTTTTGGAAAACTTTTGCTATAGAGCATGTGCACTCCCCAGAGAGACAGAGAGAGACAGAAAGCAAGAAATCAGTCCCCCAGGGGGGGATGGCCAGGTCACAATTTATCTCCTCCATTCTCCTCCTGGGATGCTGGGCATGCATGCATATATGCCCAGAGTAAAATTGGAGAATTTTAATGGAAGATGAGAAATGAGAAATGTTTAAAACAATAAAATATGAATGCTAAAAATGAAAAACATAATAATTAAAATTAGGAACTAAATAGAAAGGCCAGCAGGTGCTGTGGTGTTTAATACACTAGATTCCCACATGTCCAGCTGCATTTCAAGTCCCGAATCTAGAAGCTAGAAAATCAAGATGGGTGCATAAGAGGACATGCCCACAATTCTGAGAGGAGAATAGAGGAGGGATTGTGGCATGGCATTCCTCCCAGGGCGATTTCTTACTTTTCCTCTCTCTATACATCTCTCTCTCTCTTTCTCTCTTTCTCTCTCTAGAGAGTCCATGTGTCCTATTGCAAAAACTTAAAAAAAAAAAGAAAAACTAAATACATAGGAACAGCCCTGTAGTGAAGTGTTAAACACGGTGCAGAGGAAGCAGATCCCACATGGCTGACCCAGGTTTGAATCCCAGCCCTGGTCTCTGACAAACCGTGCAGGAGTGTATGCTAAGGATTCTGACAGAATGGAGAAATGTAGAAAAAAGACCTGTGGTGTGACCTGGCCCCATTGGGGATCTCTCTCTCTCTTTCTCTCTCATGCGTGTACCTGTATCCTCTGAATTTTTTTTTTTTTTTTGAGAGATTTTTTCTTTTCTATTTTTTTTTTTTTTTAAATTTTTGCTATAGGGTGCGTGGGCTTGCCAGAAAGACAGAGAGACACAGAGAGACAGAAAGCGAGAAATCACCCCCCCCCCCCCCCCCGCAGGGGGGATGGCCACACCACAATCCCTTCTCCTCCATTCTCCTCTTGGGATCTTGGGCACGCACGCACATGTGCCCGTCATGATTTTAAGCCACCGGGTCTGGGACTCGAACCGTGGTTGCCTACATGGGAGTCCAGTGACATAGCCATTACGTTAAATGCTGGTCCTGAAAGATTTTTACTATAGGGCATGTGCTCTTGCCATGGAGACAGAGAGAGACAGAGAGACTGGAAGCGAGAAATCACTCCCCAGGGGGATTGGTCACACCACAATCCTTTCTCCTCTAGGGATCTTGGGCATGCACACACATGTACCCAGCCTGAGTTTTAAGCCACTGGGTCTGGGACTCAAACTGCAGTTGACTATATGGGAGTCCAGCAATGTAACCATTATGCCATCTGCTGGTCCCATTCTGGAGTTTTTTTTTAACTCCTTAATTTTCTTCCACTGGAGCCAGTTTGTCTTGATTTCTCTTCCAAATGTTGTGAATGCACCATCCCCCTCTACTCACCAAACCACTCTCTGGACTCTTCACAATTTCCAACTGCCCATTTTCAACATTTTTTGTTAAGGAAAAGGTGTCAAATCTACCTTTTAAAAAATATCTGTTTTCTATACACCATATTAAATCTTAAATTCGATATTGTATATTATTGGGCCTCTCCCTTACAGACTTCCTCTGGCACTGCTTAGCGATCGATTCCTTCGCCTTTGTTGACAGTACACAAAGTTCTTCCTAGATCCCTCCCCAAGATAACTTCCGTGTCACCAAGCAATTACATTTGTTATCTTAATCTTTCAATGTTCATAATTCTGTCATAGTTTCGGAAGTCATATTATCATTTGACAATTTTAATAACATAGAATACAATAAATCTAGAAGACATGTTCTGGTTGGAGCAACCTCATCCGGAAGCTGTTCCTGTCATCAGTCATGTTTTACTGATCTCTGTGAGCTATATAAGTGAGGATCCCCAACTTTCTTCATCAGAGAGGGAAGACTACCTCTGACTTAAAGATGCTTTTCTTCTTTCTCTTAGCTACCCTGCTGGCTGTGAGCACAGCCCAGGAAAAGGCTCCAGTGGTCCAAGAGAGTGGTAAGTCTGTTGTGATGACAGGTATGGTAAAGTTTGATGAGTGGGAATGATAGCAACTAGACTGTCTTTCTTCTCTCAATATTTTCCTTTCCTTCTTACAGAGAACAAGAGGTGACTAATACGTTAACCTCGATTCCAATCGAGCAACTCACAGAGATCATTTACTTAAAAGATAACTTGTTAAACTATGATTTTATTTCATGTGTGTCCTTTTGTTTAGTTTTTCGCTGTTTAAACTTTATTTACTTTCCTAGGCTTTTTTGCACTAAGGTCATTTGTGCTTTTTAGAAATACAGTCATGTTCTCTCTGCATCCTTTAGAAGTATTTCAGAATTTGAAAACAATCCCAAAGGTAACAAAGTAATATGTTATTCATACACACACAAATCTTATCTTAACTGTTTAACTGCCCTTTACTTATCTTGTAACTTTCCATTTACTTATTTATCTTTCTTCTTTTTTTAGAGTCCAGTGCCCTTAACCATCACACCACCTGTGGGCCCCTTGATTCATATTACTTTGCCCACTACTCCTTTTTCTAGTTTGCACTGCACATTTGGAATTATATTTTCTTTCAGCATTACAAATTTCTCAGAAAGGAGCTTAAAATAGAAAACCATGTTAAAAAAAAAAATACAGCGAAAGTTGGTTGCAATTGAGGTATAGAAATGTGGTAAGGCAGGCGGGTTGTGTGGAAGCTATACCTGCCATAACCACAGGGTGGCACCCTAGCACCGTGCATGACATGCTAAAGCACCATCTGGAAGCACAACCACAGTATATTGAACACTAGCGCAATTTATTGTAGGTTCTTTTTCCTAAGGAAATCATTGCAAGAAGCCAAGGTTGAAGCTTCCTGCTTGTTGTGTTTATGTCGGTTTTTTCCTGGCTCATATCTACTTTTACCCCTTCTCTTGGGAACAGCTATTTGCTCTTGTCAAACTTTCCTTTATGTAAAAAGAAAGACTGATCCTACCTTACTGTCATTCTACTACATGTCACCTCACTACTTCACTTCTTGAAAAATATCTTTCACTTGTACAATCCACTTTGTAGCTACTCTTCAGCCAAAGAGAGTCTGGCTTCCAATGCATCTCTCCATTGAAACTACTTTTCAGGATTTTTAATGGGTTTGATGAATGTCAAAGTGAGTTGCTTTTAACTTTATTGTCCATCCTCTTCCTTTGGAAACTAGTTTTTTTTTTATTATTATTATTATGGTTTTTATTATAACATTGTTCTTTTCTGATTTTTAAAAATCTGGTTGTTTCTATTAGTATTTCATCTATTTTACGAGTTCTTCCTCAGACCATCCTTATATGATTGCATCCTCTAGAATTTTGCAACCAAAAGATCTGTCAGTCAGTCTTACAAATGGGAGCCCAGAGAATATTTTACCCAGTCTTTACTTAAGTTCGAGGAACACAATCTGGTCAGTGCTGATTTCCTAAGATGGTAAGATATAGGGAGTGAATCCCTGGTCCCTGAATCTTTTTTTTTTTTCCCCCAAGAATTATTTCATTTACCTTTATTTATTTATTTACTTATTTTAATTCGACCAGGGAGGGACAGAGAAAGAGAGAGCGAGAGGGAAAGTTAGAAAGCAAGTCGCCAGGTCTGGGATTTGAACCATAGTCGGCTATGTGGAAGTTCAGCACCCTTAACCACCACACCAACTGCCCCCCATCCCTGAATCTAACCCAAGGTTTCAGTGTTTGATGCTCAGAACACACAATGCTGATGGCATTAATCTTAATCCCCATTCTCAGGCCCATACTTCTTTTTTTCAATTTTCTTTCTTTTTTTTTTTTTTAAATTGCTAGAGGGCTCCCCAGAGAGAGACAGAGAAAGAAAGAGAGAGAAAGAGACAATACCCTCAATAGACAAGTTCATGACTTTGTTTTTCTATTCTTTTGGGATTTTGGAACATGCAGGCACAGATACCAGGGGTGTTTCTCAAGCTGCTGGGCCCGGGATTCAAACTGTAGTGGCCAAATGGGATCTAGCTTTATAACCACTGGGCTACGTGGCTGGCACTGCTCTCCACTTGTCTCTTTTTGTGTCTCATCTCCATGAGTGGATGGCCATTTTCTTCTTCTTTCTTTCTTTATTTATTTTAGAGGGCATGTGTACTAGCTTGAGAGAGAGAAAGAGAGATGAGAGAGAGAACGAGAGAAAAGAAAGCTCCCCTCCCCCATGGGAAATAGTCACATCCCAACCCGTTATCCTCCATGTCTCCATCCTTTTCAGGATTTTGAGCACGCATGCACCTGCAACTGGCATGTATTTCAAGTCATTGGGTTCTGGGCTCAAACGTTGTCGTCAGCCACATGGGATCGGCCACCTCGATCACTGGGCCATTGGCTCATCCATTTTCTGCTCTTTGAGCGTCTGCCGTTGGATAGAGGGAGAAAAGGGCACCAGATCCTATCTACAGAGGTAGGGAGGAATTGTAAAGAGGAGAATAACTCAAAGTAATGTACTGTGTTAGACCAGAACCTTCTAAAGCCAGACCTAATTTTTTTTTTCAAAAATATTTATTGGGATTTCTCCAAGACAATGGGCTTAGAAAGCAGAGTAGGATAAGGACTCCAGCTAAGCAAGAGGTCTCCCATGGAGACTGACTTCATCTCACCCCACAGAGTAAAGTCTGCAGCATCAGTTCTCTGCAGTTAGCCTCACCTGAAGCAGGGAGGCCAGCCTTTTGTACTCTCCTAACAGGGAGTCCCTGCTGAAGGCAATTATCTGGGAACGGCAGCTGTGGGTGGTTAGCAGCCAATCCTAGAAGCAAGTGAGTGGTGGGACCCCACCACATTCGCTGCCTGTCATCTTCAGATGGAAGATCTGAAAGCAAGCCTTTTGATTGCGAAGATTAACCCCTGATAATATACTAGGCCTGGACAAGTTCTGTGTTTGTCTTGGTACTGAATTGCTTTAAAACACCCCCATCCAAATATGGAAAACCAAAGTAGGGTCCATCCTGTAGAGATACCCTGCAGGCACCAGCTTAACTAAGTGATTAAGTTAATGGCGCCGGTAATAAGACAGAGTGATGTCATGATCCCCCAGATATGATACAAGCAGTTCACCTCTGTGGCATTCTTCCCAAGTCTATAACTGCGATCTAACCATACAAAAACATTAGACGAACACAGATTGAAGAGCACTCTGAAATACCTGACTTGACTTTCTAAAGGGTATAGATGACAAAAGACAAGAAAAGATGGGGGGACGCTCACAGATAAGAGGAGACTAAGAAGGGATAACTAAATGCAATGTGGGATCTTGCATAGAATTCTAGAACAGGAAATGAATGTTAGTGGAAAAACTGGGGAAGTCTGATTGAAGTCTGTAGGATAGGTAGGAGTATTGTACTGGCCTAGCTATGGCAGAACATAGGTAGCACCACACTTGGGAGTCTGGAAGCCACATGGGAGGCCAGGGTTTTGGCCCAGACCCCTAGAACACACCAGGACAGTTAAATACTCCTAAAGTGAAGACTGGAGCAGGAGGATCATTGCACAGTGAGACTGTCAAAAATACCTCTCTCTCTCTCTTTCTCTCACTCCCTTTCCCTTTTCTCTCTTTTACAAAGGAAAATAAATGTGGGACCAGCTATTATTGTAATGGCTATGTCGCTGGACTCCCACGTAGTTGACCACAGTTCGCGTCCCGGACCCGGTGGCTTAAACTCACGCTGTGCGCATGTGCGTGCGTGCCCAAGATCCCGAGAGGAGAATGGAGGAGAAGGGATTGCGGCGTGATCATCCCCCCTGGGGGGTGATTTCTCGCTTTCTGTCTCTCTGTCTCTCTCTATCTGTCTGGTGAGTGCACACGCCCTATAGCAAAAACCTCTTTAAAAAAAAAAAAAAAAGGAAAAAAAGTTAATGTTGATTTCTTTTTTTAAATTTTTTTTCATTTATTTATTTATTTTTACATTTTTCTACAAACATTTACTTATTTACTTTACATATAAAAAAATTTTTGCTCATACTCCATAGTTCTTGACAGTTAATAAACAACTTTAAAAATTTAAAAATACTGAATTTTAAATATAATATTAAAAATATTTCTTATAATTTTGCACATTTTTGTTTGTGATCCTATAACAACAGAGACAGTATGATTTTAAATATTTTTGAGAAAATATTTACATGTCAACTACTCAAATTGTTGAAAAGCAAATGCCCAGCACACCATTCACACATAAACCTTCTCAATTCAGCCCTGCCTACCAAGTATTCTGTGATATACCATCTGCTAGCAAAGATCAGTCTCTTTTTCTTCCTTCAAAGTCTTTCTCAGGATAATCCTCTGGTGTGGTTGCTCTTTTGCAATCTCTACTGATTACAATGCTGGGCTGGAAAAGTCCAGGTTGTTTTATGGTACAAATTCTTTCATACAGCTTCTCTAATACTCTCTGCCAGGAAGAACTATTTATGGTACCAGGCCATCTTTCTAGGAGCTTCTGTTGGCTTACTTGAGATCCACCTTAGTTCCATAGTTTTCTGATTAATCTTCAGGTATGATATTCCAGCCAAAGCCCTGTCCAATAAAGAGTATTTGCAATTTCTGAGTCAATGCAACAAGCATTATTAAATATGCAAATAACCCTTCTGCCACAAAATAAGAATACTCCCAAATATTTTCTAATTCCAGAGGGGTCAGGAAGGAAGAAAAGTTTGTTTCCATTTAAAGAAACAAACAAGAAAAATTTTTTTTTTTCTGGAGAGGTTTTTGCTATAAGGCATGTGCACTCACCAGAAAGACAGAGACAGAGAGACAGAAAGTGAGAAATCACTCCCCAGGGGGGATGGCCATGTACCACAATCCCTTCTTCTCCATTCTCCTCGCGGGATCTTGGGCACACACATGCACCCGGCGTGAGTTTAAACCACTGGGTCTGGGACTCAAATGGTGGTCGACTACATGGGAGTCCAGTGACATAACCATTATGCCAACTGCTGGTCCCAAGAGAAATATTTTAACAAATTGCTGAACCTATCAACAAATCAAAAGAAAGTAAAATACTTAAGTTGGGAAAACAAAGCTAGTAAAAAAAAATCAGTAATGTTTTACTCAAAAGTCATAAAATTCTGTTTTCCCAGTTCATTCTTATGTTCAAACTCTCTTCTGTTCAATATGCAGTGTTGTTGTGGTCTAATCTTTCCGTTTAAATCTTGGAAGTTAACATTCAATGTTATTATTGATATTTCTTGTCCCTAGCATTAAACTGGTCCTTTTCTTGGTTGCCTTTTATTCTCTTATATTGATAATCGATTCCATGAAATCTTGGAGGAAAACATTCCAAATCTAGAGAGGCATTCAAATATCCAGTCCCAAGAAATACAAAGGACCCTAATAGAATCAATCCAAGAAGATCTTCTCCAAGCCACATCATAGCCAGACTGGCCAAATCTACAGACAAAGACAAGATACTAAAATTGGCAAGAGAGAAACATCAGGTTTTTTATAGAAGTTATCCAATCAGGCTAACCTCAGACCTCTCATGGGAAACAATGTGAACAAGGAAAGAATGGGAAAATATATTCAAAGTGTTCAGTGAAAAACAATTTCAATGAAGAATACTGTACCCGGCAAAATTATCTTTCATATGGAAAGAAAGGATAAAAACATTCTCAGATAAGACCTGAAAGAATTTGCCAATAGCAGACCCACTCTTGAAGAAGTTCTTCTACCAGGAAAACTAAAGACGCATACAGAAATAAGAGAACAAAAGGCAACCAAGAAAATTACCAAATTTATTTATTTTGCTACAGGGCGTATGCACTCACCACAGAGAGACAAAGACAGAAAAGAGAAAGCAGCCCATGCCCCCACCCCGACATGGGCAATGGTCAAGCTATAATCTCTTCTCTTCCACTTCTCCAGTGTGTTAAGATTTTGGACACACCTATGTGTGCCTGGCATATTTTTCAAGCTGTCAGGGCTGGCATTTGAATGCTCATGGGCCACTTAGGATCTGGCTTCTGAGGCACTGTTCTTAATCACTGCACTATAGGGCTGGCCCAACATTTTTTTTTTTTTTTTTTAATTGCTGGAGTGTATCTGTGCTTGCCAGAGAGGGACAGAAAGAGAGAAAGAGAGAAGAAAGTACCCACCCAATGGGGCATGGTTATGCCTCAATCTCTTCTCTATTTTTTAATTCTGTTGGGGATTTTGGGCACACACACACACACACACACACACACACACATACACGTGCCTGGAATATTTTTCAAGCCGCAAGAGTAGGGATTTGGACTGTGTTGAGCCATGTGGGAGACCGTCCCCTTAATCACTAGGCTATGGTGCCAGCCCCAACATTCAGAATAGTTTAAAAACCCTTTTCTATTTTATTTAACTCAGAACCATGGGATTCATACTGTGAGGGAGAACAATCCATTATGCGGCTTATACATGCATGACATAGTTGATGAAATAACATTTCTTAAGGAATAAGAAAATATCAGTAACATCCAAGAATGTATCATGCATGACTTCCATGCTGTCCGCTTACTAAGATGACTTGTGGTATGGCATGAAATATGGTTATAGTGATTCAAACAGAAGAGTCACTAACCACGTGCAGCAGCGGTAGTCTGAGAGTCAGGGATTTTCTAACTGGAAGATGACTGGGCAATGAGAAAGCACTTATTCCGCATTTTATTCTCTTCTTCCTCTAGGCGTTTCGCAAGACCAGAATCCAGAAGGGCAAGGTGAGATCATGCCTTGATATCTTTCTCTTCTGTCACCTGTTTCTTCTCTACGTGGAATATGAGATTTACTGCATTTTCTGGTGGCCGATATGAACTAGAGGACAGATGTTCATGATTGGAGAGTTGATTCAGTTAAGCGTTATGTTCGACTCCAACTAATAGAATTCTCGACTGTTAACTGTATCTTAACCAACTGTGGTTTCATTTTTTCATGGGACAGGAAGTCTCCAGGTAGGCAGGCTCCTCTGTTTCTGCCCTTCCATCTTCATTCTCTCACTGACTGTGCACAGTGTGCTCCACGGCTGTGACGGGGAGCCAGCCTGCGATGATTTCTGAAATGCTCCTGGTCGAGAACGACTGGGCACATTGCTCGGGCTAGCAGTGCCTGCCAGAGAGGAGACCTCAGCAGAATGTGAAGGGTAGAGTTAAGAATAATAAGAACAAAAATTGTGTCTATCTACTGTTAGAGCTGGGACTGTCATTTAAAATTAGCGACAAATACATCATGCACTGGGAAAAAGTCATGCAGTTCTGCTACCAGAATACACACTGACACATAGAAAGATGGTGCAGATGCAAGTTAAGAGACGTCGCGATCATCTGAAAATTAGGCATGGATTAAATAATAATTACACAGGGATTAATCGAGAGGGTTGAACAGAACAGTGAATGAATACATCAAGAATAAAGGATCATGACAGATTTCCCCCCCCAGAATTAAAGAGACCAATGGGGGGGAGGAACAAGACTCTAAAACCCCAAACCATATAAGACAAGGAGATCACAAAAAGTTCTTGCAGAAGTGGAATTAAAGTATGAGTTTATCTTGGTGCTCCCCCCACCCATTGAATTCATGCACAGTTTGTTTGTAACACGTTTGTGAATTTTTGAAGACCTCTTGTAAGTACAGACCTTTCATAAAAAACCATTGTAAACTGCTTCCAAACTTTAAATTCTTCAATTCTGTCACTCTTCCTAACAAAGGAAAACAAAGATGATAGAGAAATTAGAAAGTGAACTTCACACTTGGTTGAGTCTTTGTCCTTCTTTTTCATTTAGAGAGTGAATTTAGTTTCATTTCTTATTTAATTTCTATATTTAAAAATATTTTCATTCATTTTTCTTGTGTCCAGTGTTTCCTAGTCTATGGTAAAATGGTCAACAGGGGTTATTATATTCATATGTTAGATTTTAACATTTTATAGTGTCAAAATGTCATACAATCATCATGAAAGTTTTTAATACTTCTTGTCACTTATTCATAACTGATAATATCAACTTAATTTTAATCAAAAGTTTATAACTTAATTAACCTCATGTAAAGTAGGAGCATTATTCCTTTCAGTCTAAGGAAAAGTTTGATCAGTGCTTATTTCTTTCTTTCTTTAGTTAGTTTTTGCTATAGGGCATATGTGCTCACCAGAGAGAAACAGAGACAGAGAGAGAGAGAGACAGAAAGTGAAAAGTTACTCCCCTGACAAGCCACCCCATGGAAGGTGACCAAGCTGCAATCCCTTTTCCTGTAGTCTCCTCTTGGGATTTTGGGCACGTACACAAATGTGCCTAACTTGATGTTCAAGCTGCCAGGTCTGGTAACCTCCACACTAGGAGGTTACTAGCCTGATCAGTGCTTCTTGAGTGGCAGTAAATGTGTGAAAATAAGATGTATAAGGTTAACCCCATGGCACAGTGGTTGAGGGAGTCAGATCCCCTATGACCAACTGTGGTCTAAATCCTAGTCCTGACAGTTTGAAGAAACAAGTGCATGCGTATCCCCAATCACAAGATGGAGAAATGGAGAAGAGATTACATTGTGACCATACCCCAGTAACAGATGTTTCTCCTTATTCCTGTCTCTCTATTTTTCTCTGGAAAGTGCACACATCATCTGGCAATTAAAAAAAAAAAAAACCAAAAAACCAAAGATGTACAGTGTGCAAAAACTTCTGAAAATATTGGCTTATATAGATTAATGCTCATATAGCCACAGTTAAAGAACTAGAGACCTTTAGGATTGCAAACAACTTTTAGGGATCTCCTTTGATTTAATTATTCTCTTTAGTGATAATCTTTGTTTAATACACAGTGTATTTTACTAATGTGTTCTCATTATCTATCTTACCCACTGTGTGAAAGAATGGACTCTCCATTTATTTTGCTCTGTTCGCTACTGTGTCTCCAGTGCTGACAGCTCTAATGTACACAGTAGGCACTCAATAAATATTTATTAGAAATCAAAGAAGTGTGTAAATGAATGTATTAAAGGTATCCACTATAGCAGGGATCCCCACCCTCCAGGCTACAGACTAGTACCAGTTTGTGGCCTCTTGGGCGGTGGGTCAAGCAGCAAGGATGAGTGGCAGCAGGCGACTGACTTAGGCTTTGTCTGTGCTTGCAGCAACTCCTCACCCCTGTAATGGCCACCTGGGCCCCATCTCCTATCTGGAATAATGGTGGTATTATGTTTTCATGGGAATGGAACCCTATGTATATTGCAATGTGGTAGTGATAGAAAGGGGGTGCACAATGGATGTGGTGCCCTTGGGTTATCCTGGGACAAACCCATCTCCACCCCCTACCCAAACCCCTACCCTGATCACAGAGCGATTGTCTTCCATGTTGCCAGTTCCTGGTGCCAGGAATGTTGGGAACCACTGCACTATACCGTATGTTAAGTAAGCCTGTGTTTGAATACTTATGGCGATTAAAAAGTGTATTCATGGAGACCAGCAGACGGCGAAATGGTCACATTGCTGGACTCTCACATAATCAACCTTGGTTGGAGTTCCAGACCTGGGGTCGCTTAAACTCACGCCAGCCACATGTGGATGCATGGCCAAGATCCTGAGAGGAAAGCAGAGGAGAAGGGATCGTGGTGCGGCCATGCCCCCCGGGGGTGACTTCTCACTTTCTTTCTCTCTGTCTTTACAGTAGTGCACATGTCCAATGGCAAAAATTTCTCTTAAAAAAATAGTTCATGGACAAAAATAGTTTGTTAATCTTATATAGAACTGAAATAAGACTTTATTAAAATAGGCAAACATGAATTGAAACATCTTTCCTCATTGCATGAGTAATTTATTGCTCCCAGTTTATTTCAAAAGCATATTTTCCAAATATGCATATTTTCTCTAGATATATATTCAATGATATATTTTCAAAATATGTATATATCTCTTTATATAAATGTTCCACATATTCTAAGTAAATATATATTAGTTATATCATATTATCACATACATCAAAATATTACAGTAACTGGGTTGGAGCTGGTCTGACAGTTTAGAGCTATGTGTTGAAAATATGCATAGACCTTGGTCTATATATATAGTGCTTTATAGTGCTTTTAAGACATGATTTAAACAGAGAAATCAGTTACCAGAAGAGCAAACAGAGAAATCTTTGGAAGAAATGAAATTCCTGGTAGAAATACAGATAATGTAAGAGTCTCATAAGCCCTGATTTTCTTTGCAGATGTGAGGCCAGGTATATGTCCTGAGATCTGGGAAGCTCCTGCAAAACAACAGAAAGGCCGTCAAAACAAAAGTCCAGCCCAGCCTAGACCCCTGCCTGGCAAAGGGAACGCTAACCAACAATCTAAGCATCTCCTGTGTTCTGGGGACTCTTGTACAACAGATAACGACTGTAAATTTCCGATGAAATGCTGCCCCAGCACTAGGTGTGGCCCGAGGTGCACACATGCTCTTATGGTTGACCCTGGCTTTTTCAATTGACCTTCACAATCCAAGAAATGAGTAAGTATCAGGGCCCCTCCTCAGCTCTCTGACTCTCACCTTAAAATATCATCTGTAATTTTTGTCTTATAGTGTTTTCTAACCCTGCCTGGTATTTTGTACCCAATTATAATTAGAGTATAGGATTTATAGTTAAAATGGTCTAGAATATTGTCTACTTTCTCCATGGTATGTAGAAAAGCATGCCATCTCAGAAGAAATTCTGTATATGTGTCACCTGCTTTTATTCACTTATTTATTCTACTAACATTTATTAAATGCTCACAATGTGCCAGGCACTGAGAATGCAGTGAGTACTGACCATACCCATGCAGTTGAAATGAGCAACATTCTTCATCTTGTGCTAGGCATTCAGGACTCTTCCTCTCCTTTTTGCTCCCTACTACCCTCCCCTTTTATCTTTAAGAAAGCATGAATCTCATTTCCTCTGAGAGTTTCAACCCTTAATCCAATTATGTCCTTCTCTGTTTCTTCTTTCTTTAGGTATTTAATGGAGAAATGAATTCAGAAGAAGGCATCCCTGAACTGATTTTGTTTCTTGACTCATTTCTGCCAAAATTTTACATTCTCGTGTCCTTCTTAAAATTCACTTATTAAAAGCTTGGCATCATTTATTTTTGAGTGCTGTGTATTTTTGGGGGGTTGTGCTTATCTTTGAGCTTGAAAGGTACAGGAAGTATCTGGATTTAGTGTGTGGTCTCTACTGTCCAAATGGAATACTGGGGACCAGTACAGAATCCTAGAGTTTCTTTAGAGTATGGGGGTCTAAGGAATTCTTGGGCATTTTCAGAAGGTACCCATCTCCGTTTGATCAATGCAGTGGCCTGTAGATAATCCTGAAAGTTCACATGCTATACAGGTTCTTTGTTTCTGTTTTGTCTTCTGATGTAATTGGTGTTGTTTTAACCTTTCATTTTATATCCATCTAATCTTTTAATATTTGTTTTGGAGCAATATATGGAGGAATCCCAAGCCATTGACATTTATTAATGTGCCCAAGTTAAAGCACGTAACAGGTCAGCGAGCTTGCTGAGACTCATTCCTTATGAGGTCAACTTCAGTATGGTAAAATTTTCCCATTTGTGTAATTTGAAACTCATCAACTTAAGAAATATTTAGTGACACCTTTTACACAGGAATGCTCTGTAATATAGCATAAAAATATATCAATTATCTGAAACCTGTATGATCCAGAGAACAAAGAGATAGCTGGTATAAACTAGAACTAACTATCCTGGAAAATATTTTCATTTGTTCTTATGTTTTATCCAACAAGAGGGAAAAAAATTCCAGCAAGAGACATTCCACATACATTTTGATTATTCATAGTATATTTCTTTTACTTTTTTTTCAAAGGAAACTTTTAGAATTCTAAAACAATTCTCAGGACATTCAAAACCACATTTTTCGGTTAAGAAAACAGAAAAGAAAAAAAAAATAAAGAAGGATAGAAGGAAGGAAGAACAAAGAAAGAAAAAGAAGACTGTGTTTATAAAAAGTGGCCAAGCTTTACATATTCAGTATTGTACTATGTTGCTCAAGACTTGCATCCAGTATTCTCTGGAAAGCGGTTCATTCTGATTTTGTTTTAATGAGTCAATTAGGAAAGAGATCGTTGCTTCCCTGTAGTATTGAAATGACAGCGAGTTTACAGGAGGGGTGATAATAAAAGACTAATCTTGCTTCTAGAGTCTAATTGGCCCTGAACATGGCAAGTCACAGACACTTTAATTTTGAGGGATAGGTTGGTAAAAAGGCTAGTGAAAAGTTTAAATTGATCACTTTAGCTTCTTATTAAGTTAAACTACTTTCTTTTCTTTTCTTTTTTTTTTTTTAAGAGAGAATTTTGTGATAGGGTATGTGCACTCACCAGAGAGACAGAGAGACAGAAAATGAGAAATCACCCCCCATGGGGGATGGCCACACTGCAATCCCTTCTCCTTCATTCTCCTTTCAGAATTTTAGGCAGCACATATAGGCACGTGGCATGAGTTTTAAGCCTCTGGGTCTGTTAGGCCAAATTGACATAACCACCGCCATGTTAGACCCTTAAGGACAGAACCCAAGGAATCTGAGACCACATAAATAAACAAAGTGCAGATAGGCCCTGAGGATGCCAGGGCCAGGTCAACCTGACCTCAACTGAAAGTCCTAATCTAAACCTAAACATATAGTAACAGCTGGCTTTCACACACCCCTTTCCTCAAGTGGAAAATTACTGACTGTACTTCCTACATTGCGATTCGGCGCTATAAAAATCCCTTTATCTTAGGCTCAGGGTCCTTATTGAAAGCCTGCTGCATCGGGCAGAAACTCGGACCCCAGCTAGCTGGAAAAATAAAAGCCTCTTATGTAATTGCATTGTTGTCGTCTTTTCTGCGTCACCAATGGTTAGATTGATTTCAGGACCCTTACATTTGGGGGCTCATCTGGGATTGATCAACTTGGTGATAGCCAGATTAGAAACGACAGAGAAGGCTTGGCACTTAGCTGCAAAAGGAGGATTGATCACTTCCGCCTGGGACTTGCAGGGGCCTTAGAGCCTGTTCTCAGACCTGTCTTGCTCTGGAAAGGAGAGTTGGCTGCCTCCTTTTCGGACTTGTCGGGGGCCTTGGAGCCTGTTCCCAAACCTGTCTGATTCTGGTAGAGAATTCTCTGTGGAGGAACTGGGTTAGCCACCCTAGAGGTTCCACTTGAAGTTGGGGGAGACGTCCCTGATAACCGGGAGATAAATGAGTATCTGCATTGGATGCTGTTTGGCCTGACATTTGCCTCTTTTTCTCCTTTTTCCTGTCATGGGCCAAACTCAAGTAACTCCTAAGAATTTGACTCTAGATCATTCTCAGAAGTCTGGGAGAAAGTCCACAATTATGGACTCGAGGTAAGGAAAGCCCCACTTGGGATAACTGCCAGAAGCTTCTCAAAACCTTGTTCATCAAACTGGGATTTTGGGAATGCTAAAGGTAGGGAGCATCTCTGAGTCTATCGCCAGACTCTTATGAGATCTCCAAGGGGCTAGGCACCCCACCAATTGGCAAAGAAAAAAGCAATAATTCAGAGAAAAAAAATAAAAAATTAAAAACCTGGCCGCTTTTAGTGGCCTATAGTGGCTATAGACAGTTCATCCCCCTAGACCTCCTAGCTGAAGAAAACCAATCTGCTATATCATGTTCTTTATTAATCAGGCAGCACTGGATATTAGAAAGAACAAGAGATATGACTATTAAAAATCTCATGAGAATAGCAGATAGAGTTTTCAACACTTGAGAAACTCCAGAAAAACAAGAGGATAGACTTAGAAAAGAAGATCAAGAATTACAACAAAGGGTTAAAAAAAAAAGAGAGAGATAGAAAATTTCATCAAAAACAGAACGAGCAAAAGAGGATTCTTCCCACCGTAGATAAAGACTCTCCCCGGCTGTTGGAATTTCTCATTATACTGAGGCAGCTCAGTATGATGTTAACAGACATCCTGTAATAGCTCTCAGTCAGGAAAAGACATCCGTCCCTATTTCACTGGAGCTATCGCAATTGCAGATAATCCCCTGGCTACAACTCGTAGTGGAAAAGCTATTATGGGCCCGACCCTGTGTTGATATGGGGTCGAGGAGATCTTTGTGTTTTTTTCACAGGACAATGATGGAACTCGCTGGCTTCCAGAATGCTTGGTGTGGTTTATGGACACCCAGAAAGACCAGGAGGATGTTGTGCCTATAGATCTGCCTGAAGATGGTGACACTCGCTGAAACAGAAATCTACTGGACAGGATTACTTCCGGAGAGAATCAGATGGTTCATATGATGGCTCCTTGACCAGAAAACAACTCTGTTAATGCCACACAACTCCAGTGTCTTCCCCCTTGTGCCAAAGAAAATCACCTGGGCAATCGGACCTTATTCTGGAAAAAAAGATAAAGGTATGAAGATGTATTTGTGGTAAAAAATGTTTAAAAAAAGAAAACATTTCAATATTGAAAGAATTTTGTATGATAACATTTTTGTCCTAAAGTAAGATGGCTGGATTATTTCCAGAATGAAAAAAAGTAAAAGGAAACAAATAATCAAGGAATAAAGCATGTTGCAAAAGGTTTGAGTTATGTTGGAGAAGATCTGAGAGGGAATTGTAAAGAATTATATATGGTATCTGAGGTGGCCATAAAACAATGGGTATGCTTAAAACTTAAAATTTACATCTGGGGAACTGGGTTGATGGGTTACATGTGCGATCTTCTGTCTGATGTCATGCTTTGTATCGATGGATTTGTGTCACCCCTGAAATCTATAATGAAAGCCAACATGATTGAGAAAAGGTTAAAAAAAAAAAAACAAAACGAAACAAAAAACAAAAAACAAACAAACAAAAAAAAAAACCATTTACAAGGTGTCTGGTGCAGGGCCAATGAAATAATAATGGATATTCTTACACCCCATCGAGAGATCTTAGAGATAAAGAAGGCACATTCCTCTCCCTTTAATGCAGCACAGAAGGCAAATAAATTGTTGCAACAACTGTATGGTCTCCTACCACACTGGACTTCTTGGCAACAGCGGTTAATGCCTGCCATTATGGCAGCAGGTATTGGTCTTGTGTTGTTGTGTTGTGCCTCCTGTCTTGTGCGAATACTCAGGAGCTCCTTTCTTGGAGCTTGCTCCAAAATTCACTGGTTAAAACTTCAAGCCAAAGCATTAGAAGCAGAAGCTGGTAATCAATGATGGGTAAGATCCTTGGGGTGTTTCTCAACCTAAGACGGGGGTGCATGCAAATATGCATTACCAGATGATGGGTAAGAGAAAATGTCACCATGGACAACCTAAGACAGGCACAGCTTACTGCCTGTCAGAAATGGTGGATCATTTAATAAACAAAAAAGGGGACTGTATGGGGAGCCAAAGAGGAAACGTGAGGAATGTGCAGGATGTGACCACCAGAATAAGACCAGGATCTTTATCCAGACATGGCCTTGGGTGGCTGGACTGTTATGAGCAGAATGTCTTGGGATTGTTTTAAACTGAATGTTCCAAAGTATTGTTATAACAACCCGATAAATTCAGTAACGGCTTAAAACCTTACATCACAGAAGTCTCTGGAGTGTGTATAAATACTAACAATTAATAAAGACCTAGAAAAAAATAAAAGATCACCTTAACCTTGTTTAACTTATGGTCCTGAGACAAAGTTATGCCCAACTTACTAGTAACGATAGTAATATTCTTTAAATTCCTAACCTAATGCTTCTCTGCTTCTGTAACTTGCTTGACAATAAGAATGAGAATGATTCCTCACTATATACAACTTGAGGGGGGAATGTTAGGCCGAATTGACACAACCACTGCCATGTTAGACCCTCAAGGACAGAACCCGAGGAGTCTGAGACCACATAAATAAACAAAGTACGGGTGGGCCCTGACAACGCCAGGGCTAGGTCAACCTGACCTCAACTGAAAGTCCTAATCTAAACCTAAACATATAGTGACAACTAGCTTTCACACATCCCCTTTCCTCAAGTGGAAAATTACTGACTGTACTTCCTACATTGTAATTCTGAGCTATAAAAGATCCCTTTATCTTAGGCTCAGGGTCCTTGTTGAAAGCCCGCTGCATCGGGCAGAAACTTGGACCCCAGCTAGCTTGAAAAATAAAAGCCTCTTATGTAATTGCATTGTTGTCATCTTTTCTGCGTCACCAATGGTTAGATCCATCTCAGGACCCTTACAGGTCCAGACTTGAACTGTGGTTGATTATGTGGGAGTCCAGTGACATTATCATTATGCCATCTGCTGGTCACAAGTTAGACTACATTCTACCAACATGGGCTATGTAGTTTAGTTATCAATTTAAAATTTTATTTTTATTTATTTTGAATTCAACCAATGATACATGAATTAATTCTCTGTATGTTTTTCTAGCTGTTGGGGCTGGGATTTGAGCCATAGTCAGCAATGTGGGATCCAGATCCCTTAACCATGAGGCTAGGGCCAGCCCCAAATATCCACTTTTGATCTAAACAATATACTCTGAGAAATAATCAATATTCTTTCTTATTAACTGCTTAGAGCATGGAATGTGTTCTGTTTTTAGTAATTGAATTTACAGATTTTTCCATGACTGGATTGGGCTGCTCTTCAATAAACATCACTGTAAATGAATGTAACAGGTGCTTACAAATTTTTTTTTTTTTTTTTTTTTTTTTTTTTTTTTTTTTTTTGAGATTTTTGCTGTATGGCATGTGCTTGCCAGAGAGACAGGGAGAGACAGAAAGAGAGACAAAAAGGCACTCCCCAGGAAGGATGGCCACACCACAATCCCTTTTCCTCCATTCTTCTCTCGGGATCCTGGGCACATGTGCACATGCACCTGGCATGAGGTTAAGCTACCAGGTACAGAACTTGAACCATGGTCAGCTACATGGGAGTCCAGCAACGTAATCATTACACCATCTGCCAGTCCCTTACAAAATGTTTTGTACAACAGTTGCAGAATACACATTCTTCTCATTGGTACATGGAACATTTTCAAGAATAGAACAAATGATAGGACACAAAATGAATCTCAATAAATTTTAATTTTTTAAAGAAGAATTATTTACTTATTATTGTTATTATTATCTTAACTTGCTATAGGGCATGTGTCCTCATGACAGAGAGAGAGAGAGGAAAAGTGAGAAGCAAGCTGCCAGGTCTGGGACTTGAACCATAGTCTGACATGTGGGAGTCCAGTGCCTTAGTCATCATGCCACCTGCTATCCCACTTTTAAAAATCAAAATTTTAAGAGGCCAGCAGGTAGTATGGTGGTTAAAAGTGCTGGATTACCCCATTGCTGACTGCAGTTTAAGTCCTGAACCTGGTGGCTTGAAAATCACAACAAATAAATAAATGTTAAAGAAATTCTAGTATCTTTTCTAATAAAATGGAATTAGACTTGGAAGTCAATAATAAGAACTTTAACAGTTGTTCGAATGCGTGAAAATTAACATTCTTCCAAATTCGCTTTCCAGACCTGGTGACTTGAAATTCACACTGAGTGTGTGTGCATGCATGCATGCCCAAGATGCTGGGAGGGAACGGAGGAAAAGGGATTGTGGTGTAGCCATCCTCCCTGAGGGGGCGATTTCTCACTTTTTCTCTCACTGAATCTCTCTCTCTCTCTCCCTCTGGTGAGCGCATGTGCCCTAAGTCAAATACCTCCTAAAAAGAAAAAAGAAAATTGAAATGTTTCTTAAAGCAAATGAAAACACAACATAATATCTATAAGAATCGAGGAAAAAGTACCAAAAGAGAAACTGATAACTATTATACCTACATCAAATGAAAATAGATTCCTAGTCTTGTTGTATAAACAAATCAACAAAAAATGGTTTAAATGCTTAATTTTAAGCCCCAAACTATGAGACTACCAGAAGAAAATAGGGGAAGTGCTTCAAGACATTTTTCTGGGCAGTAAATGATTTTATGAATAAGACTTCAATAGCATAGACAACAGAAGGAAAATAGACAAATGAGATTATACAAAAAGCTTCTGCACAGGAAAGAAAACAATCAAGAGTGATGAGATAACCAATAGTATGGGAGAAAATATTTACATACTATTCATCTGGCAGAGATTAATATCAGAGCATAGAGAGCACTAACAGTCCAATAACAAAATCATTGATTTAAAAATTGCACAAATGACCTGAATAGACATTTCTCAAAAGAAGGCATACAAATGACCAAAAAGTAGATTAAAAAATTATTAACATTGCTAATCATCAAAGAAATGCAAATGAAAATCACAGTAATTCTATCTCTCCCCATCTCGAATGGCTATAATTAAAAAGATGAAAAACAACAAATGCTGACAAGAATATGGAGAAAAGGGTAATCTTATACACTGATAGGAGTGTATATTAGTATAACAACTATACAAAACAGCATAGAGGTTCTCAAAGCGTTGCAGAAAACCAGACGCTGGGGAACCAGCAGTTAGCGTAATAGCTATGTTGCTGGACTCCCCCGTAGTTGACCGCGGTTCGCGTCCCAGACCCGGTGGCTTAAAACTCACGCCGGGCGCGTGTGCGTGCGTGCCCAAGATCCTGAGAGGAGAATGGAGGAGAAGGGATTGCAGTGTGACCAGACTCCCTGGGGGGTGATTTCTCGCTTTCTATCTCTATGTCTCTCTCTGTCTGTCTGGCGAGTGCACGCGCCCTATAGTGAAAAAATCTCTCCCCCCCCCAAAAAAAAAAATTAAAAAAAAAAAAAAAAGAAAACCAGATGCTGAGGAATGGAAAACAGCACTCGGAGAGGTTAGGAGAATTATTTATTATGCCAGCAGATATGGAGGAGTTAACACTCAAAATCTGTGGCCTTGACTGGGGATTGGACGTGGTCTTTTATAGGAGAAATAGGAAAGGGGAGGTCTGGGAGTGGGGATTGGGCTCAGATCCCGCCCTAAACAGCATCAAAGGGAGGAGTCAGCGAAACAGGAAATCTAATCCATTTAAGGCATCAATCAATCCATTCAAGATACTAATCCATTCAAGGTACTTATCCATTCAAGGTAGTAATCTATTCAAGGTACTAACCCACCCAAGGTTTTCACCTCTGAAGCTCTAGGGAAGGGCAGTAAGTTTGCTGGAGAGCAAAAACCTTAGACAGCTATCAGTCCTGAGTTATTAGTCATAGGAATTTAACAGTTTATAATGGAGGCCATTCCTCCAAGATGGAGTCTCGTCTGCTTCAGAAGAACACAAAATAATCTAACATATGGTTCAGCAACCTCACTACGGGGCTATATCCAAAGAAAAGAAATGAGTGTATTGAAGAAATGGTCTGAATTCCCACGTATATTGCAACATTATCCACAGTAGACAAGATATAGAATCAATTTAAATCCATCAACAGATAAGTAGATAAAGAAAATACTTCATACACACCTGATGGAATACTATTCAGCCATGTGAACAGATTAAATCCTGTCAATTGTGGCAACAAATATAAGACTGGAGAATATCACTTTAATTAACATAAGCCAAGTCTGGAAAGATAAATGCTTCATGTTCTTTCTCATATGCTTAAGCTAAATAAAGTTGATTTTATGTAAGTAAAGAGCAAAATAGTGGTTACTGGAAACTCGGAAGAAAGGAAATATTTGGAAGAATTTGGTTAATGGATACAAAATTACCACTCTTTCTTTCACTTGAGCTCTTAGAGAACATGTAAGGGATATTAATTAGACTAACTTCTTCTCTTCTCTTTTCTCTTCCCTTCCCTTCCCTTCCCTTCCCTTCCCTTCCCTTCCCTTCCCTTCCCTTCCCTTCCCTTCCCTTCCCCTTTCTTTCTTTCTTTCTTTCTTTCTTTCTTTCTTTCTTTCTTTCTTTCTTTCTTTCTTTCTTTCTTTCTTTCTTTCTTTCTTTTTTTTAATAATTAATGTCATTTATTTCCAAGCAGAATATGAATGACCTAGGCCTGGAGAGGAGGCAAAGATGCCTTTCTCAGGGTGATCAGGTACAGGGGTTCCTTTTATTTGATTTTGAGAGTGACAGACAAAATTAATGAAGAGATTTCCATTGTTCTGGCCCAAAAAGGTGCATATGTGGAAGTGGAAGCTTGTAGGTTATATGTGGGTCCCACAAATCTTAGGTTGGTGATTGGGAGGCAAGATCTGTGTCCTGGGAAGAGATTCCTAGTAAAAGAAATGCTTACTGTATATTTCAAGGAAAGGGAAGATCTGTGTCTTGGGAAGAGATAAGCAAAAGAATATACTGTGATCTGTTGAAATATACATCTTAAAGATACTATGCCAGGAACAGGATGTTAGAAGAATCCTGTTAATGGAAAAAAATGGTCTGTTAATGTTTGTGGGTGTGACTCCTCTGGAAAGTACTTTGGAAAAATAGGAAAAAGCAGTCAGACTTGAGTCCACAGTTCCCCCTGTTGGCCAAAAGTCATTCCTCTGAATGCAGGTGTAGGCCAAAAATTGACAGATCCCACAGAGAATAGAAGGCCCAAAGAGGAAGAGCGAGACAAGAAATGGCCAGTAGGTGGAGCAATCTGCAAACACACATTTATCAAGTAAGTTTGTTGTCATAGGGGCATGGTTCCTAGTACACCAAAATAATTACTGTAGAAACATAAAAGATCACTGATCACAGCTCATCATAATAGAAATAATAATGAAAAAGTTTGAAATGTTGCGAGAATCACCAAAGTGTAACTCAGAGAAACAAAACGAACACATGTCATTGGATAAAATGGCTCTTATACCCTTGCTTGATGCAGGCTTGTGGATATCCAGTTTTTCCAACAGCAGTTATTGAATAAAATATTATTTCTTCCATTTTGTTTTGTTGGAAGCCTTTTCCATATCAGTTGACTATAAATACATGAATTTATGTCTGAGCTCTCCATTCCATTCCATACCTTTGTTATGCCAATACCATGTTGTTTCTATTACTGAAGTTTTATAGTCTATTTTGAAACTGGGAAGAGTAATGCTCAAGCTTTGAGCTCTCTCTCTCTCTCTTTTTAATTAGTTTACCTTTTTTATTTTTATTTTTTTTAAAGAGAATTTTGCTGTGGGGAGCATGCACTTGCAGGAGAGACAGAAAGACAGAAAGCTAGAAATTACCCCCCCTGTGGGGGGGGGATGGCCACAATGGCACCCCTTCTCCTCCATTCTTTGCTCGAGATCTTGGGGACACACAACACATGTGCTCACCGTGGTTTTTGTTTTTTGTTTTTTTTTTTTTTTAAATCACTGGGTCCAGGAGTTATCTTTTTTAGAAGTTTATTTATTACTTTATTCCACAGGTGTTCACATGCACATGAGACAGACTCACAACAGAACCTAGATTCTGTGATCTACCCCCTAGCTTCAGCCAGCCCCAGATAATTGGCATGTACATGGGTAGCATACTCAAGGATGTCTTCAGACATAAGTCTGGAAAATTCCCATGTGAATCAGCTTCAAAGAGTGTTATATTTTACTCTGTGCCACCATCCACTCTCTAAGCTTTGTTCTTTTTGTTTTGGCTATTTAAGTTTCTATATAAATTATGAGATTGTTTTTCTATTTCTAAGGAAAATGCCATTGAAATTTTAACAGAAATCGCATTGTTTCTGTAGAATCCCTTGGGTAATATGAAAATTTTAACAATATTAATTTTTTTCCAATTCATGAGCATGAAATATTTTTTCATTTATTTATGTCTTTATTTTCCTTTGCCAATGGCTTCTAGATTTCAGTGTACAAATTTTTCACCTTGGCTAAATTTATATTATTTTTTTCATTTATCTAACTATATCTATCTATCTGTATTTGTCTATCATCTAACTATCTATCACCTATCTCTATCTATAGCTAGCTGTTGTGGTTTTTAAGCTGCTGGGACCAGAACTTGAACTGTGGTTGGCCATGTAGGAATCCAGTGTTGTAACCACCACATCATCTACTGGCCTCACTAAGTTTATTCTTAAGTACTTTATTCTTTTTAATGCATTATGAGTGGCACTTTTTAAAGTTTTCTTTTTTATAGTTAAATTTTAGTGGATAGAACTGCAACGGATTTTTGTATGTTGATTTGATATCTTGCAATTTTATTAAATTTCTTAGTACTAATAGTACTTTTAAAATGGGAGTGTGAAGTCATTAGTATTTTCTACATATAAGATCATGTCATCTGTAGACAGACAATTTAACTTCTTCCTTTCTGACTTGGATATCTTTTTAAAATTGCTGTACCCAGCACTTCTAATACTATGTTGAATAGAAGTGGCAAAGAGTGGACACCTTTGCCTTGCTTCTGGTTTTAGAGGAAAAGCTTTCAAATGTCTCTGGTAATTGGATTGGAATTTTGTTAAGTATGTAGATCAATTTGGGTAGAATTGGTATTTTGATTATACTAATTTTTCTAATCCTAGAACCAGGGATATCCTTCCACTTTTATGTGTAATTTTCAATATCTTTTAAAAAAATTTCATAGTTTTCCTTGTAAAGTTTTTGCCTTCCTTGGTTAGGTTTATCCCTCGGTATCTTATATCTTTTGTGGCTATGGTAAAAGGGATTATTTTCTTCAGCTTTACCTCAGTCAACTTATTGTTCATATATAAAAATGCTATCAATTTTTGGATGTTGATTTTATATCCTGCCACTTACTGTATTCATTTGTTGCTTCAAGCAGTTTTTTTCTTTGGATAAATCCATCTTTCCATGGATACCTTTGGGTGCTCTCTGTACACCATCATATCATCTGCAAATAAAGATATTTTCAACTCTTCTTTCCTATTTAAATGCCTTTTATATTCTCTTTTCTGATTGCATTGGGTAAAACTTCCAGCACAATATTGAAAAGGAGTGGAAAAAGTGGGCAGCCCTGTCTAGTACCTGTTTACTGGAAAAACTGAGTTTTTCCCCATTGAATAACTTAGTTTTAGGTTATTAGTTAGTTATAGGTTGTTCATGTACAGCTTTAATCATGTTGAGAAATGATCCATGTCGATTTTGCTGAGTCTTAATCATGAAAGGATGTTGTATTTTGTTGAATGCTTCTTCTGCATCAATTGAAATGATGATACGATATTTAATCTTTCTTTCTGTTAATATAGTGTATTACATTTATGGCTTTGTGTAGGTTGAACCACCCTTGCATACCAGGGATAATGACTACCTGATCGATGAATAATCTTTTTTATATGTTGCTGGTTATGATTTGCAAGTATCTTGTTGAGAACTTTTACAACTATATTTATTAGAGATAATGTTCTGTAATTTTCCTTTTTGTCATGTCTTTATCTATTTTGGGAATGAGGATTATGGAAGCTTCATAAAGTGAGTTTGGCAGGATTCCTTCCTTTTGGGTAGAAATAATTTGAGTAGAATGGTGGTTAACTCTTCTTTAAAAGTTTTGTAGAATTCAGAAGTGAAGCCATCAGGACCTGGGCTTTTCTTTGTTGGGAGTTTATTTATTATTTATTCAATATCATTGCTTGTTTTGGGTTTATTCAGGCTTTCTATGTCCTCCTGGTTAAATCTTGGTAGATCATATATGTCCAGGAATTTGTCCATCTCATCCAGGTTTTCTTGTTTGTTGGAATATAGTTGCTCTTAGTATCCTCTAATGATGTTTTGTATTTCTGTTGTGTCTGTTGTAATATTGCCTGTTTCACTGCAGATTTGATTAATCTTGTTTCTTTCTCTCTTCTTCTTAAACAATCTAGCTAATGATGTGCCAGTCTTGTTAATCATTTCAAAGAACCTGCTTTTGATTTTATATATTTTCTGTATTGTGTGTTTATTTTTTATTTCATTTATTTCTGCTTGAAGCTTTATTATTTCTTTTCTCCTGGAATTTTTTTTGTTGTTGTTGTTATAGAGTGCATATGTTCGCTTGAGAGAGACAAAAGGACAGAAAGTGAGAAATTATCCCCCAGGGGGCATGTGTTCACTGCAGCCCCTCCTCTTCCATTCTCCTCTCAGGATTTTAGGTGCACACATACCTGGCATGAGTTCCAAGTTGCTGGATCCAGTAGTCAAACCATGGTCGACTACGTCAGACTCCAGCAACATAAACATTCACCATCCACGGGTCCCTTCACCTTTTTCTTATGTACACTAATTGCTATAAATTTTCCTCCTATGATTGCTTTTGTGGTGTCCTATAGACTATGAAAACTTGTGTACTCATTATCATTTGTTTCTATAAACTTTTGATTTCAGTCTTAATTTCTTCAGTAGTTGAGAAGCCATTCAAAATTAGTTGTTTAGTTTCCATTATTTGTGCATTTTTTAGAAGTTTTTTCTGAAATGAATACCAAGTTTAATTCCATAATGGTCAGAGAAGATGCTGGATATAATTTCTATGCCTTTGAATCTGTAGAGGCTTGATTTGTGCTCATCATATGGTCAATATTTGAAAAGGTTTCATGAGGGGGTCAGAAAAATGTATATTTTGTGGTTTTAGGGTGAAAAGTTTTATAGATGTTTCTCAAGTCCATTTGATTTATGGTATCATTTAGATTATGTATCTCTTTGCTTATTCTTTGTCTAAAAGATCTGTTCAGTGGAGATAATGGGGTGTTGAGATCTCCGATGATTATAGTGTTGCAATCTCTCCTTTTAGGTCTAACAATCTTTCCTTCATGTATTTGGGTGTTCCTGGGTTGGGTTCATAGATATCTATGTGTTATGTTTTCTTGATGAATTAGTTCATTTACTATTATACAATGCTCTTCTTTATCTCTTCTTACAGTTTTTATCTTAGAGCCTGTATTATCTGAAATCAGTATCACAATTCCAGCCTTTTTTTTTTTTTTTTGGATTTTCATTTGTATGGAATATCTTTATCCAGCCCTTTACTTTTAGTTTATGTATACCTTTATCCATGAGGTGCACTTCTTGTAGGCAACAGAGGGTTCCTTTTTTTAGCCATTCAACCAATCTGTATCTCTTGATCAGAGAATTTAATCCTTTAGCATGTAACGTCATATCAATATTTCTGAGTTTGTTCTTATCATTAAGTTAGCCATTTTCTCGTTTGTTTGTTTGTTTTTTCCTATTATTTCGCCTGTCTGACTTTAGTTTTCCTGGTATAGCATTCCCTTCAGAACTTCTTGAAGAGCTGACCTGCAGTTGGTGAATTCTTTCAGCTTTTGTTTATATGAGACTGTTTTTATCTTTTTTCCCATATGAAATATAATCTTGATGGGTATAGTAATCTTGGTTAAAATTGTTTTTTCACTTAACACTTTGAATATATTTCCCCATTCTTTTCTTGCCTGCATTGTTTCTGATGAGAGGTCTGATGTTAACCTGATGGGATACCTTTTGCAAGTTACTTGATGTTTCTCTCTTGTCATTTTTACTATCTTGTCTTTATGATTTTGGCCATTCTGGCTATGATGAGCCCTGAAGAAGATCTTGGGTTGATTCTATTTGTAATCCTTTGTATTTCTTGTGTCTGGATATTTGAATGTCTGTCTATTCCAAGAAAATTTCCAGGATTTCATGGAATAAATTATCAATGCCCTTATTATTTTCTTTACCTTCTTGGATACCAGTTATCTGGATGTCTGGGCACTTGATGGTATCTACTATTTCTTGTATATTGTCTGCATTCTTCTTGGTTATTTTCTCAGTCTTTCTGATAATTTTTTATAGGTCAGAGGTTTTGTCTTCTACATTTGAGATTCAGTCTTCTGCATGATCTAATCTGCTTTTAATACTTTCGAGGAAGGATTTGATTTCCTGTATTACTGTTTTCATCTCTAACAGTTCCATTTGATTATTTTATATGGTGTCTATTTCTTCTTTCAAATAATTAGAAAACTTTGTCTTCTCCTGGAGCTCATAGCTGCTTTTCTGTTGCATCTTCTTACATTTGCTGTCTCTTTTCTCTTGCATCTCATTTAGTTTTGTCACTATAAATATGCTGAATTCTTTACCTGACATTTCCACAAATTCCATAGTATTGTCTATGGATGATAAGAAATTGATGTTCTCCTTTGGGGGAGAGGTATTTTTTTGGCTTCTCATATTTCTTGTGTCTCTGCGATGGCTTCTAGTCATCAGGTGAATGACACATTTCTTCCTAAATTCTTCAAGTTAATTCTGAGTGTTCAAGGCAAGCAGGAGGAGGTGGCGATCAGTGATTTCTCTGCTGCTCTACCTTCCTGATCCTCACTCAGCAACCTGCACTGTTGTGTCAGAACTTGGATAATTCAATGTCCTACCAGTTTCTAGAGAACAGACGCACCTGCAGCTGATCTGCTATGCTTCAATTGAGGAAGACAAAAGCGGTCATGGGGGAGCACTTCAGGAAATGCTGAACGTCTAATAATTCAGAGGAGTGTGGCAGGGGATGAGCCACAGTCTTTCAACAGCTCAGTGTTCCTGCTGCTCAGCGTAGCCAGGCCCATGGCTGAGTGAATGTCCTGATGGTGTGGGGAGTGGAGAAAGATGGGCTTCTCCAAGTCCCAAGTAACACCCCTGAGAGTTCAGAGGCTTGTGGGGGAGGGGGTAATTCATGCCCTGTAGTACCCCCTACTAGCTGCAAATGGCTCTCAGTGCAGCAAGGCCATCTGGAGTGGATGTCCCGATACCGTGGGGAGCAGGGACAGATGGTACTATGTTGACATTTTAAAGGCATGTTGAATTTTGTGAAATGATTTTTCCGTGTCTGTTGATATGACCCTATGATTTTTTAAATTTTATTCTGTTATATGTTGTGTTATGTTACATTATTTGTGTATGTTGAAACATCTTCGCACACCAGGTATAAATCCTATTTGGTCATGATGCATGATTCTGTAATGTGTTGGTGAACTTAATTTGCTACAGTTATTCAGAGGATTTTTGAATATTGGCATTTAAGGGATATTGATTTGTAGTTTTCTGTTTTGTCTTTGATTTTGGTCCTAGGATAGTGTTGGATTGATAGGATAAGTTCAGAATTATACACTCCTCTTTATTTTTGTAAAATTTAGAGAAAGGTCAAAGTGATTTCTTCTTTCACTGTTTTGTAGAATTCAACAATGAAGACATCTTATTCTGTGAATTTTTTTGTTGGGGAGATTTTTGATTATCGATCAATCTTTTTACTAATTTTAGATCTGTGTAGATTTCTATTTTGTCCTGATTCAGTCTTGCCAGGTACTATGCTTGCAGATTTTTTTTTTATTCTTTCTATGTTACACAATTTATTGGCATCAGTTTTGTACCATCATTTGCAATGTTTTCCTTCTATTTCTCATTTTATTTAATTGGGTCTTCTCTGGTTTTATGTTTGTTTGTTTGTTTCTGTTTGACTTTTTTCTTAGTCTAATTATTTGCCAATTTTGTTTATTTTTAAAAATATGTAAAACCAACCGAACTTCATGTGTATCGTGTTTCCATTCTTTAATTTCTTTTCTATTTTTTATGATTTCTTTTCTTCTGTAACTTTCTCTGATTTGTTCTTTTTTTTTTTCCTAGTTTTTTTTATGACATAAATTTAGGTTGCTTACTTAAGGTTTTTTTTTTAAGTCTGCATTTATCGAATCAATTATTTCATTAATATGATTTTTACAGCATCCTATAAGTTTTGGTATATTGTATTTTTATTTTCATTTCTGTCAAGATATTCTCTAATTTCCTTTTTTATTTCATCTTTGATCTACAGTTGTTTGAAAGCATGTTATTTAATTTTCATATTTATAAATTTTTCTGATTTCCTTGCATTATTGGTTTCTAGATTCAATTCATTGTTGCTTGTAAAAGATACTTAATAACATTTCAATGTTTTAAAATTTGTTAACATTTGTTTTCTAACCTGACATGTGATCTATCCTAGACAATATTCTGTGTGTGTGCTTGAGAGTAATTTTGCTGTCAATGGATGGGATATTCTGTATATATCTGTTAGATCTACTTGGCTTATAGTGCTGTTAAAGTTCTCTCTTTTCTGGCTTTCTGTCTTGTTTACCTCTCCCATATTGAAAGTAGAGCATTAAAATTTCCTCCCATTTTTGTAATGCCGATGTTTTTCTTTTTCTGTCTATATTTGCCTTATAGATATAAGTGCTCTGATTTGGATACATATATGTTTATAATTAATATATCTTCATGTTGAATTGATCATTTTAGTATCATATAATATCTTCATCTCTTGTGACAGTTTTTGACTTTAAGTCTATTTTGTTTAATAGTATTCCAGCCACCCCTTCTCTCTTGCCATTTGAATGGAACAATTTTTTCCCATTCCTTTTCTTTTAATCTATGTGTATCCTTAAGTCTAAAGTAAGTTTTTTTTTGTAGATATCATATAGTTAAATCTCATTTTTTATTCCATACAGCCACACTACATATTTTAAATTATGAATTTAAAATTTCTGTACATTTAAAGTAATTATGAATAGTGAAAGTGTTTCAATTCTTATTTTAAACTAACTTAAAAACATTATGCTTTTATTTCTCCCACACTTGTACATCAGAATTCAAATTGATTTGCCCACTACCATTATAATAATGTAATACTATGTATTTACCTCTATCAATAATTATAAGATTTTTTTCTGTTATTGTGTTGCTGTTTAGTAACCTTTCTTTTCAACTTGAATAACTCCTCCCCCCCCATCTTATTGTCTATGATTATGATTTGGTGATTTTTTTGTGATGCTAGAGCTTGATTTCATTCTGTTACTTATTTGTATATAATCTGTAAGTTCATTTTACATATTATGTTATTTTTTAATGTGATCACTATTACCCTTTTGGTTTCAAATGATTTAAAGACTTAAACATAAAATCCGAGACTATAAAGCTACTAAAAGAAGATATAGGGGAAACACCTCAAGATAGGTATGGCAAACAGTTCTTGAGTGAAATCTCAAAAGCACAGAAAGCAATAGCAAAAATAGGCAAATGGGATTTTATCTAACTAAAAAGCATCTGCATACCAAAAGAAACAATCAACAGAATGAAGAGACAACCCACAGAATGGTAGACAATATTTGTATACTATCCATCAGACAAGGGATTGATTATGAAAATAGCCAAAGTAAAATAAAAAAAAAAAAACTCAGCAGGAAAAAAAAAAAAAAAAACCTCTTGACAAAAATGGGCAAATTGCCTGAATACACAATGCTTTCCTCAAAAGAAAACATACAAACAGCTGCAAACATATAAAAAGGTTCAGCATCACTAATTATTAGAGAAATGAAAATCAAAACATGGATATTACCTCACTCCACTTAGAATGGCTACTATCAAGGATAAAAATTAACAAATGCTAGTGAGGATATGGAGAAAATGGTACTTTTTCACTGTTAGTGGAAATGTAAGTTAAAATAGTTATTATGGACAAAAGTCTGTAGGGTCCTCGAAAAACTAAAAATAGAACTCTGTTTGATCCAGCAACACCACTTCTAGATATACATTCAAAGGAAAGGAAATAAGTATGTTGTAAAGATATCTCACCTCAGTGTTTATTCCAGGCACTATTTATGACAGACAAGATAGGGAATCAACCTAAGTGTTTGCACACAGACAAATGGATAGAGAAAATGTGATATGTATATACAATTGAATGATACTCAATTATAAATAATAAAATCCTATTAGGAAGGATAAAATCCTGTCTTTTGAGGTTAAGTGGGTGAGCCTGAAGGACATTAAGCTAAGGGAAATAAACCAGATATAGGAAGAAAAATATCACATGTTCTTACTCATTTTTAGGAATTGAAAAAGACAAAGAAAGACCTCATAGAAATAGAGAGGTGAAGAACAACTACTGGAGACTGGGAATAATTGATGGAGGGAATTAGAAAGATTTGATTAACATAAACAAAGTCACAGATAGCTGAGAAGGACAATGTTCAGTGTTCTAAAATATAATATTGAGAATACAGTTAACAACAACTTTGGTGTATCTCACATTTGCTAAAATAGAGTTTGATCACAACACAAAGTAATGAAAAATGGTTGAGATGATGGGTATACTAATTATTATGATTTTTGTCATCATACATTCTGCTCGTGTACTTAAAAATTACATTGTTCTCCAACAAATATGTATAATTATTATGTGGATTATAAAAAAACCCAAAAAGTTACTGTATCATATTAGTTAAACAGCAACAAAAGAAAACTATATAATTATGAGATGGGATTTGATATAGAGGCTTTATAGGAATGTTTGACCTGACCATAATAGCATCAGCAAAGTGATATTGTATTTTTAATACTTTTTTTCAAGTTCACAAAATGGAAGTTAGAGAGGACTCAAAAGTAGAAAGCAAATGCAAAGAAAATATCTCCTTTACTTCTATAGTCAACATCTGAAGAACAATAATCAAATATTGCTATTCCTCTTGAAAAAATTATTAGCAAATAAATACAACACAAACAGAAAATGAGGCAGAATAAAAGAAAGTATTAATAAAGTACAATATGTGTTATAATAGAATGATTAAAAACAAGATTCTGCCTGAGTCAAATGAACAGTAAGTCAAGCCTCATATTCAAGACTTATTAGACAAATACAATCTACACCTCAATGTATGTACTTTTAACATGGAATGATAATAGTACCTACTTTGCAAGGTTTTCAGGATTAGATTAAATAGTAAGATGTCTATAAGGATTTATATAATACTTTGGACATATAGCACAGGCTTACTAAGAGTTAATCACCATTAAATTTTGATTATCAGTTTTGAGATTGGATGTATGAAGATTGAAGCCAAAGTTATGACTCTTATTAATTCTAAAGATCAGTAGGTAAAAGCAAAATTACATTTGGAAGGAAAGCCTGCAATTAGGAATAAAGCAAAGGTCAATCATCAGGTGAAAGCAAGAAAATGTCATAGCCTCACGGGGCCAGGTACACTTAAGTGTTGAAACAAGTAATTTATTGGATGACAGAAAGGAAGTGGTCAAGTGATGATTGGACCAAAAACTAGACTTCAGGTGATGATTAAAGGCCAAGATTTGAATCTGGCAGAAGAAATGAGGAAGCGGAAGCCAAGGCTTACAGCAAATTATGGGGTGGTCCTTTTTGATTATATTGGACTACAACCTGTTGACAAGGGTCTTCATTTTTATTAGTATTTTTAACATCATAGAATCATAATTATAAAATCTTTAGGCAATATGGAATGATAGAAACAAAAAAGCCTTACTGGCTCATCATAATTTTATTTCCAGAAAAAAAAAACGAGCTTAATTTTTATCTAGGGCTGGCTCCATAGCAGTGGTTTGGTGTTGTGCATCAGGATCTGAAGTTTGAGTCGCAGCCCAGCAACTTAAGAAAATATGCTGGGCATATATGGGTGCTTACCACAAATCCTGATTGGATAGAGAAATAGAAGGATTGTGGCATGATGATGTCCTGATGGGGGATTATTTCTCTGCCTTTGTCTCTGACAAGCACATGTGCTCTCTGGAAATAATTTTTTTTTATCTATAATTTTAAATGTTTTATGAATACAAATTTCTCTTTTGATTATACACACAAATGTCAATAAAAATGAACACACTACAATATTGCTATATTTATAATAAAATGCCGAATGAAAGAAGCCGTACATATTCCTTTAAATAGAAGTGGTTTACTAATAACCTTTGTTTGTATTTAACAATATAGTTTGGGTATCTTCTCATACATTTATATCTACTAAATTATTGCAAATTACTTAATTGTATTCTGTGTATTAATAATCCATAAATTATTTATCTCATTTTATCAACATTTATATTGTTTCTAGTATTTTGCTACTACAAAGAGTGCTGGAATAAACTTTCTTGTTTTGTTTTAAGTTTCCCTATAGGGTGTGTGTGCTCACTAGTGACAGAGACAGAGATAGAGAGTGAGAGGGAAAGTGAGAAATCAGTGCCCATGGGGGATGGCCATGCCACAATCCCTTCTTCATTCTCCTCTTGGGATTTTAGGCATGCCCATACAGGCACTTGGTGTGATTTTCAAGCTGTGCATCCAGGACTGAAACTGCCCAGTTGGCCATGTGGGATTCAGCTGCCTTAAATTGCAGGACACCTACTGGCCCTAAACTTTGTTATTAGCTATTTTACCTTCTTATGTAATAATGCAGGATAAATTTTAAAAGTGATATCTTTTCTCCTTTTGACAAACATATGAGTTATTTATATTTTTGGTCTATTTTAAATAATGCTGTTAAGGGGTAAAGAGAGGGGCTCAGGGGAAAAACAAACAAAACACACACAAAAATGAGAAGTTACCTGTTCATGATAATGTATATGGTACTATTTTTTACTTGGCTGATATGCACTGTATTCATGCTGGAGAAAACCATGTTGTACACTGCAAAGATGTACAGTGGTTAAATGTAAATTTAAAAATGTAAAAAAAATAAGCTAAAAAAATGCTATTAGCAATTGTATATATCATTTAGTGCACATGTGTAACTCTTGTGTTCATCCCTATAATGAGATTTGCTAGACTACAAATATAGCTATGGTCAACTTTAATACATACTATAGAATCAAACTATTTTTCTAGTTGTTTGGATTAATTTACACTAGTCATCAAGTTTTTAACTCCTGCTGATTTAACATTTAGAAGGTAGCTCCTAGCCTCTATATATAATACTTTAGAGGCCAGCAGATGTCATGGCAGATAAGGCTCCTAGATCCCATATGGCCAACTGTGGTTCAAATCCTGGATCAGGCATATGTATGTGCATGCCCCAAATCCCAAGAGGAGGACAGAGGATAAGGGATTGTGGTGTGACTATCCTTCCTAGGGATTACTTTTCCTCTCGCTGGCTATCTCTAGTGAGTGCATGCATCCTATAGAAAAAGAAAATATTCTTTAATTTTATGTGCAGTTTATTATAATTTCCTATATTCATTAGATCAGTCTGGGTTTATTTCCTTGTGAATAACCTAACCACCTCTCCCTACTACCTGTACCTAGATACTTTTATAGAATAAAGTAATTATATTTGTAATTTTAAATGTTCAGTTAGATGTAACTATTTTGGACTTTCGCTTTCATTAATTTGCTCTTTCAATCTGTGTGAGATATTTTCAACTAAGAAAAGTTTACTTCTTCTATCTTTGATTTTTGCTTTTGTATCAAATTATATGTTGATGTCCCATTCTCTTCTCTGCTATTGCATTGCAATTTTCATGCTATGTCCTTTTCTACTGAATTCCGAAAACATAATCATTATATAATAACTAGTGTTAACTGAAATTTATTAAATGCTGGTCACACTTCTATAAACTTTACATACCTTGACTCAATCTTTATAACCCACAGAAGTAGGATCTATTACTATCTCAAATCTACACAGGAGAAAACTGAGACCAGATTACCGAGTCATTTGCTCAAGGTTATGTGACCAGAAAGTGACAGAATCATTATTTTAAACCAAGTAGTCTGACTTTGAATGAAACTTTTAATCATCACTCTATGCTATCCTGGACATTTTACATTCTAAAGTACAATTTTAACTTCCAATGAATCACTTTGGCTTCTTTTAGACTCTTCTCTGGACTTGAATTTTATAATTGTAATTTTCTTTTCTTTTTTTTTTTAGGTCATAAAATTAGTACTGTAATTCTATTTTTAACAAAATTTTATACATTCAATAATTACACATCACTACAGCTTATAAAGTGAATTTACCCAACATGAGTACACTTCAAGCAGTCCAGGAGAAGATACCATACATGTTATCATTTACAGATAGTCATCCATTTCTGTGTCCCGTATATGCCTTGCCTTTCTGTTTTCACCTTGATTCCTTTTCTCTCACTCTTCCCCTTCTCTCCCCCTCTTCCCACATTGTCTCCAGTAACCATAACAATTTTCCATGCTTCTATATCCTATAATCTTTCAATTTCTGCCATAGAGTGTGGAGAGCTGATATATCTTTACTTGGAGAGAGGATGTATAGATGCGTAAAGAATAGATAAAACCTGACAGAATGTTATTACCTGACTTCCTGTAAGGTACAAAAGGGAGTCGTGTTCATTTTCTTGAAGTAGGAGTCGGGGGCTTGAGAAGACCTATGTGCCAGGTTCTTTGCTAGACATTAGAGAAAGAGGCAGGGAAGAATGAACGACTAAAGGGAGTCACTTGCCCCTCACATGGTCTTTGAAATCTACTTTCTTTATAATTTCCCCTTAGCTAATAAAAAATAAATAGAATAAAAGTGTCAGACCTTGTTTAAATATTTCCAGTTTATAACTACTGTCTCTCAGGAAGATAAAAAGTTATGGGCCATTTAATGGTGTACCTTTTCTTCAGTCTATGCAGGGAACTCCCAGTGAACAACCTTCAGTAACAACTGGAATTGAAAAAATAATCCATCTACCTTGAGTGTAATGGAGTCAGCCAATGTACAATGCAATGTTAATTAGAAGTTCTAGCCAAAGCACAAAATTCACAGCGATATGTCTACTTGATCTATATCAGATACAAACTGAGTTGTCAGATAAAATACTCGGAAAGACCTTCTTAAAGGAGAGAATAAAAATTACCCATTTTACAGCCAGCAGGTGGTGTAATGGTTAAGGTACCAGACTCCCCTGTGGCAACCAGGGTTAGAGTCTCAGACCTGGCAGCTTGAAGCTCATGCTGGGTGCATGTGTATGTGTGCCCAAAATCCTGAGAGAATAGAGGAGAAGGAATTGCAGCTTGACCATCCTCCCTGGAGGGTATTTCTCACTTTCTCTCTCTCCCTCTCTCTCTCTCTCTCTCTCTCTCTCTCTCTCTCTCTCTCTGGTGAGTGCACATGTCTATAACAAAAATCTCTCTCTCAAAAAAAAAAAAAACTATTTTTTAAGTTTTCTAAGCGTAGAGAGAAGATGCTGAGAAGTGAATTTATGAGGATTGTTTTGGACACAGCTATTGTGTAGATACCTCGTCCCTCCACCATTTACCATTACTAATAGAGATAACTGAGTAATGTATTTCTCTTCATTTCAAGTCAAGAAGATGAATTAAGAGAAACTACCCAGGAGATTCATGGGGATTTCCTGAAACTGGAATAATCGATAACAGCTTTCATCTACTCGTGATGTGATGTGTGTATTTAGGCCTGCTGCGTATGGTAAGCAACTCACGCTTTGCACAAGGGTACTTTGGTAAGGGCGCATATAGAATTAGAAATTCAGCCAACAGTGCGCCTACTAAACTATGAAATGGCAAGGCTGCGTCTGCACAAAGAAAATGTCTTTCCCTCATTTGCACAAAGGTTCTACAGGAAATAGCTATGACCCTAGGCCTGATGGATACATTGGAATAGTGTTCAACTCCTCTTTGACCTATCCAAGGGTAGTTATTGGCAGTGGCCTCTTAACTACTCAGAGATAAATTAAAAGAGCTTCAGCTGAGTTGGGATTGTTCTGAGCCCCAAAGATTTTCAGTGCAAATGATGGGTGTTTCCCATAAATGAGATAAAGGTTAGTGATGAGAGGGCTGTGAGTTATCTTAGATCCTCCCTATTAATGCTAACTGGTGAAGTGATGGGCTCTCAGGAGAAAGAAGCTGAACTGCTGGGTTGTAACTGACCAGGTAAAAGATGTATCTGGGGTTTATAGTAATACTGTACCGATAATAAGATTACTAAAGAAGTCACACATATGGTCTGTGCTGCTGTGACAATATCACAGACTTGGTAATTAATAGTGAAGAGGATTTTTTTAGCATATAATTCTGGGAGCTGGGAAATCCCAGGGTATGTCACTGGCATCTGCTTGGCATCTTGGGAGGGCATTCTTGCTGCATCACCTCATGGTAGAAGGCAGAGGAAAGAGTGGGGGCTGAAGGAGAAGGACTGAACTCATCCTTTTTATGAAGAACTCACTTGCATGGTAACTAGCCCACTATCTTTTTAAAATCTGATTATTTAATTTTATCTACTATTATTATTTCTTACTTTAACTGGAGAGAGACCAAGAAAGGGAAAGTGAAAAGGCATGCTGCTAGGTCCAGGACTTGAACTGTGGTCAGCTGTGTGGGAGTCCAGCACTTCAACCACCACACAACCTTCTGGCCCCACTAACCCACTATCTTGATAATGACATTCTACTCATGAGGGTAGAGCCTTAGTTTCCTAATCATCTCTGAAAGACTCCACCGTTCAATACAGTTGAATTGAGGATTAAGTGTCCAAAATATAAATTTGAAGGGACACATTTGAACAATAGCATGGTCATCTTTAAATATCTATTAGGCCTACAACATGCAAGGTTAGCTTATGACAATGCCAGTCAATTAACTTGTATGATGTTCTTTCTTTTATTCCCCCCCACCCCATACCCAAACTTAGAAGTTGTCAAAAGAGGTGCTATTGATTCAAGGAGTAGATAAGTAAGCAAAAGTGAAGCTAAACACAACCCTCATCCAACAGATGGGAAGGCTTTAGCTGGGTGAAAGAAAAATAGCTGTGATTTTGAATGAATATAAAAACTATGACCATTGGGACCGGCAGTTAGCATAATGGCTGTGTCGCTGGACTCCCACGTAGTTGACCGCGGTTCGAGTCCCGGATTCGGTGGCTTAAACTCACGCCGGGCACGTGTGCGTGCGTGCCCAAGATCCCGAGACAAGAATGGAGAAGGGATTGCGGCGTGGCCATCCCCCCTGGGGGGTGATTTCTCGCTTTCTATCTCTCTGTCTCTGTCTGTCTGTCTGGTGAGCGCACGCGCCCTACAGCAAAAACCTCTCCCCCCCCCAAAAAAAAAAAAAACTATGACCATTGCATAGGATTGGACATTTTGATTAATTGAATTGGGAATATGCTCTGTCACAAATGTTTATTAGAGTTTGATTATTTAGGAGTGATCAGAAAAGTCATGCAACTTCTTTTCATTTAGAGAAAAGAAAAGCTTTTCTTCTTTTGGTTGCATCTAAAGAGATAGCTGGACATGAATAATTCTACTCCAATAAGTCTCAATTTTGTGACATGATAATTTTAGATCTCTTAATGCCTGAGCACATCTAGTGAGAAGAAACAAATTTTCCCCGAAGAACTCCATCTATTATTTCAAATTATAATAATTCTTAGAAATTCTTATTATTTTAAGATAATTAAAATTTAAGGTAATATAAAAGTAAATTTAAAATGATCTAAGATAATTTAAATACTTTAAAAATTATTTTGTCATCAACAAAATGTCCCTTTTATAAGATCAATAGCTCTTTTGCACCTTCTAGAACTATACAAATGAGATTTCTCTGTGTTCTACATAAATAAGAGCAACTATTATGCTTACTCTTACTATTATACCCTTCTCCTTCCAAGCTGAATACCCTTAATTTACTCAATGATTCTTACATAATATTATTTTCCAACCCACCTATTATTGTGACCGTTTTTAGTTTTATGGTTTCACAATTCATTCAAATCATGAACTCAGCATATTCTGAATAACTGTAGTCTTTTGAGTCTGAAGTTGGCTTTAGTCTCTTACTGGCAACTGCTTTCTTTTTCAAGTCATATACGGTAACTTATAGTAGGCTATCTTGACCCGTTGTTGTTCTGTCATCTTGTGATTCATTTCTGTTATTTTAGCCTTTCATTTCATGGTGATTCTGTTTGTTCATTCTTTAGGAAAGGGGCCTGAAGTAATTGACATTTGCACAGTTTAAATGATGTCAGATATGGTAGTAGAACAGAGAACCATAGTTCTAGATGGACTACTTCAAAATGGAAGACAATTATCAATACTAACTAATAGCTGAGGAGGATGAACAATGGTTTTAAAGAAACAATAAATTTTGGCTTTCTCTTGAAAAGCCTGATAAGTCCCTCATCTCAAGTCAGCAAGTCTGGCTGAGGACCAAGTGGAATATCACACATGGGTGAGAAATGTCCAATCCATGGTCTTCAAAGGTGACATTGTTCTCCTTGGCCTTATAAGGAGTGTCTGAGGTTCCCATAGCATCAAGGAAGAGGCACCATGGCTTCCACCAAGATACTGCTGGCCTTGCTCTCACTGGCCTTGCTGGCCCTGAGCTCATCTCAGACCGTAGGACCAGGTGAGAGGTGGGAACAGGGTCATACCATGGCTAATGGGGCTAAAATTCATGGAGAAGAATCCTGTTGGACTGATTCTTTTTAGAAGCCAGATATTTTATTTTCAGAGAGTAGGTCAACAGAAGAGGAAGTGACATTAATTTCTATTTGTCACTTATTGTATGTGTCTCTGATAATCTGGGTCTATGTCCCAAGCCAGGATCTCCTGGTTGTTATTTTTGTTGTTCTAACATATATACATTTTCAGTTATCTCTCTGTATAAAATGGGGCATCATAATTGATTTAGAATTCTCTGATTCAACTATCTATCTTGTTTCCTTGACATCAAATACTTAAAGATTTAGCAATATTAAGAATTATTATTACATTTTCACTTAATCAAGCATTTTGTGTTAAACAGGGATTGTTAATTTTTCTATTTTTTTTCCTTTAAAACACTAACTTATGTTGTTTGTATGATGATTGCTCAGGCAAGCATTTATAGTAAGTCTTGGGATTCCTAGAAATTAATACTTTCAGGGGATAGGGAAGGAATTTGTATATGATTAAAAAGGAAGGCTAATTCTTTCTCAATCTGTAGCTTTTTTTTTATTTTGTTTTGTTTTTTGTTTTTTGTTTTTTGTTTGAGAGGTTTTGCTATAGAGTGCATGCGCTCACCAGAAAGACAGAGAGACCACACAGAAAGCGAGAAATCACCATCCCTCCCACCACCACCGTGGGTGGATAGCCACGCAGCAATCCCTTCTCCATTCTCCTTGGGTTCTTGGGCACGCATGCACACATGCCCGGCATGAGTTTAAGCCACCGGGTCTGGGACTCCAACCATGGTCAACTACATGGGAGTCCAGCGACATAGCCATTTCGCCAAGGCAAAGCAAAAATCCAGACCAGTGTTTAAATGACAGTAAAGATCCAGATACCAGATATCTTTTAGGACAAACAGTGGGAATTTGTATTGAAATTGTACTTTTTATCATATGTTTTGGTATTATGTAGAAACATTGTAAGTCTAGAAAGTAGAAATATTAAGCAATCTCAAATTGTTTACTGGCAGCAATATTAAACAATCCATGAAATTCTAGTAGATTATTAAAGTTTCAAACATGTAGCCATATAAAAACATAAGTTGGTCCTCATGATAAAAGGGATTTTCAAATGATAAGATTTCTCTGTAAGGCACAGGAATTTTGGTCAGAATCTATTAAAAGGGCATTTGTATGACAAAATTCTTTGAGCCTTAAACTCGATGCTTTGAGATACTCAGGATATTGGATGGTGAACAACAGCAAAATTCTGAGGAAAGTTTTGTTTGTTTTTTAAAGTATATACTGGGAATTGAGTCTGTGGTTGACCACTGCAACTCTTGGAGGTAGATATTATTATCCATATTTTACCTTTGAACCATAACTTTTAAAATACTTTTCAGAACTTACAGAACTAACAAATGGCAAAGGTGTATGTATCATAGACACAGGCCTATTAAATTTCAAAGTTCATAATCTTTCCACCTCATTTTATGATCATTTTCTAAGCTCTTATGTTATCTAAAATGACTAAGATTCACCTTTGGGAAATGTTATTTCACTGTATCCAAAACTTTTATAATTTTATTCCTAGAATTCTCTTAGACATTTTAACTTCTATGTCTAAAGGTACCTGTCTTTCTATGAATGCATGTCTTATCAAATCATATTTTGTTTTCTTTTCCATATATGAATATGTTTTTTCTTTGTTTAAAATCCTAGGCACTGCTTCTGAGGAGTCTCTTGAAGAGCTAGGTAAACCCTTTATTCAAGAATGTGCTCTTTTTCTTTTTTCTTCAGAAGCTATCGGACATTTTTCTTTGTTTAATATTTTGTCTCTTGAAAGTTCTCAAAATTGGGTTTATGGAAGCCCAAAGGGCAAAGAGAAATGACCAAATCCATAGCTTTTATTTATTTATGTTTTAAAATGTTGCCAGAGTGCATGCATGTGCTCACTGGAGAGAGATTGTAGGGGCCAAGGAAGCAAGAAAATATCCCCAATGGGTCATGGTCATTCCACAAGATCTTCTCCATTTCTTCCTCTCTTTTGTATTTGTTTTTTTTTTTCTTTTTTTTTCTTTTAAGAGGTTTTTGCCATAGGGCGCGTGCACTCGCCAGACAGACAGAGAGAGACAGAGAGACAGAAAGTGAGAAATCACCCCCCAGGGGGAATGGCCACGCCACAATCCCTTCTCCTCCATTCTCCTCTCGGGGTCTTGCTCCATTCTCCTCTCGGGATCTTGGGTGTGTACACACACGCGCCCAGCATGAGCTTTAAGCCACCGGGTCCAGGACGCCAACCGTGGTCAACTACGTGGGAGTCCAGCGACATAGCCATTACGCTAACTGCTGGTTCCCTCTCTTTGGTATTTTGGACATGTGTCATGTGTGTTCAGGCAAACAGTATGGGACTTGAACCACTGGCAGGTCATGTGAGATCCCAGCTGCTTTAACCACCATGCCATGGGCTGGCCAAAGCCATGTATTAGTCGTATTAGTGGTCCTTGTAATAATGTTAAATATTAACCATGTCCTTCCTTTTCATATTGAAATCTCTGTTTCAGAGACCTAAATAGGGTTTGAACATCAGCAGAACATGGATATCTGCCAATTTGTAGACTTTTCTCTAAATCTTCTACAATCACTAATGATTGAATGATCCAAACCCTTTACATTTGCAAGGATATTGTTTCTATTGATATGCAATTATTTGAAGTGCCAAGATACTACGTAATGCTATGTCATTTACCTAAAGTACTATAGTTATTCCATCGGTGAATGGACCATTGCATTTTCTTTCTTCTTCAATTCTGAATTTACAGCACTCTTACTTTATTTTTTAATTATAAAGCCCTGATACTTGCTAACATGCTAATTTGTCTCAAAGTGAGACTTAAAGCCATTGGAAGCTATATATATTTCACATTCAGTATTTGAAGTTTTTTTCAGCGAGTGGGAATGTTGTAGGTGGAAAGACAGGAAAGGACTAGAGCAGATGAGCAAGCTAAGGAGCTGTAAGTCATGCTGCTGATGAAGTAGCCAAATTGAGTAAAGGAGTCAATGAAAAACTTGGGGGATTACAGAAAACCTTTATGCTTAGTGTTTTTTTCTCAGTTGGGATTTGTTATGACTCTTTTATTCTGTTTATGTCATTCCAAACTTTATTACTATTTGTTCTCTTCCACCCCCAGACTTTGCATTGGAGGATGGAGATTTACAAGGTGAGCTATTTTGAATCCAGCTATGGAAAATATTTTTGAAATAAATTCTGAGTTAATTGTCTAATCCAGTAGTCCACAGTTTTAAATTTAATATTTAAGGTAATGTTTAATGTTTCTTTTTTTAAAATTTATTTATTTATTTTTAATTGTCAAAGGGCATATTTGCTTGCCAGAGAGAGAGAGAGAGAGACCGAAATAGGCAAAGGGAGAAAGCACCCCCACTAACATCCTAACATGAAGAATAGTCATACCACAACCTCCTTCTCCCTTTTTCCATCCTGTCTGAATTCGGGGAATTCACACACATGCACTGGTGTGTTTTTCAAGCTGCCAGAGCTGGTATTCAAACTGGTCAGCCATGTGGGATCCTGTTTCCCTAATCCAATAGGCTATGGGGCTGGTCCTAAACCTTACTTTTTCAACAATTCTACAATATAGGGTTTTTTTTTTTTTAAGAGGCTTTTGCTATAGGGTGCATGCGCTCGCCAGAGAGACAGAGAGAGACAGAGAGAGACAGAGAGACAGAAACAAGAAATCACCCCCTAGTGGGGGATGGCCACGCTGCAATCCCTTTCCCTCCATTCTCCTCTCAGGATCTTGGGAATGCATGTATGTGCACCCAGCGTTAGTTTAATCCACTTGGTCCAGGACTCGAACTGTGGTCGACTACATGGGAGTCCCGTGACATAGCCATTACATCAACCACTGGTCCCAATATAGGTTTTTTTTTTTTAAAGAATTATTTATTTAATTTCATTCCTTTTCATTATTATTACTATTTTGAGAGATTTTTTTTCTATAGGGAGTATGCTTTCACTGGAGAGACAGAGAGATAGAAAGTGAGAAAGCACCCCTGCTTCCCCCTGCCCAGGAGGGATAGCCACACTATAATCCCATCTCATCCATTCTCCTCTCAGGATTTTGGGCACACACTCATATGTGCCCAGCATGAGTTTCAAGTGGCCAAGTCAGGGACTTGAATCGCATCGACCATGTGGGTATCCAGCACCTTAACCACTATGCCACCTGCTGGCTCCTCATTGTTTTTATTTTTACTTGCTATAGAGCATGTGCTTTCACTAGAGAGAGACAAAGAGAGAGGCAAAGTGAGAAAACAAGCCACCTGGTCTGATGACTTGTCATATGGGAGTTCAGTGATTTACCCACCACACCACCTATAGTTTTAGTTCCACATTGTACACAGAGCACAAAACCGAAACAAAACAAATTACTTTAGATTTAAGGACTTTGTCAGGTGCAGCTTGGGGTCACTGCTTTCTTCTTCCCCAAGAGGCCCAGCCATTCTGCTCTGATGAGAGCATGCCTTATGAGGGGTCCTGAAAGAATGCTTCAGTTGTCAACATTCTCTCATGCAACATTAAGTCCATAAAATTTAATATTTAACATTCACTCTGATGGGGCCCTATTCTTAGCACTGGGTATATGAAGATAAATGAAGCATGGTTACTGTGCTTATGATGTTCAGGAAATAAATTTCATACTATGATTGGACATATTGAGTGATGACCATCAGAAAGGTGGCAAAAGAAGTTCTTATGAAGGCACCAAACGGGAAGAGTTGCAAGTCCTCACACAGGACATGCCACAAGATCCAGACCTTAGAAAGTGGAAGGATTGGGGAAAGCAAAATGAAAAGCAAGGCTAAATCTATGCAGGTGCCATAGCATTTTGCTTAAATCTATGCATATGTTATGGTATTTTCAATTCTCTTGGGAAACTGAATATTCCAGTAAGGTTGAAATAATGTAAGAAGATAGAGTTAGAAGTGAGGATTAGTTCCTGACTTTAAAAATTCTTACAAATGGCGAATTGAATTTGCAATTGATTCTGTGGCAGCAAAGACATATTGAACTGGGGAGTGATGCCATAATTTCCTTATTAAACTGACAGCAGAGAAGAGTAAATAACTTGAGGGTAGACACTGGGTCTTTAAAGCACTGGATCATAGTGTCTGACATGTTTAGAGCAGACAATTAAATATATGTTGAATCCACAAGAGAATAATTGTAAAAGTGATGGCTATGAGATCATAAGGAAATGATTGAAAGTTGATGTCAGAGATGGTGAGAGCTTTGATTGAATGATAGGTACCAGATATTTGTAAAAGGAGACAATATGGGGTGGGCTGTACTTATACATGTGTTTGGGAAGTTGTGGACTTAGTTTTAGAAACTGATAGAAGAAGGGGAGAGAGTATTATATGATTATTCTGCCTTGGTAAGGACAGGGTGGCTGATAATTTTCTCCTATTCAAAAGACTGTCTCAAGATACCATGCATGTCTACATGGAGACACAGTGACTCTCTGGTGGTTTCTCTTAGATGTCATAATGAGAAATTTACTGATGTATGGATCATTTATTGTGTATCAGGGCAGGCTGAGCGGAGATGGCAATACAATAGAGAACAGTGGTAGCAGCCCCAGGGGAGGGGAGGTGATACAAAACCACATACATGTACTACGATGACTCAGGGATTCTCTCCCCTTCACTTCTAGACCCTGGACTCTCATCACTACCCAGTGCCATTTAAGCCAGAAGAATATCACTTTTCACTAAGTTTGGTCTATAATAGATTCCACATTGTCTTGATTAAGTTTATGGCTAACTTTTCTCTTTATTTGTTCTTTCCCGAATTTGTGTTCTCCTGCCCAAGTGGATGTTGAATTACTTGAAGAACCCTCAAAGGAGTCGCATCTCAGACTTCCTAGGGCACTTGGAGGTCTGCGTGGCTTAAAAGGTAGAAAGCGAAGGCAAAACCAGGGTCAGCAGTGCAGCAGTGAAGAGGGAGGCGAGGAGAGATCGTCTCCAAAGTCACGTGGAGGTAGACAGAAAGGTAGAGGTAGAGGCCGCAGAGGTGGCCAAGGTGGTAAAGGTGGCCGAGGTGGTAGAGGTGGTAGAGGTGGTAGAGGTGGTAGAGGTGACAGAGGTGACACAAATCAAGAAGGCAGAGGGGGTAGAAGTGGCAGAGGAGGTAGAAATAGTTGGAGAGGCCAGGATGAAGGAGAGAACCAGGGCTCCTCTACTGACGAGTGACAGGAAAACCAACTTCAGACGGCCTCCATTGATTCCCTAGGTACAAATTGTATTTTTATTAAACAATTTAAAAGATATCTTTTAAAAATTGCATTAGTCTCTTTCATTTCTGTTCATTTCTCTTATTTTTAAGTCTTCACTTTAACACCCTTTAAATCTTTGCCCAGATTTTTCCTTAACTCAGCTCCATAGATAGAAAGTCCTTCTCCATTCTTTTTTTTAAAATTTCAATTTCCTTGATATATTCAATCACATGTGTCCTTTAACTTGCAAAGCGACTATTCCAACATGTGTACATTTCTCACCAATCCGATTGAGAATACTACACACATTATTTTCAACAGATAATAACCCACCTCTTTTGCACAAACATTACTTTCATCTTGATATTTTTGACTCCCTTATTCTCATATGAGCTTATAGCTTCCCAAATTCTACCTTTTCTCACCACTCTTCTCCCTTTTTCCCTTTCCCCTCTTCTAGCTTTCTCCTCCTCTTCTCATGCTCCTCCCACTTTCTTCCTTTTTTCAGTCTTCTAGTGTGACATCCTGTATTGAACATATTTAATGGTAGAGACAGGGATAGATCATGCCTAGGTTAATTCACTACTTCCCTCTAAAATTATTATCTTTGTTTCAGAAGCTGATGGAGATTCATTGCCGGCTGCTGAATTGCTAGCAGTGTAAACTTCTTGACCCTTCCTTTCTCCTACAATTCAAAACATCAATAAAGTCATCAGCATTAAAGTCTTATCTCATGATTTTTTCCTAGAATCACAGTGCTCAGTCACAGGAAAGAAGGATAGGCAGGGAGATTCAGGGACTTGATTGATTCTAACTGGTCTGTATTGCAGAGCTTTCTAGGGAGCTCAGATTTTAATAATTTTCTAAGGGTTTCCCTACCACTATTTAAAAGCAGATTATATTCTTTGAAACCAGGAGTCCAATGACCAATGCACACACCATTTTCTGAGTTCAAGCACAGAGAAATGTACCTTGTAAATTTTCTTGGTCTCTGTTAGTCCTTTAATGCATATACACCATTTTGCTATATTATTGTTCATGGCTGGGATGCTAGATGACCTCCAAGACCTTAACAGGCACCTCTAGAGACAGACTCATCTAGCAGGATTTCCCTGAGTTTAGAGTGCAGACATACTATACACTGTACTTAGCTCCTACGTGTTGACTTAATTAATATTTTTAAATAATTATTTCATTTAACTTTTTTATTTTTTATTTTAACCAGAGAAAGTCAGAGTGAGAGAGAAGGGGAAAGTGAGAAAGCAAAGCCACCAGGTCCAGGACTATAACCATAGTCAGCCATGTGGGAGTCCAGTGCCCTTAACCACCATGCCACACGTCGGTCCCTTACTTAGTTAATTTTCCTGCACATATAAATACAATATGGAGATGGTTCTAGTACTAGATAATTTGTAAAGAAAAACAAATATTATGGGTTGAATTGTGAACTCTAGAAATTCTTAAGTTACAATCTTAACCCCAGCATCTCAGAACGTGACCTTATTTAGAAATGGGGTTATTGCAGATATAAGTATTTAAAAAACTGGATTAACTTTATTAGGGACCCAAATTCAATTCCAATGAGTGACGACCTCATGAAAAGTAGAAATAAGGACGCAGGCATGTATGCAGGGAGAATGTCATGTGAAGATGAAAGCAGAGACTGGAGTGATGTAGCACAAGCCATGGGACTCCAAAGATTGCCAGCTAACTACCAGAATTGAGTTGAGAGGTTCTGAAAGAATGCTTTGATGATGGACCTTCTCTTCCACAACATTCATTTCATAAAATTTCTCTCCCAGGACGTTAATCAAATTTAATACATAACACTCACTTTGGTACGGCCCTATTCTCTACACTGGGCATACAAAGGTAAAGGCATGTGACAGGTGTGACAGATTCCAGCAAATGGCATAGCGGTTACCTTGCCAGATTCCCACATGGCCAACCATGGTTTCAGTCTTGGACCCTGTACTTGAAACTCATGCCAGGGGCATGTGCATGCATGCCCAAGATCTTAGGAGGAGAGTGGAGAAGAAGGGATTGTGGTATGGGCATTCCCCTAGGGGGTGATTTCTCATTTTTCCTCTCACTGTCTTTGTCTCTCTCTTTCTCTGGTGAGTGCACATCTTTTTAAAAACAAACAAACAAACAAACAAAACCAAACAAACAAAAAAACACAAAACTGCTACCAAAATAAAAAAGAGATGTGGAACATATCCTCTCTCACAGTCCTCAGAAGGATCCAACCCATGAGACCAGCAGTTGGCGTAATGGCTATGTCACTGGACTGCCATGTATTCAACTGCAGTTCGAGTCCCGGACCTGGTGGCTTAAACTCACGCCAGGCACGTGTGCGCATGTGTCCAAGATCCTGAGAGGAGAATGGAAGAGAAGGGATTTCGGCTGGCCATCCCCCCGACCCCCGGGGGGTGATTTTTCACTTTCTGTCTCTCTGTTTCTCTCTGTCTTTCTGGCAAGCACATGTGCCCTATAGAAAAAAACCTCTAAAAAAAAAAAAAAGAAGGAACCAACCCTACCTGTACTGCCAGCACATAGCACTTCAGGAGAATAAATTTTTGCTGCATAAGCCACTCATAAACTGGTTATGGCATCTCTAGCAATACTGTGAAAAACTTTACTTATTATTAGACTTTTTAAAAAAGAAGATGCATAATACTTATTCCATTCCACCAACAAAAGCTTAGTAGTGATTAATGAAGAAAGTATTATAGACAAGCATCTCTCAGTTGTTTGTCTACAACTCAATAGGCTCAGTAAATACAGTCAAGCTAGTGATTGAGCCTAACTTAGAAGTTCTTTGTTTTCCTGAGGGTTAAAATATGATTATTATAGCTATGAAAAATGAGGCATTTTTAAACTATGAAAATATTAAAAAACAACACAAAAAGGACACAAAAAAGTGGAAGGACATCCCATGCTCCTGGATTGGGAGAATTAATACAATCAAAATGTCAATCCTACCCAAATAAATCTACATATTTAATAAAATCCCTAAAAAATTACAAGAGACATTCTTCACAGATCTAGAAAAGGCAATCATAGCAGACCAGCAGTTGGCGTAATGGCTAGATCGCTGGATTCCCGTAGTCGACGGCAGTTAGCATCCCAGACCCAGTGGCTTAAACTCAGGCTGGGCATGTGTGCATGCGTGCCCAAGATCCTGAGAGGAGAATGGAGGAGAAGGTATTTGCAGTTTGGCCATCCCCCTGCGGGGTGATTTCTTGCTTTCTGTTTCTGTCTTTTTGGTGAGTGCATGCGCCCTATAGCAAAAACCTCTCCAAAAATTTTTTTGATGTTCAGTAGGTTAGGTGTTTTAAGTGCATTTTCAAATTCTCATATTTTTAATTTATGATGTGTTTATTGGCACATAACTCCATTGTAAGTTGAGGAGCACTTGTATTTGCAAGAAACTGATCATACTGTTCCTTCTTCAAAAATGTCCTTGTCTCCTTGAATAAACTTCAATTTGCCACTCAACACCTTCCACAGCCTAGAACTAGCCTAAATTTCCAACTGCATGTTTATCTTCATTTCAACTTTTCTGGATTATTTGCTGTTCCGAAAACCTCAAAAACACTATGATACATGCTTAGATTTAGCATGGCAGTTTATTCTGTTATTCTCTTGTCGCTGGGACTGGGTGTTTCAAATACCTCCTAGAGAACAGATGCACCTGGGCCACGGCATATCAACTGGGCAAGAAAGTATGGGTCGTGCCATAAACAACACGGCCAGGAGATTTGGAAGAACTATAGTCTGTCATGAAAGGGAGAGAGTGGAGACTCTGAGGCGGTTCCTAACCTCGGTCTGCACACTTGCTTCTGCTGTGGGGTAGAAGTTGGAAGCAAGAGGGACTGGCAACTGGAGTGGATGAATAGAACGTACATCTATTTGGCCTTGGTCAAATGTCTATGTATTTATTAACCAAGAAATAAAAACAGAAACCAGTGAATTTGTCTCAATTCTCTTTAGCTCCTTCACTACTCTTAGAAAAAGTCTGAAAACTTATCTGATTGCTGGGAATGAAAGAAAATATTCTTTTCAATCCTGAGTTATCATCTTTGCGAGACTTCTCAGAAGTAATATCATCTCAGAGGATGAAATCACCTACCTTGGCTACTTCATCTCCATCCTAGATGTACCACTAATGCATAGTGGGAGGTCACTACTGGTCCTATTTCTACCTCAGCATCCTTTGCCTGGCTGCTGTAAACAGAGAAATAGAATGTTGAGGTGCTATATTTAAAATGTAAGTGGCTGATCAAGTTTTTAGGGTGCACAATAAAGAGACATCAAATGTGCAGCTTCCAAGATTCTCATTATTTTAAAGATTCTTGTGTTGCCATACAAACAAAGCCACATAACAGCTTATGTGGAGTGTGTAGCATCTGTATATATATATTTTTTTTTTTTTAGAGATTTTTGCTATAGAGTGTGTGCACTCTCCAGAGAGACAGCAAACGAGAAATCATCCCCCAAGGGGGACAGCCATGTCACAACCCCTTCTCTTCCATTCTCCTCTCTGGATTTTAGGCATGCTTGCACATGTGCCTGGAGTGAGTTTTAAGCCACCGGGTCTAGGATCTGAACTGCAGTTGACTACATGGGAGTCCAGCAACTTAACCATTATAACATCCACCGGTCCCACCTAGCATCTTTTTAAGACAAAATTAAAAGACATATTAGCCTTGGCCTATGCATCTGATTTCTCATTGTTTCTTTAGCTTACACAGCACTTAGTAAATCTTAAAATTTATCGACTTAATGTGCATCTTTTGCACTATCAGATTCAGAGAAGAAAGTTAATATACAAAACTAGTATAAAAATATTTTGATTTTATCAAATTTATTGATGAAAATATTTTACTATCTCTTCATTAATAAGCATTTTCTTGGGACCAGTAGTTGGTGTAAAGGCTGTGTTGCTGGACTCCCATGTAGTTGGCCATGGCTCGAGTCCCGGACTCAGTGTCTTAAACTCATGCTGGTAACATGTGTGTGTGTCCAAGATCCCGAGAGGAGAATGGAGGAGAAGGGATTGTGGCGTAGCCATCTCCCCTGGGGGTAATTTCTTGCTTTTCATCTCTCTGTCCCTGTCTTCCTGGCAAGTGCACACACCCTATAGCAAAAACAAAACAGAACAAAAATAAACAAACAAGCAAGCAAAAAAAACCAAAAAACCCTCTCCAAAATAAATAAATAAATAAACAAACATTTTCTTTTCTATAAACAAAGTTCATGGCTATTCTAGGCTCATTAGTAACAGATTGATCATTACAAAATATTTTTTTGAAACAGAATGATGTGCTTTTAATAAAATGTCTCAGATAGCTCATAAGTGTTTTACATACAATGCAAATAGTATTTTCCTGATAGATGATTTACATTGAATCAGTATTTACTTCGACAGTTTTGACATTTTACAATTGTTCTATATAAGCTTCTGATTGAGGGCCTTATCTTTTCACAGTATTGCAAATGTTGTACATTCCTTTTGTAGAGAAATTTTCTTCAGTAAGAAATCAATAGTTTTATCTAGGCTCTTTATTTTATAGAAACATTTTTTTTTTTTGGAGAGGTTTTCACTATAGGGTGCGTGCGCTCGCCAAACAGACAGAGAGAGACAGAGAGACAGAAAGCGAGAAATCACCCCCCAGAGGGGATGGTCACACTGCAATCCCTTCTCCTTTATTCTCCTCTCAGGATCAGTAAAGTGAATTACCCAACATGAATACATTTCACACCCATTCAGTTGAAGATATCATACATGTTATCATTAACAGACAATCTTCCATTTCCATGTCCCTTGATTGTCTTGCCTCTCTATTTCTCTCCTTGAGTCCTTTCCTCTTACTCTTCCCCTCTCACCCACCCTCTTCCCATAGGCATTCTTTTTTTTTTTTTTTTTTTTTTTTGAGAGGTTTTTGGTATAGGGCACGTGCGCTCGCCAGACAGAGAGAGATAGAGAGACAGAAAGCGAGAAATCACCCCCCAGGGGGGATGGCCATGCCGCAATCCCTTCTCCTCCGTTCTCCTCCTGGGATCTTGGGCACGCACGCACACGCACCCGGCGTGAGTTTAAGCCACCGGGTCCGGGACTCGAACCGCGGTCGACTACGTGGGAGTCCAGTGACGTAGCCATTACACTAACTGCTGGTCCCTTCCCATTGGCATTCTTGACAGGTTCTCCCTGTGTGGTGACTGACAAGTTCTCCCTGTGTGGTGATATTCCTGCCCCAGCCATCCAAATAGCCAGGACTATGGGCATGCAGTTGCATGTGATATGTTCTCATTGGACTAGGGACTGAACATGGACCTCCCATGCAGTTCTGGCTTTCTATGCAGTGGGGCTACCTGTGTGCTACTGCAGCAGGATCCCTAAAATAATGTTTGAATGTATTGTAACAATACTTATTTAATCACAGTTTATAACTTAAAAAGGTTTTTTGTTTTTTTTTGTTTTTTGTTTTTAATTGTCAGAGGGCATGTGTGCTTATCAGAGAGAGAGAGAGAAAAACAGAGAGCAATGGAGAGAGGAAGAAAGCACTTCACCAATGTGTTGTGGTCACTCTGTAATCCCTTCTCCCCCATTTCTCCATCATATCAGGATTTTGGGCATGCATACACATGAACTCAGTGTGATTTTCAAGCAGCCAGGCCAGGATTTGAACCATGGTCAGCCATGTGGGATATGGCTCACCGCTAGACTATAGGGCCAACATCACAATTTATATCTCAAGTGTGAATTTAGTCAGTATTAATTTCTGGCACATTCATAGACTTACTTCCATTATGTTTGAAAGTATATACAAAAATAAATAAATAAATTAATTAAAAAAATTATTTTATTAACTTTATTTACTTTATCTTAATTTGACCAAAGAGTGGCAGACTGAGAGAGAGAAAGAGAGAGAGAGAGAGAGAGAGAGAGAGAGAATGAAAAAGCAAGCTGCCAGGCCCAGGACTCTAACCGCAGTCAGTCATGTGGTAGTCCAATGCCCTTAATCACCATGCCACCTGTTGGCCCCTCCATTACATTTTTTAAAAACTGTCACCTTATTGAGTCTTTTCCAAATGTTCAGCTTAGTTGGATGATCTGAAAAGAGATGTCGAGCTAGAACCATGAAGATGAACCACTTGATTTCCATAGAGATGCAAATAGCAGTGAGATGCTATTACAGTTGTTCTAAATTAGTCCTATAACTTTGCATCTGGAAGCATGATTTAGAGCTACCTACCAGTATGCTCTCTCCTCTTATGATTAAAATTAATATATTAATGGGGGACCAGCAGTTAGCGTAATGGCTATGTCGCTGGACTCCCATGTAGTCGACTACGGTTCGAGTCCCGGACCCGGTGGCTTAAACTCACGCCGGGTGCGTGTGCGTGTGTGCCCAAGATCCCGAGAGGAGAATGGAGGAGAAGGGATTGTGGCGTGGCCATCCCCTCTGGGGGGTGATTTCTCGCTTTCTATCTCTCTGTCTCTCTCTGTCTGGCGAGTGCACGCGCCCTATAGCAAAACCCTCTCCAAAAAAAGAAAAAAAAATAATATATTAATCTCTATTTTCTTTGAGATGTGTTCTTTTTTTTTTTTTTTTTTTTTTTTTTTTGAGAGGTTTTTCGCTATAGGGCATGTGCGCTTGCCAGACAGACAGAGAGAGACATAGAGACAGAAAGCGAGAAATCACCCCCCAGAGGGGATGGTCACGCTGCAATCCCTTCTCCTCCATTCTCCTCTCGGGATCTTGGGCACGCACGCACACGTGCCCGGCGTGAGTTTTAAGCCACTGGGTCCGGGACGCCGCGGTCGACTACATGGGAGTCCAGTGACATAGACGTTACACTAACTGCTGGTTCCCGAGACATGTTCTTAAAAACAACAACTCTGAAAAGGAAAGAGAGATGAAGAGACAGATAGAAAATTGTCAAATCAGTACTAAATGGGACTCCCCAAAAATACAATGATAGATATACTTATTAAGTTTTCTTTTTTATTATTTTTTAATTAATTAATTAATTAATTATTTTTTTGGGAGAGGTTTTCGCTATAGGGCGTGTGTGCTTGCCAGACAGACAGAGAGAGACATAGAGACAGAAAGCAAGAAATCACCCCCCAGAGGGGATGGTCACACCGCAATCCCTTCTCCTCCATTCTCCTCTCGGGATCTTGGGCATGCACGCACACGCGCCCGGCGTGAGTTTTAAGCCACCGGGTGTGGGACGTGAACCGCAGTCGACTACGTGGGAGTCCAGAGACATAGCCATTACGCTAACTGCTGGTTCCCAATACTTATTAAGTTTTAAGAGCAACTAACTATATGAAACCAACATTGATGCAAGACCTAAAGATAATTAAGAAACAACTTCATTTGTCATAGAAAATGGTAGTTCCTCTTCAGACCAATTTATTTGGTTAACATATTCTTATTAAAATATACTTTCCAAAGCAGCCTTAGAGATGCTTGTCCTAATTTATTGTTCCCGAGTATGAGGATAAATGAATGGCTCAATGGGTAGAGTATGGACTCACTGACAATCACAGCTATCTCAGTCTCTGGAATGAAGTAGATAAAGGTGGCTATGAGAAAGGCCAAAGAGTAGATGACAAAGAGGAGGAGAAAGGAGATGACCGCTTTCATAGCTCTCACGTGGCCTTCTGTGCTGACGTCTCTGCACCCTGTGGCATTGACCTACATCTGCCTGGTGTGTCTCCACAGGGAGACAACCAAGAGGAGAAATGAGATCAAGGACGTGGAAAAAGGCAGCAGTGTGAAGAGGTTGAGAAATGCCTTGGTGGAAGCATATTGAAGTTTATTTACTCTGCACCTCCAAGTTAAGTTTGATTTCCCCTCTGACTTGACACAGTGCCTGAAATCATCATTCAAATTCTCAGTGACTGGAAGGGTAACAAACAAAGTGAGTGCCAAGCACCCCGGTAGAATCCTGAGAATTGCTCTGTCAATTCTCCACTTCATCCAGAGGAAAAGAGGGTGGAAGAAATTAGCTATCTTGAAGAAATAGAAAATGATGAGGCAGGTAGCCAACCTGACATTGAAATGGTTGGTTAGCATCCAGAAGAAGTCAATGAGTCTCATCTGTTTACCTGAACTATAGACATCTGGATACAGCAGCAATATAAAACAACACAATAGTATGATACACAATAGACAAATTTTGGAGATGGCAAGACTTGTGAGGATTAAATCAATAAAGGCAATCTTTTTGTTCTTGACCCAATCCTTGCAATTTACCAATCCAATGAATGCATTCCCTAAGACCCCCATGGAAAACTCTCCAGCTACAACGGGCATTAGAATATTCTCCACCTTGTCTGGCATGTTCAAATAGAGAAGTATGCAATTAGTTTTGAGTCAACCTGATGCAGTTGGATATATACACCTGATTCTTACATTTTGTTGTGTTTTCCTTACTTCTTCTATTATAGTCTGTCTTGTGATGAAGACTGATGTGATAGAGATTAAAACCATCTTCATTAAATCCCAATTAGCCTTGACAAATGATGTGTTTGGTAATCCTTGCTCTGTCCACTGTATTTCCATGTACCTTCTCAGTAGGCTGTACTTTTCCACATATGTTCATTTAGTCTGAGCTACTGTGCTAAGAGGCAAATTGAGCCAATTCCCTTCATAGTTCTATAGTGTCTTTCTGAGGCTAATTTTACAAATTTGGATTCATTAGTCTGTGATGCATACTAGTAACCTCAAGAAGTTTGACAGAGTGGACCAGCAGATGGTGTAATGGCTACATCGCTGGACTCCCATGTAGTTGACTGTGGTTTGAGTCTCAGATCTGAAGGCTTAAACTCAAACAGGGCACATGTGTGTGCATGCCCAAGATCCTGAGAGGAGAATGGAGGAGAAGAGATTATGGCATGGCCATCCCCCCTGGGGGGGGGGGGCGGTGATTTCTTGCTTTCTGTCTTTTTTCTCTCTCTGCGAGTACATGCACTCTATGGCCAAAAAAAAAAAAAAAAAAAAAAAAAAACCCTCTCAAAAAAAAAAAAAAAAAAAAAGAAAAAGAAATTTGAGTTTAGTAAATACAAATGCAGGAGACACAGTTAAATTAGTATTTCAAATAAACTGAGCAATGTTACAGTGCATATCCCAAACTGCACAAGACAGAACTTTAAGGAAGTACTAAAGTTTAAATTTAATTGGGTCCTGTATTTTCTAGCTAACCTAAATGTCAAGGATTTTCTAGTTATTAGAAATTTGGCAAAATTAACATTTGTTGGAAAATCTTCATTGTGTCAAATAATAGTACTAAATTTTAGTAAAGAATTTAAAGTTTGAGTCTGGATTGAGAGTTGTATGTTATTAGGGAATTTAAAAGGTCAACACTATATATAGTTCCCCCCAAGTTTTAGTTTATTATCTTCGTTGTTCACATAAACAGTTCTACGTTACAAATTCTCTTCATTAATGTGTTGTCTTAATGGTCAAATGTCAGCTGATGGTCACTTAGTTTATGACACTATGAAAAATAAGGTTAAGGAGTTAAAGGACAACTGACTACACTTAAAATTTTCTTATTTTCTTTCTTTTTTTTTTTTTTTAAATGTATGTGTACTCATCAGAGAGACAAAGAGGGATAGGGAGAAAACACTCTTCAGTGGAACTGTGGTCACACCGCAATTTCTTTTCTTCTATTTCTTAATCCTCTCAGGATTTTTGGCAGTTACATGCTTGGTGTGTTTTCAAGTCACTCTTGCCAGAACTCGAAATGTAGTTAGCGATGAGGATCCAGCTCCCTTAACCACAAAGACACGAGATTGGCCTTAAAACATTGTCATTAAAAATGTTGTCAAGGAAACTTTGGGAGGTTTGGATATGTCTATTTCCTTTATGATGCTGTTGGTATCATGGATGTATGAATATGCCCAAACTCACCAAATTATACATGCTAATATGTGCAGTTCTTTGTACATCAATTATGCCTTAATAAAGCCATTAAAAATATTCTCAAGAACAGTGGTATACATGAGAAAGAAGAGTGTAAAATCTTGTATTTCATTTTTTTTTTTTAAGAGGAGGAGGGAACCAGCAGTTAGTGTAATGGCTATGTCGCTGGACTCCCACGTAGTCGACTGCGGTTCGCGTCCCGGACCCGGTGGCTTAAAACTCACGCTGGGCGTGTGTGCGTGCATGCCCAAGATCCCGAGAGGAGAATGGAGGAGAAGGGATTGTGGCGTGACCATCCCCCCTGGGGGGTGATTTCTCGCTTTCTGTCTCTATGTCTCTCTCTGTCTGTCTGGCGAGCGCATGTGCCCTATAGCGAAAACCTCTCAAAAAAAATAAATAAATAAATACAAAAAGAGGAGGACAACACATTTAGTTTTATTTCAATCAAATCATAACATTTACTGTTCCAACTGCTGCAAAGTGCATCTACAATTTTCCATTACAGATCCATTTTAAAAGGTTTCCTGTGACATTACAGCAAGCCTCTTTCTTCAGAGGTTAAGTCCCAAATTCTTGCTCAAATAAAAACTCCATTTCAGTAAATGGTAAATACATGAATTACAGTAAACCAGACACTTAAAAGGCCAAGAAGTCTTCCAACAGTTTATTAGAAAGAATGTAGACATTTAAAAAAATCCCCACTGTCATGAACATAAATTGAGGTTTTTCATCCCTAGTATAAGCTGAATCAAAAAAAGAAATAAAAATCCAATAGTGTATTAACATTTTTTTTTCACTCATTTGCCATACTGACAGTGCAAACACAAATCTGGTCTAAATGTACAGACTCTCAAGCAACAATGTACAGCTTTCTTTGTCCTCCATACTAAGAGATGTAAAAGCTTAAGGGCCAAACAATACCAAATGTATAGGCTTCAAAAACCATCTAAGTAGGGCATTCGCTAGTTTTAGCTAAGATACATCTGGAAACACTGATAAGTGATCACTTACATACAATAATGTGAAGTAAATTTTTTGAAAAATAAACTTTAGTGGAACAATCCTTAAAGACACACCAGAGGAAGAGGTGGTTACCAGTTTCAGGTATCAGCCAATTTTTGTTTCAGCTTCTTTGAATCCATGTTCTAAAATCTAAAACTTAGTTCTCTTTCCCTAAGCTGAGAGCTTCCTATCATGTCAGTACCTATGTTATGAAGTAACGGAGACTTAGGTGAAATGTTTTATTTATCACAACTGTTTTATCAATTGCCTAGGACCTCAATAGCTTCATGAAGTCTGGGAAATGTTCATGCATAAGGTTGTGGAGGGCACTGCATACGGAAGCCATCTTGAGCTATCTGCCATCTTGAGCTATCCACCATCTTGGAAACCATTAGGTTTCACTTCCTCACTGAGCAAACCATTTCTCAGAAATCAAGTGACCAACCCTTCTCCCTGGAAGCAGCTGGGTTTCTAGGCAACGGGAGAGATCCACCCACACCAATGATTGGTTCATGCTGTTCTATCTTATTTGCATTTCGGGTAACCAATTGGTGCCCACCAGCTGTATATAACTCGCCATTTTTCCTCAATAAACGGAAGAAGAAGAAGAAGACTTGATCAGCATTTTGTATTGTCTCCACTCTGTGTGTGTGTGTGTGTGCGCGCGCGCGCGTGCGTGCGCGTGCACGTGCGCGCGCGCGTGTGTTTGTCCCATCTCTCACTCCCTCCCCCAGGGAACCTGTTCAACTGTCCCCCAGGTTGGGACATAAGGTTATTGCCTTAGCTGACTTAAAACTGCCCCATACAATGGTACTTACTTATCAACCCTTAGTGAAGCCTTTTAAAAAACAAACAGGTTGAAAATGGGTTAAAGGAGGCAAATACAGCATCTGTCTTTAGAGCTATCATCTCAGGAATTCTCTCAATTATGAAATCTTGCAGAGAAGTTATTTTTCTTTCTCAAAATCCAGGTGATGACAACATTCTTTACTCCAGATCCGGCATTTTTTCATCATCACTGTCTTGTGAATCATCATCTGCTCCATCTACTTCTGGTAAATCTACATCCTCATCACCACCCATGTTGTTCATCATCTCAGAGAAAAGATCAAAATTAGATATGTCTTCATCTGAATCGTCTTCCCAGTCTTTCCAATTATTAAAGTGCACACTAAGCCAGTTAAGCTTCGCCCTTTCTTTTGTTAACCTTGGCCATGACTGTCCAGATTCTCCTTTCCGTAAACAACATAAAATTGATCTATCCATTCTTTTATGCTTGGAATCATTTGGATTAATACAGTGGAAAAGATCAATTTCATTTAAATGTTTAAAATTATCACTTCCTCCAAGACAACTGAATGTAAGTTTGGGTTTTTCAAAATTTACATTAACATCTTTACTGTCTTCAACACAAAATTCAATGAAGACATAGTCCCTTCGATCATACCACTTTGCAGAAGCAGGCTGCATTGTGAACGGGGCTGGGGGACGGGCGAATGGGTGGGCCTCTCTGGTGGAGGCTGCTGGGCAGTTGACTCCTCTGGTGGCGACTCCGGTGTTTTGTACCCGTTATGGCCTCTGATCGCTCCCCTCAGGCAACTGCGGCAGAGGCGGGGCTCGACCAGGGTCCCCACAATGCACCGTGCAGAGAGAGCAGCTCCTCAGGTCGGAGAGAAGAGGAAAGTGTAGGAAAAGGGGCGCGAGGACAGAGAATGAACGTGCGTGCGTGTGAGCGAGGGGTGGTGAGCAAATCTTGTATTTCATTTTATTCTCCAACCTCCACCAAACCAAATTGCATCTATCTGAGAGCCTTAGACCTTCTACCAGAAGACTGAAGATTAAACTCCCCAATATCTCTGTGGACTATTTTTAAAAAATAGTTTCTCTAAGTTAGAGTTCTGGGAAATACTTTACTACATAATGTTTCTCGGGAATAATTCTTTAGTATTACACCATCTGGGAATGCATATCTTCTTTCACTCTTCCTTAAAGGATAAATTTCACTCCTGAGATGCAGCCCTGATTTTTTAAATAAACTGCATTATTATATTACTGTGTTCTGGGGTAACTACTTTCCTCTCATCTTGGAAATAGTCTCTGATATGAGCAATTTATTCTCCTACTGGTTCCTGGTAAATAAAGTGCTCAGAATCATTGCAGTAAATAGTTACTCAACTCTTTCTTAGACCAATTTTATTTTGTTAATTTTTTAAAATAAGTATAGAGTGTATGTACATCAGTGTTGTGTGATATGGAAGTTAGGTAAATACAATAGTTAAGAAAAGACTACTTCAAAATGTAATTTTGTAATAAGCCTACTCTTTGAACCCCAATCACTGTGGTCATTGGAGATAGGTGAAACATTGGAGATACAGAAAAAGAAACATGGAAGAAAAAATTTCAGACTGATGGAATAAAATGCTAATCCTGACTACTATGACAGTTAGAGGAACGACAGTGATCACACATCAGCTGCTGGGAAGAACTGGGTTTTCGTTTCAGGTCACCATCAGAAAAGCTAAGTTTGCTATATCGTAAGGACCAGGAGATCTGATCCTGGTCAGAGAACCATCCTTGATTACAGGATTTGGGTTGTGTCTCCCACTTTATCCTTCCAGGCCATCCCAGAAGAGTGATAGAATTCCATCTGAGAAAGCAATAGGAATTCTTGAAAGAGAAAGAAAGGAGATTGTTGGTGAAATAAAAACAGGGTTGAATGAGTTCCAGAAAGCAGGGTTCTCAGACTCGTGGATAACAGTCTGCAGAAGACAACTTTAAAAAACCAACTAGGAGCAACATGCAGAGAATTAAGATGAGAGGTGCCTCTTCCAGAAAGAAGACAGCTGGTCCCTAGTGGAAGAGTGTGGAGTCAGCTCTGCCAGGAAGATGGATGGGTCGCTCTGCAGAAAACCCCTCTTCAGGGTTTGTGAGGAAGACAAGAAAGAACAAACAGAAGACTCCTGGAAACGGAAATGGTGGCAGTACCAGCGAAGCACCTCAGCCCCCTCGGAAGGCAAGGGCCAGGGCAGATCCCACTGTTGAAAGTGAAGAGGTAACAAGAATAGAATGGAGATCAAAGGGAGGATTCCTGAAGAATCGAAACCATGGCTTGTTGAGGACTAGGACTTAGTGACCAGGCAGAAGCAGCTGTTTCAACTCCCTGCAAAGAAAAACGTAGATGCGATCCTGGAAGAGTACACAAACTGCAGGAAGTCACAGGGAAACATCCGACAACAAGGAATATGCAGTTAACGAGGTTGTGGCAGGAATAAAAGATTACTTCAATGTCATGTTAGGCACTCAGCTGCTCTACAAGTTCGAGAGGCCCCAGCATGCCGAAATCCTCTTGGCTCACCCTGATGCACCAATGTCCCAGGTTTATGGAGCACCACACCTACTGAGATTATTTGTAAGAATCGGAGCAAGGTTGGCCTATGTGCCCCTTGATGAGAAGAGCCTTGCATTTTTGTTGGACTTTTTGCATGATTTTCTGAAATATCTGGCAAAGAATTCAGCATCTCTGTTTACTGCCAGTGATTACAAAGTGGCTTCTGCTGAGTACCACTGCAAAGCCCTGTGAGGGTCTACTGACCACTCACTCTTAATGTCTGGTGTCTGTAAACACCTTTTGTTCTTAGTCTTTTTCTGTGTAATTGATGTTCCTTAAAATTGTTAATATATAACAGGGCTTATGTTTCAGTTTGTTTTCTGTTCTGTTTTAAACAGAAAATTTTTATTTTCTCATTTCAAAGTTGCTACCAGTGAATTAGACAAAGAAGAAACATTCAGTAGAATATTTTATTGCCTAGTTGACAACATTGCTTAAATGCTTGGTGGTTCTATCCCTTTGACACTACACAATTTTCTAATATGTGTTAACGCTACGTGACAAAACACCCTGATTTCCTAGTGCCAAAGGTTCAACTTAATGTATATACCCAAAAACCCATGCATTTGTGCTCCTTTTTTCTTTCTTTCTTTTTTAATGATGCTTGAAGTAAAACAGCCCATCCTCTGCAAGTCCATCTATGCTGTTCCTTAGGCATTCTATCTTTGCTCAAATTGTTGAAGGATGGTGGTTTGTTACATGGTTTTGTATTTGAGTCTAATGAACGTTCTAATATGACAGAAGCAATGCATTGTTGTGTAGCCACGGTTTTCTGGAGAAGTTAATATTTTAGGAATTGTGTTTCATATCTTAAATAAAATTTGTTTCTAAATTTCAAAGCAAAAAAAAAGCTAATCCTATAAAACATTTATGTCATCTAAACCTGCAGAAAAATATAGAGCATATTCTAGCATAGAATATATAAGTATTTTGTAGAATGCATACCATCAAAGAACATCAATTTTCCTGTCTGGTACAACAAATAGCAACATAAATAGCTAGTATATTGGAAATATAGTTGATGTTGTATATACTGAGAGCTATTAAGATTAGTATTTTACAGAGCAAATTTCATATAAAAGGAATCAAACAATTATTAATTTTCAGGTAGTTAATATTTTGCTTATAATTAAAGGAAATGAGTAGATTGAAATAAACCAGAATTAAACACAGAAAATCGTGGGAATAAAGATAAAAATGTACAGTGAGATCAGAACAAACATCACCTGAGGCATGCCAGACCAAGTTTCTATATATCTTGGTGAGGAGAGATTTGATATTTACAATAGAAACACATTTTATTAATGACTTAGATTTTCTTTCTTTTTATTTTTTGGTATTTACTCTGCACATGTTATAGACATACATTGTTTTTCAAAATTAATAAAATTTTTAGCTACAGTATATGGTAGATAGTCATTATATAGTGATTCCTTGATAGATACTAATTTATTCCTAGCCAATTTCTCTTGTTAATCCCTGAAATAAACTCCTTCCAGGTCCTGTTAAAGAAAGGAACCCAAGTGAAGCAGTCTGGTACTAGTTATCCCGTCTTTTTATCTAGTTTGTGATGAGCACTTACATCCCTTGGGGGAGATGTTGAATGAATACTATTCTCATTCAGGTGTTTCATGCAAACCAAATGATCTGAAAGAAACTTTAATTTCAAGGAAAACAAATGATAAGTGCCAAAATAAGGGCAATCAGAAATTATTATCTAGGAGACCACTTAAAGCATCACACAGGAAATGGAACCAGACAGGCCCGGGGAGATCTGATTTCCTCATTGACATGTCAAATAGGAGCGATTCACCAGAAAGTGAATAGAGCATAGGTGAGGGCCTATGATAAAAATACACGAAAGAAAAAACTGAGAAGCTAGGAAGCATAGCTCTGGTGCTGCTTACCAAGGGTCAAAGGAAAACCTTAACTGGGCAATACATGCCTAACATTTGCATGGAGAAGACAAAAAGAAGCATGAGCTCTGATGTTACTGGATGAAAGGGAGTGTCGAGAGGAGACTATCTCTGTGGTAAAGAGACAAGTAGGAGAGCTGGTCCTACAGCCAGGTCAGTAAGGGACCCAAGTCCCACATGACTGAGCACATGGTTTGAATCCTGAGACACATGCTGAGCACATGAACATGAGTGCTCAGAATCCTGAGGGGACAGAGGAGTGAGGGAGAAGGGATTGCAGTGTGACCATGCTCCACTGGGGGATGCATTTTCCTCATCTTTCTCTCTGTCTCTTATGCCCTCTGGCAAAATTTTCTAAAAAGAGACAATAGGATGTATTCATTAGTTTGCTAATGGGTCCTGATAACACTTAAAGATATGTATCTCAGGCTAGCAAATGGTGTGGTGGTTAAGGTGCTAGATCCCACATGGCTGACTGTGTGGTTCACTCACAAAAGGCAGAGTGCAAACCATGCTGGGTGCATGTACATTCGTGCCCAAAATCCTGGGAAAAAGGATTGTGATGTGTCCATTTCCTCTGGTGAGTGATTTCTTGTTTTCCCTCTCTGTCTCTCTCTTTCCCCAGTGAGTGCACATGCATTATGGCAAAAATCTAAAAATAAGAAAGGAAGAAAGATGAAAGAAAGAAAGAAAGAAGAAAGAGAAAGAAAGGAGAAAGAGAAAGAACAAAAGAAAGAAAGAAAGAAAGAAAGAAAGAAAGAAAGAAAGAAAGAAAGAAAGAAAGAAAGAAAGAAAGGAAAAAGAAAAAGAGAAAGAAAGAGACAAGCATTTCAAGTAAGTGAAATAACAGGAAAAATGAGACTACACCTACAAGAAAATGGCACTTGTTCTTAGAAAATAAGGTATTTTTTTGTGTTTGTAGATGAAGTATTTGTGAACTTTAGTATTACTTATAGTTTTACATATCAAGTTACACATTCAAAAGTAGTTACAGAACCTCTATTATGTGTTTATTCCTATGTTAGGTAGTTAGGGCTTTAAATATACCTTATTTTTATTAATAAGAAAAATTGATAAAATGAATTTGTAAAACTAAGATTTTTAGATCATGCAGGTTATTTTTCTACATGTGAGCATCTTGACAAACGTCTGCCTCAATTTGTTATTTCCAATCATTAAAATAAGTGAATGGCCTAAGGGATAGAGAATTGCTACAATCTCTCCAAAAATTATAGGTAACATGTTTTCTCTTATAAGATAGCTGTAAATTACCAAAAGAAATCAAATTGTACATAAGAGGGAGGAAGAGTAAATGAAATCACAGTCTCATCTTTCACATGTGTCTCTGTGCTGGGATCTTTAAAGCTTGTAGCATAGAGTTTCATTTGCTTAGTATGTCTCCATACGGACATTATCAAAAGGAAAAATGAGATCATTTGACACATTAAATGGGAGCAGTAGAGAAGGATGAAAAAGAATCAATGGTTTGAAGTATTGAAATGTACTCTCATGGGACATATATGTGCCATTTTCTTTATGTTTTGAAATGTGAAGAAATCCATATTCACAAATCAGAACCTTTACTAGTATAAAATTGACCAACAAGGAAATAGCAAAACACCCCAGAAGGATCCAATGAACCATCCCGTCAATTCTCCACTTCATCAGAGAAAGAGTGGGTGGGAAAAAATGGCTATCTTTAGGGAATAGTACTTAAATGGTTGGCAAGTGTCCAGAAGGTAAAAATGACTATCCTTAGCTTATTATGTTCATAAATATTTGGATAGAGTATTACAATAATGCCATTTAATACCATTGCATCAATCAAACAAATTCTGGAGTTAGCTACATTGTTGTGGATATAGTCAATTGAAGAGATCTTTTTCTTCTTAATCCAGAGTCAATCCAGTTGACCAGTCTAATGTATCCATTCCCCAACATTCCTATTAAGAATTCTATAGTTACTATGATCATGAAACTAGCTTGGTATTTAACATATTGCTAGAAAGAACACTCTGATTTTAAATACCACGGCAGATAAACTCATTTTCAAATGGCTGGTTGTAATATGATAAATTCTTCAAATCATACAATGTTTTCATCTGTCATTGTTTTGATATCATTCTAGAAGTGCTCAGCTCTCCCAAAAAGGATCATTTCTGTATTCCTGAAGACCAAACCCACTAATTACTCCAAATAGCTTGCTTAGTTATTTATATCCTGGCAAAATTATAATTGTTACCTTATAGTGAATGACAAGTGAATTGCTTGGCTGAAGCTATTTTCATGAAAACTTAGAGATTTTATTTTATGAATTTATAATGAACTTCTTGCTCTATATAATCTCTAGATTATAGAGAGTTAATATTCATAGGACATTTTTATCCTCATTTAAATGGTTAATCAGTGACAGTTATGATGCAAGGCTGATTATAAATGACATAACATTATTAGGCAGGCGCATAGCAAAATTTACAATGAATTTGCTCTCTGTGCAGTTTATTTAAAATGAAAGATGTTAAGTAAAGATTTTCTGTTTTAGGGACCAGCAGATGGCATAATGGTTATGTTGCTTGACTCCCACATAGTTAACCTTGGTTCGAGTCCTGGACCCAGCAGCTTAAGACTCACTCTGGACTTGTATGCGTGCATGCCCAAAGTCCTGAGACAAGACTGGAGGAGAAGGTATTGCGGTGTGGCTATTCTTCCTGAGGGGAGGGGCTATTTCTAGTTTTCTGTCTCTGTCTCTCTGGTGAGTGCATATGCCCTATAGCAAAAACTTCTCTAAATAAAATAGATTTGTTATATTTACTTTTACTTAACATGAGAAAGAGCCTTAGGACAATTCACTTCCTGAAATATTGTATTTGGGAAAAAAGCATGTTCATTTAAAATGAAAGAAACTCATGCTTTACTTTATTCTAATTCTAATCAACTTATTTTTACGAGATTTATGATCTTTTTTTTTGGAGAGGTTTTTTGCTATAGGGTGCGTGCGCTCGCCAGACAGACAGAGAGAGACACAGAGACAGAAAGCGAGAAATCACCCCCCAGAGGGGATGGTCACGCCGCAATCCCTTCTCCTCCATTCTCCTCTCGGGATCTTGGGCATGCATGCACACGCGCCCAGCGTGAGTTCTAAGCCACCGGGTCTGGGACGCGAACTGCGGTCGACTATGTGGGAGTCCAGCGACATAGCCATTACGCTAACTGCTGGTTCCCGAGATTTATGATCTTACAAGGCACATTATAGTCATTTTTGTTAGATGGGGCAATCATGTAAAAGTTTTTTTTTTTTAATCAAACATTATTCCAGGAAATAGGACTAATTCTACTATCCAATAGTCCAAAATACCTCTGAAGATAGGCAATACAAATTTTAATGAACTAGGGTTCTTTTCCTTGTACTTAAATAGCTTGATAACATAAAAAACATATGTAGTATTTCTCCCATACTTTATATGTATATAATGCATAATAGGAAAGCATGAATGGTAATGTGAAGAAACCTGTTATCTATAAATATTACTAGGAAAAAAATAGAAAAGACAATGATGCTAAACAACAAAACTTGTCAAGATTTCTTGAGTTAGAAGGGTATAGGGAACTTCCAAGAAATCCTTGAAAATGCACTTCTAAAGCTTCTATAGCTAGGGTTTCTGATTATACAACCTTAAGAGGGAGTATCAGGTGGTAATAGTGGTCAAGACTTTTGATTTCACATGTCTAAAGATAGTATGAGTCCCAGATCCAGTGGCTTGAAAATCACACCAGGCACACGTATGTGTATGTCCCCAAACCCGAAAAGACAGTAGAGAAGGGATTGTGGCATGGCCATTTGTAGGAAGCCACATGTACCAAAATGGCTGACATGACCTTCATACAAGGACCTTCAAGTATCCTTGTTCCGGGAGTAGACAATTAACCCTGAGACTTCCTCATTCAGGCAGGTCCTCAGTCTGGTCCTCAGTCAGGTCCGCGACAATTCCCGCCCCCTTTTCCTATCCTGTATATAAGAATGTCCTCCGGCCCTCAATAAACGAGCGACTGCATTCCATCTTGAGCTGTGACACTGTGTCGCTCCCGTGTTGTGACGCTGCGCCGGTTCCAGACCTCCGCTCTCTCACTCAGGCACCCTGCCCGATCGTCCCGCGGGTTGGGACAGCCATTACCCCAGGGATTGATTTCTCACTTTCCGTCTCTGTCTATTTCTCTCTTGTATATTTACAAGCCCTATGGCAAAATCCTCAAAAAAACAAACAAAAAATCCTGATGGTATTCCAACCTTCTTGCTCAAGATGGTTCTATTATAGGCATTCCTAACTGTACCCAAACTCCTTCCCTGATCAAACCTTCATTTTTGGGGTTACACTTTTTTCCTACATCATACATCATCATAGGCAGAATCACACTGAAGACTATTTTTTTCCTTCTTCTGATCAGAAATAGAAGGGACAGGGCAATTAATTAAGGACTAACCTTAGTTCAAAGAAGACAGTTTTACATGATTGATTTTATAGGAAGGATTGATGAGTACTATGATCTCTTCCCCACAGCCTCTAGCTGAAATTCTTCTACTCAGTGAGGTGAAGGCATTTGCCAGTACATGGTGGAAAGAAATGAAACTGCTTCACATTTAATCAATGACATAAAATATTAATGCAGGATTTAGATCCATTTTTTTCTGCAAAGATAAAGAAATAATTATGTGATGTGATGATAGTATTAAATTCAAAACTAAGCAAGACAGAAATGTGAAGGATCATAAAAAGTTCTTAGAATACTGATAGATATTAATGATAGATAAGGAAAAATAAATGCAAACATATAGGAGAAGGAAGATGGTCTTCGGTTAATTTTTCTTCTCCTTCTATTCAAAATACTCTCTTGGGGTCTCTAGGTCAAAGGGCTTCCTTCCCTTGTGAAAACCCTTCAGAAACCTTAACACCCTCAGAAAAGCTTCCTTCAGCTTGTTATTCCCCATTATCAGGACAAATGAATGACTTGATGGGAAAATGACAGCTATTATGCCACCAATCATAATCACTAATTTTTTCTGGGAAAACAGAAAGTTTAAGGTCAGTATAAAAAAGACCACATAGTGCAGGACGAAGAGGAGCAGAAAGACGGCCACTGCCTTTATGGCCCTCATGTGAGCCTCAGTGCTTGGGTCTCTTGACCCTGTGGCATGAAGTTTCATCTGCTTGGTGTGTCTAAATAAGGAGAAAAGTAACAGGAATAATGAGATAAGGCAAAGAATAAAAGGGACAGAAGCCCCCAGGTTCATACTAATCTGTTTCATAGTATTTGGGGTTTTACTCATTTTGGAAAAATTACTTGAGGAAGTAATGTTTTCATGACTGGCCTTGAAGAGGTGATACCACATTTCCTCATTCACTGAGACACTAATAATTAAGGAGATGAAAACGGAAACCAGAAGAATCCCAAGAATAACTCTGTTTATCTTTAGCTTTAGCCAGAGGAAAAATGGGTGAGATATATTTGCTATCTTGAGTAAATAGAAGATGCTGAGGCAGGAAGTAAACCAGACACTTGAATTACTGGAAAATGTCCAGACAACATCCACCATATTCACTACCGTATCACTCTCATATTTTTCTGGAGAGAACAGTAGGATGAAGCCATCAAAAGTTACTACACACAACACACAGATTCTGGAGATGGCCAAGATGATCAGGATGATGTCAATCAAGGTGATATCTTTCCTCTTGAACCAGCCAATGCAGTTGATTAGCACAATGAATCCATTTCCCCAAATACCTATAGTTAATTGACCAACTATCAAAATAATGTATATTGTCTCTGTTGCCCTTGACATGCCAGCAGAGAGGTCTGATTTGGAATATCACTGATGATGAGTTGACTTTCAGTGAACCAGAAAAGAATGGTGTATAAGTCTGCCACCTAGGCCATGCCACTGTTGTCTTTATCTCACCTCGTTATCAGCTGTGATCCAGTTCAAGAAGATAGCCAGGTTTGTTCTGGGGCAGAACTGCCTAAAGACCACAGATTGGAGCCGGCAATTTTCCTTTTTGTGCAGTGATGACTGAAAGGCTCTAAGATGCAAACGGAAATGGATCTGATTTCTTGGATTTGCATAATCTTTCTCATTTTAAGCCCTGTATATTTTGTATTCATCAAAGCTGTTGACTAGGAATTTCAAACAGGAATCAATTACTTGGAAAATACGGCTAAAATTTAATTTGGAGGTGGACTGTTTTGGCCTCCTTACCGTCTTTGACTTACAAAGTAACCCAAACTGTAGTCTATTTTGTACAAATGCAGATTTTGAAGTTTAAAAAATGTAAATTTAAAGTTTAGCCAATTAATTATTTCAGCCTCAAAGTAATGCATTGGCTTCATGAATTAGGATAATGCAGGTCATAGTTTTCAGTTTTCTTGAACCAGCACAGCTATTTGACATGTACTTTCACTTGTACTGTGAGAAACTGAGCCCTGAAGACCCTCTAGCTGTGCCAGCTATTACCCAGTTTGACCCCAGTAACTATTTGTGTGTGCAAACCTTATGGGTTAGTTAGAATAAGTATTATTATTTTCATATAGCCTTTCTAAGAATGGATATCCTTTACAAAAGCAAAACACATTCCATTCGTTTTTTACTATTTGAATACTTCTTTTTGGTGAGGAGCACCTCCTGATTCACAGCACATGCATCAAAATCTAAAGAACAATGAACCAAACTGTACAGATATATTTTTATTTTTACAGTGACTTTCATGTTGCACCAACTTAAAATAAAATTTGGAGGCTTTCAGTCTTTGGTATAACTGGGAGAACTATTCTATTCATATTAGAGGGCAAGGCTCAAGGTGATTTTCAGCTATGCCCAGCATCATTTGCACATGTATTTTAAGACCGTTGGTAGAATAACAGAAACTGAGTATAGGAACTGGAGATGAAGAATCACATCCATCAGGTGGGATTAAAAGCCAAGTATATTTGGGATCACCAGGTGTTGTAATGTTTACGATGCGGGACTCCCACGTAGTCAACCATGGTTTGAGTCTTGGATTTGGCAGGTTAAAAACTCATATGGGGTGTGTTTTGTGCATGCCCAAAATCATGAGAGGAGAATGGAAAAGGGATTGGGGCATGTCAATACCTCTTGAAGGCGATAGCAAAAATCTCTCAAAAAAAGAGGTCCCAAATATCTTTTTATATATTTAAGAACAATTTAGATTTTCTTTTGGTGAACTGTTTGTACTTCTTATTCACTTTTTTAACCGTTTTTAAAACAATTTTTTTTATCATTTATTTATTTATTTTTAAATAAATGTTCCCACATTTACTCTACATATCAAAAAGTTTTTGCTTATACTCCATAGTTTTTGATAGTTAATAAACAACTTTCGAAATTTCAAAATACTGAATTTTAAAGATAATGTTCAAAATATTTCTTATAATTTTGTGGCTCTATAACAACAGAGACAGTATGGTTTTAAATATTTTTGAGAAAATATTTACATGACAACTACTCAAACATTTGAAAAGCAAATGCCCAGCACACAAGTCACACATAAACCTTCTCAATTCAGTCCTGCCTACCAAGTATTCTGTGACATACAATATGCTAGCAAAGATCAGTCTCTTTTTCTTCCTTTAAAGTCTTCCTCAAGATAATCCTCTGGTTGTGGTTGCTCTTTTGCAGTATCTACTGATTATAAAGCTGGGCTGGAAATATCCAGGTTATTTAATGGTACAAATTCTTTCATATAGCTTCTATAATTCTTCCTACCAAGCAGAATTGTTTAAGGTGCCAGGTCATCTTTTCAAGAGCTTCTGTTGATTTACTTGAGATCCACCTTAGGTTTATAGTTTGCTGGTTAATCTTCAGATATGACATTCCAGTCAAAGCCCTGTCCAATAATGAGTATTTCCAATTTGTGATTCAATGCAACAGGTATTATTGAACTTATGCAAATAATCATTCTGCCACAAAATAAGAATACTTCCAAATATTTTCCAATTCCAGAGGAGTCAGGAAAAAAGAAAAGTTTATGTTTTCATTTAAAGAAACAAAGAAACAAAAAATAAATCATTTTAACAAATTGTTGAACCTATCAACAGCTCAAAAGAAAGCAAAATCCCTAAATTGGGAAAGCAAATCATAGTAAAAAAAATCAGTAGTATTTCACTCAAAAATCATAAAATTCAGTCTTACATTCAATCTCTTTTCTGTTGAATATGCAGTGTTATTGTGGCCCAATCTTTCCGTTTAAGTCCTGGAATTTACCATTCAATTTTATTATTGATACTTCTTGTCACTAGCATTAAGTTGTTCATTTGCTTGGTTGCTTTCTGTTCTCTTATTTCTGTATGTGTGTCTTTAGTTTTCCTGGCAGAACATTCCTTTCAGACTTCTTGAATTGCTGGTCTGGTGTTGGTAACTTCTTTCAGGTTTGATTTATCTGAGAATGTTTTTATCCTTTCTTTCCAGATGAAGGAAAATCTTGCCAAATATAGTATTCTTGTTTGAAACTGTTTTTCACTTAAGACTTTGAATATATTTTCCCATTCTTTCCTTGCTTGCATTATTTCTGATGAGAGGTCCGATGATAGCCTGATGGGATATCCTTTGAAAGTAACTTAATGTTTCTCTCTTGCCAATTTTAGTAACTGGTCTTTGTCTATGTATTTTGCCAATCTGGCTATGATGTGCCTTGGAGAAAATCTTCTTGGGTTGATTCTATTAGGAGTCTTTTGTATTTCTTGGAATACAAGTCTGGATATTTGAATGCTGCTCTAGATTTGGAAAGTTTTCTTCTAGACTTTCATGGATGGAATAGATTATCAATGCCCTTAATAGTTTCTTCACCTTTTAGGATACGCGTTATCCAGATGTTTGGGTGCTTAATGGTGTCTAGTATTTCTTGTATAGTATTCTCATGTTTTTTGGTTATTTTCTCAGTCTTTATGGTTGTTTTTACTAGAACAGAGGTTTTGCTTTCAACATCTGAGATTCGATCTTCTTCATCTGCTTTTAGTACTTTCGAGGAAGATTTTGATTTCCTGAATTGCAGCCTTCATCTCTTATAGCTCCATTTGATTATGTTTTTATGGTGTGTATTTCCTCTTTCAGATTGTGCAAGAACTTCCTCACCTCCTGGAACTCATCTCTTTTCTCCCGTATCTTCTGGAGTTCATTGTCTCTCAGCTCTTACATCTCGTTTAGTTTTATCACTATGAATATTCTGAACTCTCTATTGGAGATTTCTACAAGTTCTACTGTATTGTCTGTGGGTGGTGGGTGGTGAAGGATTGTTTATTCCCTTAGGGGAGAGATATTTTCTTGTTTTTTTTTTTTTTTTTTTTTTTTTTTTTTTCATATTTCCTGTGCCTCTGTGGTGATTTTTGGTTATTTTGTGACAAAATCTCTCCTCTACTGTGCTTTGCATTGTGGCATCCACAGAAAGAGATTATGAGTTCAGATTTATAAAAATAAGTGTCTTCTTCAAAGCAGGAGGATAAATAAATGTTGAGGATTTCAATGACTCAAAGTATTCAGATGCTTGGCTTCTGTGTACCTAGGCCTATTTAGACACTCAAGTGTGTGGACAGTGAGGAGCAGGGTGGGAAAGTAAGGTTAAAAAAAAAAAAAGCAAAACGAAAAGAAAAAGAAAACTAGGCAAAAAAGAACAACAAAAAATTTGCTTTTAAAGGTAAAAAATTTTAAAACTGTGAAAACACCAGGATGTATTTCAGATTTAAAATAGCTTCTGAAATAAGCAAGAGAAAGAAAAGGACTGCAGTGAGAAGTGGTTTAAAAATTAAATTAAAATAAAATAAAATAAAAATTTATATAGTGAGAAAGAGTGTGAGACAGACAGATAGACAGAGAGAGAGAGGACAGAGGTTGCCCTACCTTGTCTGAGTATTTCAGGAGTCTAGAAGATTTTTTTTAACCTTTTTTATGAATTTCAGAGGTCCTTATATAAAGGACAGAGAGATATCAGAACTTCTACTATGTCACAAATTGACATTATTTTTCTAGTTGGCCACATGTCGTTTACCTTTTTCTTATTTTTTTAAAATGTAAGCAGAAGTTTCTAATTCTATATAGTTATATTTACTTGTGTTTCTCTGGATTTTGAGTTAAAGTTAGAAAACCCTCTCCATTAAAATTCTTATATATATATATATATCCATTACTTTCATTTTTTTATATTTTAAAATTAATTTGACATATACACATTCATACATACTATATTTTATGATAGAGATGAAAAAAACCCTATAATTTAGTGACACTGTAATCTTAAGGTAATAGTACAATGCATTATTCATGTGTTTGTGGGTTAAACAAACTTGTCATAAGAAAATCTAGCACATATAATTCATGCTGTACTTATGTGATAGGGATGATAAATGATTATGTTACTAGACTATGTACTTACTATATTGTTTTTATTATTATTATTTGCGAGTGTACTCCTGTTTATAAAATAAAAGTTTACTGTGAAACAACATGCCACATTTTTCAGCAACAGTCTAATACAATTTGTCCTTACTCTGTTTGCTAATGGCATAATATTTTCTTGTGCTTGATTTATTCTCATGTTGTTTTGTTTATCATGACCCTTAAACAGTCTATATAGCCCATGTGTGTTGTAGAGTATACCATCTTTTGTGTAAGTACTCCATGATGTTCACACACTGACAAAATTACCTAAGGACATATTTCTCAGATCATTTTCTCGTTACTGTTACCATGGCTCGCTCGCTCTCTCTCTCTCTCTCTCTCTCTCTGTGTGTGTGTGTGTGTGTGTGTGTGTGTGTACCATTGCCAGGTGTGGATCCAGCTTTATTTTTCTGGAGATAATATTATTCCAATAATATTGACTTGATAATTAATTTCCTCTCTTGCCTTTTTTTTTTTAGGTTTTTGCTCTAAGTTATGTGTACTAACTAGAGAGAAACAGAGAGAGAGGGAAAGTGAGAAATCTCCCACCAGGGGGACGACCTTGCCGCAGTCTCTTCTCCTCCATTATCTTCTCCACCATTTCTGGTATTCACATAAACCCAGTGTGTTTTTCAAGTTGCCATGTCCAGGACTTGAACTATGCGGTCAGCCATGTGAGATTCAGCACCTTAACCACTACACAACTGCCAGACCTTATCCAGTTGTTTCTGCTCACACAAGATGTCCCAAGACTGGGCTGGTACAGAAGCTTAATTACGCTACCCAGGGCCAGGAATCTTTCTATCTTTATGTCTACCACCAAACACACTGATGTTCACCTTCCTGTTGTGGTCCCACAGTGCAAGACGGTTGTTAAAATTTAAGGCGTTTCTGTCTGTATTTCAAGTAGTAAGAGTGGAAAGAGTAACAGTAAGCATGAAATATTAAAAAAATGTTATGAGATATTATGAAAAACAATAAAGGTATTATGTGACAGGTATTTGCCCCCCGTCCCCAGTAACAAAGTCTTTCTCAGGAGCACTATCCAGTAAACTTCAACTAGTTTCTGATTTTCTGGAGCACTATCCAGTAAACTTCAACTAGTTTCTGATTTTCTGGAGCACTATCCAGTAAACTTTAGCTAGTTTCTGATTTTCTGGAATTATGTCACATAGTCAACTTAGTAGCAAAAGAATCAGGAAATAAATACTTTTTTTCTTTTTTAACAGAGATTTTTGCTATAGGTCATGCGTGATCACCAGAGAGACAGAAAGTGAGAAATCATGCCCAGGGGTGATGGCCACACTACAGTCCCTTCTCTTCCATTTTCCATTTTCCTCTTGGGATTTTGGGCACACACGCATATGTACACAGTGAGGTTTTTTTTTTTTTTTTTTTTTTTTTTTTTTTTTTTTTTTTTTTTTTTTTTTTTTTAAAGTTACTTTATTTAATTTCCGGTTTTAAAGGATTTTTGTCCTGTCTTGAGCTGTTGATAGGTGCATGTACCTACTATTTGAACAGAATACTAACCTGTTTCTAGGCTTTAAGTTTCAAGGAAATATCATTACCAGTTCAAAACTGCTCTTCTTGAAATTACCTGCTGAACTTGCTATTGGAAGTAGTTAGATTACTTATGATATTGTGTGATCAACAAAATGTTGGGGGAAAAGAAATAGAAAACAACTGTATATAGCAGAGATAGTGTAATAAGAGAGTGGGAAAGGGCAGAGGGTCAAACATGGGGTAAAAAACATATATATACATATACATATGTATGAAAGTAGAAATGGAATATTATTGATGATAACAGGCATGATCATTCTAGATGGGAAACCACATTTAGTATGTTGTGATGATTGATGTTCAGGGAATGAATGTTAAGTAATTAAAAAAAAAGTTGCAGGAGAAAAAAAAAAAACAGTAAAACTGTTCGTATCGAAATTTAAAAAAAAAATGCATATTTGATGACTGCAGTAAGCCATATAGCCCCAAGTGGGTACTACTTTATAATATGTTCATTCTACTCACTGAGGTTTATGCCTAAAGTCAGACTTGGATTCATGTATAGGTATATATCAGCTGTCTAGCTATTGGATATATTTAGGCTAATTAAGTTCATTAGCAAATCAATTAAATGGGGGGGGGCATAGAAAGCTACCATGGATACCAGAGACAATGTGAGAGGAGGGTGGGACATGGCAGAGGGTGAGGGATAGGGAATCAAGAATGGCAAAATGAAAAACAAAGTATACAAGACATAAGAATTGGAAAATTATTTGCTGATAACGTGTATGTGGATGTGCTTGATTGAGCCAATACACAGTGTATTTTGGATGGAAAATTCATCTGTATGCTGTAATGATGTATAGTGAATTAATGTAAAAAATAAATAAATTTTATTAAAGAGAAAAAAAAGAGTTACTTTATTTAATTTTTAAAATTTATTCATTCATTTTATTTTAATTTGACCAGAGAGAGACACACAGAGAGAGAGAAAGTGAGAAAGCAAGCCACCAGGTCCTGAACCGCAGTTGACTAAGTGGAAGTCCTGCAACACAATCATTATGCCATCTGCTGGTCCCCTGATGTGAGTTTTTAAACTACTGGGTCTGGAACTATGGTCAACTATGTGGGAGATCAGTGATGTAACCTTTAGGCCATCTGCTGATCGCTAAACTAAATACTTTTAAGTGGATACATTGCCTTTCTGACCATTATCAGCTTTCTTCAAGGAAAATGGCAAAAACGGGTATTAAGTAAGCAGTGAATGGTGTCTATTTCCTCCTCTTATGTAATAATTAAAAAATGAATATTCAATGAAGCAGAGAAAAAGATAAAAGGATATAAAAATTATCAAGAGATTTCAATGTCACAGAAGTTGAAAAAAAAGACAGAAAAATTATTTAGTAATGTACAAAATTAAAAAAAAGTTAAAAGTGGAAAGGACTGAGGAGATATTATGAAGTCTGATGGTAAGGGATATACTGGGACCTCTGGAGGGAGTAAAACAGCACAGTTTCAAAGCGAGTAACAATTGTAACAGATAGCAGTTTAATAGGTTAGAAGTTGATGAAAGACTCTGAAAAGGAGATGAGAATGTTTTTGGTTTTAGGGAGAGGAGTTGTTAAAGATTAAAGATGCAAAGTGAGGGCAACCTCATAGCCTAGTGGTCAGGATGAGCCCAGTCCTACATGGCCAACCAGTTAGAATCTTGACCCTGGAAGACTGAAAAACATGCCATGTACATGCATGTACAGCCAAAATTCCTAAAGGAGAGAGACATGGGGAAAAAGGGCTTCAGAGTGACCTTGTCCCATTGGGGGCTTTCTCTCTCTCTTTCTTCCCTTTGTCTGCATCTCTGTCTCTCTCTGGCAAGTACATGTGCCCTCTGGCAATACAAAGAAAGGGAAATAAATTGCAAAAATTTAATTCCACAGAAGGCAGGAGAGCATGAGATCAAAAGCACAATTGAACAGAGTAGCTTAGAACAAGAAAAGATATGCCTTTTTTTTTTTTCAGATGAGAAAGGGGACAAGATAATTATAAAACATTCACTAACTTTAAAATGTAACAGTTCAATTCAACAATTCTTTACTGAGAACTTTTCAGGTACCAGGTCTCTGTAGATTGATAGAGATTACAGAATAAATGAGAAAAGTTTCCTCCTCTAAAGAATATTACAACCGGGGGAACCAGCAGTTAGCGTAATGGCTATGTCGCTGGACTCCCACGTAGTCGACCGCGGTTCACGTCTCGGACCCGGTGGCTTACAACTCACGCCGGGCGCGTGTGCGTGCGTGCCCAAGATCCCAAGAGGAGAATGGAGGAGAAGGGATTGCGGCGTGACCATCCCCCCTGGGGGGTGATTTCTCGCTTTCTGTCTCTATGTCTCTGTCTGTCTGGCGAGCGCACGCACCCTATAGCGAAAAACTTCTCCAAAAAAAAAAAAAAAAAAAAAAAAAGAATATTACAACCTAGTATAAACACATGTAGAATATTAAGTATAATGACTATTATAAGTTATATAAATGACAGTATCAGCAACTTGCAAAAGTTTTGATAAATTTCCTTCTGATGGGAGTCAGAGGAAATGTCTCAGAAGTAATAGTAGACCTAGCTTTTAAAGAATATCTTAGATTTATTTCTCTAGGAGGAGGAAAAAAGACTTTCTTGTAGAGTATTCAAGACATAAAAGCTATTGGGTCAGCAGGTGATATGGAAGTTAATGCACCAGATCCCACGTGGCTGACTGCTTGGTTTAAGTCCCAGACCCAGCGGTTTGAAAATAAAACTGAGCACTTGTGTGTGCCATGTCCAAAATCTCAAGAGGTGAATAGAGGAGAAAGGATTGTGGTGTGACTCTCCCCTCGAGAGGGTGATTTCTCACTTTCCTTCTCTCTCTCTCCCTCTCCGTCTCTGTCTCTCTCTGGTGAGTATACACTATAACAAAAACTAAAATAAAGGAAAGATATAGAAAGTATAAGAATGTGTATGATGGTAACTTTTTAGAGAATAATGAGTAGGCTAATTTGATTATTATATATAGTTAGAAGTGGATAGAGTAGCAGCATATGAAACTTACAAAGTCAAAATCGTGAAGCAGCTTATATAGGATGAGATTCAATTTCACTCTGTAATATTAGATGATTGAATTATTTTATTAGAAAAATTAATATGGTAACTTTGCTCACAGCAGATAGTTTGAGTTCCTTCTTCATAGCAGAGATATCTCTTCAGAAACTGACCCAAATAAGAACCAATGAAATGATTAATAAGTTTGTTATGATTGCTATAGTAAGAGGAGGAGCTTGAATTAACAGGGATGACATTGACAGGCAAGATTGTGGGAATGAAAGAAGTTGAGAATAGATTCCAGACTTCTGACTTAAGTGATTGATAGCAGGTATGCACATTAACAGATGTTAAAATATGCAAAGTTGAGAAGAAGAGCATATTTGCATGTAGACCCGCAAGTGCAGTATCATTGAAGTTAATGTTGTGTTAAAGGCCCTTGGTGAACGCCAGGCAGTGCCATTTCTCATAGAGATACTGACAAGTTCAGAAGAAAAGTAGAATGATTACCGTATAAGCCATAGCGCAGTGGGTGAGCTGGGATTGCCTCAGAGGTGATAGTCAAGTGCATAAGGAATAAGAACAGAGATGGAACCTGGGAGAACATGAGACTTCTCAAATTTTGTAGTGGTATTTTTATTTGGATTTATACTGTTCCATTAGATGATAACTTCTATAGAGACAAAGTAGTGTTTATTTTGTTATTATTAAATAATAAATATAGACTCCGACCCCTACTTCTCCACAGGGATTCATTCCAAGGTCCCCCAATGGATGCCTGCAATCATTAATAGTATTAATCTCTATACATACTATGATAAAGTTTAATCTGCAGATTAGGAACAGTGAAAGATGAACAACAGCAGTAATAAAATAGGACAATTATTGCAATGTGCTATAATAAAAATGTTGTGAATGTGGCCTCTCTTTATCTCAGAATAATTTATGATATTGTACTCACCTTTCTTATTTTTTAAAAAGTGCTGTTAAATCTCTTTATTTTAAAATTTAATGTGATTTTTTCTTTATTTAAAAAAATTTTTTTGGGGGGAAGTTTTTGCTATAGGGCGTATGTACTTGCCAGAAAGAGAGAGAGACAGAGAGACAGAAAGTGAAAAATCATCCTCCAGGGGGGATGGCTGCGCCACAATCCCTTCTCCTCCATTCTCCTCTCGGGATCCTGGGCATGCACGCACATGCACCCGGCGTGAATTTAAGCCACTGGGACAGGAACTAGAACTGTGGTCGACCACATGGGTGTGGTCGACATAGCCATTGCGCCAACTGCTGGTCCTGATGTGATTTTTTTTTAAATGTTAGAGTGTGCATATCCAAAGAGAGGAAGAGGAGAGAGAGAAGCACCTTCCCCACTGCTCAGTTACACTGCAGGCCCCTGCCTGTCTTCCAGCTGGCCAGGATCCTGGGCATGCATACATGTGTCCAGCATGTTGCAAGCTGGCTGCGTTGAGGACTTGAGTTTAACCAGCATGTGGCTTTCACTTCATTGTGCTACAGAGGCTGTGTAACTTAATTTTTAATTTTTTTTTACCGACCTCTAGAGAGAGAAACAATGGAAAGCAGAACCATGGATAAGTGAGGACTATTATACCCAATATCTAACACAGTGATGTCAATCTAATAAGCACTTATTAACATTTGTTGAGTAGCTTTGTAAAAATTTATATATTTTTTACTTCCATGAGAAAGAGAGAGAGAGACAGAGCACTCCCAACAGTATACCAACATTGCAATCCTTCCCCAGGTTCAGCCAGCCCCAGAGCATGGGGCAAATGTGTGCCCACACTACTTAGGGAGCTCTGTGACCTTAATCTGTAATCTTCCCATGTAGGATTGCTTCACACTGTTACTTTCTATTATTGTGCCACTTAGACCCTTAATATCTTCATGAATGAACAGAGAAGAAAGAGTCAGTAAAGGAGGGTAAGAAGGAAATAATGAGGTGAGAGAAGAACCTATTGATGGAAGTTTCATAGAAATAATAAAAGGAAAGAAAATCAAAGTGTGTGTCATTTGACAATGTCAGCAGAATCAAGAGAAGAAATGCACATTTGGCTGCTAAAATACTGGTAAATTTAAGAGAGAAGTGCTGGAAGACTACTGGGGATAGGAACCAAATGTCAATAAGTAAACATAAATAGGTTACATGTATATATGTTATATACACATGTATATATGGGATTAAATTTTACACAAAACTATGAAATAATTTTAGATATTTAAAAATTAAATTATGTAAATATTAAGTGAATTAATACACGTTAAGCACTGAGAGCAAAGCCTGTTGCAGAGTAAGTGAAATATACATACTAAAATCTATTTCTCTATCTATCTGGTACATTACATGAATGAAAGAGAAGAAATAAAAGAAGTATAGACATTAAAAAAATTTATTTTGAGAAGCCAGCAGGTGGTGTAGCAGTTAAGGTGCTGAAGTCCCATGTGGTAAATTGTGGTTTGAGTCCTAGACCCAGTGACTTGAAACTCATGCCTCAATCCCTTCACCTTCATTCTCCTCTCAGGATTTCTGGTACACATGCAAACACACCCAGTGTGAGTTTTAAGTTGCTGAGCCCAAGACAGAAACCACAGTCGACTACGTGAGAGTCCAGCAACGTAACCATTACGCTATCTGTTGGTCTCCAAAATTCTTAACTGACATTCTTTAAGACACAAAAGTAGGAGTTATGTTTATTTTCTCAAAGGGTCAGCGTGTGAGAAGACTTAGTGCCAGAGTCTGTGCTAGACATTAGAGAAAGAGCCAGTGAAGAAGGCAAGACTTAAGGGAGTCACAAGTCCCTAGCACGGTCTTTGAAGTACACTTTCTTTATCATTTCTTCTTAGCTAATAGAAAATAGGATAAAAGCATCAAACCTGCTTTGAATATTTCCAGTTTATATCTATTGTCTCTCAGAAGGATAAAAAGTTATAGGCCACCTAATGTTCTATATTTTTCATCTCACGCAGGGAACCCCCAATGAACAATCTTTAGCAACAATTAGCGGAGTCGGCCAACATGCAGTGCAATGTTAATTAGAAGTTCTAGACAAGGCACCAAATTCACAGCAGCTCTTTCTACTTGGTATAGATACAAACTCAGTTTTCAGATACAATTGTCTGAAAGAACTTCTTAAAGGAGAGAGTAAAAATTACCCATTTTAGGGACAAGCAGTTGGCATAGTGGTTAAGAACTAGACTCCTATGTGGCCAACCAGCATTTGAGTCCCAGACCTGGCAACTTAAAGTTCACACTGGGTGCATGTGCGTGCATGACCAAAATCCTGAGAGGAGAATGGAGAAGGGCTTGTGGCTTGACCATACCTGGAGGGTGAGTTCTCCACTTTCCATCTCTCTGTCTCACTCATTCTGGTGAGTACACATACTCTACAGCAAAAAAATCTCTCTCTCTCTCTCAAAAAAAAAAAAAATCCCATCTTTTAAGTTTTTCAGCTTCATTGTGTGGAAGACTGCATATTAGATCTTGCACGTAAACAACTGTTTGTCCATTTTGTTCCCTTACCCTAACATGGCTGTCTGCTTGTGTAAACCTGCTTGCTCTTCCCATGAGAAAATAGCTTATGCTAGCCATACAGAAAAACATATCCGGGACGACATCCTGTACCTGCTACTGTCTTTGCTAACTAGCCCGAAACCCTTTTGTTTAGCAATGTAACTGCTTGCATGGAAACTCCACTCCTCTCAGAAATAATTAACCTGCTTGATTCAGCTTCTGTAACTGCTTGCACAGAAATCCCTGGTAACTGACCCCCTATAAAAAGAGTACTCCAACTTCAGTTGGGGCTACAGTTCTGACTCTTGGTCCCCACCCGCCCACCCCAGCCTCAGACTATAGTTGCTGGCCAGCTAATAAAGACTCCCTTTAAACTTAATCTGACTTTGGTGGTCGTTCATTCAATAGCACTCTACAACAATTGATCTAAGTGTAGAGAGAAGAGGTTGAGAAATGAATTTATGAGGATTGTTTTGGACAGAGCTATTGTGTAGATAGCTCGCCCCTCTATTCTTTGCCATTACTAACAGAAATAATTGAGTAATGAATTTCTCTTTAAGTCCAGAGAGGTGAATTAAGATAAACTACCCAGGAGATTCATGGAAATTTCCTGAAACTGGAATAATTCATAACAGCTTTCATCTCCTCATGATGTGATGTGCATATTTAGGTTCACTGCATATGGTAAGCAATTTGTACTTTGCACAAGGGTACTTTGGTAAGGGTGCATATAGAATTAGAAATTCACCAACAGTGAGCCTACTAAACTAAGAAATGGCAGGACTGCATCTGCACAGAGGAGATGTCTTTCTCTCATTTGCACAAAGGTTCTATAGGAAATAGCTGTGACCCTAGGCGTGATGTGTAGGTTGGGATAGTGTTTGAATCTTCTTTGAGCTCTCTAAGGGTTGTTATTGGCAGTGGCCTGGTAATGACTCCCAGATAAATTAAAAGAGAATGGGCTAAGGTGGGGCTGCCCTGAATCTTAGAGATTTTCAGTGCAAATGATGGGTGTTTCCCACAAACGAGATAAGGGTTAGTGATGAGAGAGCTCTATGAGTCATCTTAGATTCTGGGTATGAATGCAACTAGACAAGTGATGGGATCTCAGGAGAAAAAAGCTGAACTGCTGCTATATTGTAACTGATCAGGTAAAAGATATATCTGGGACTTATAGTAATACTGTATCAAAAATAAGATCTCTAAAGAAGTCATGCAAATACTCTCAGTCCATTTTGTGCTGCTATGACAGAATATCACAGACTGGATAATTTATAGTGAAAAGAATGTTTTTTGGCAGATAGTTCTGGGAACTGGGAAGTCTGAGAGCGTGTCACTGGCATCTGCTTGGCATCTTGCAAGGGCATTCTTGCTGCTTCATCTCATGGCAGAAGGCAGAGGAAGAGAGTGAGGGTCAAGGGAGAAGAGTTGAACTCATCCTTTTTCATCAAGAACTCACTCATATTATAATTAATTCACTCCCTTGATAACAGCATTCATCTACTCATGAGGACAGAGTCTTTATGACCTACTCATCCCTTGAAGCTTACCTTTTAACACAGTTGAATTGAAGATTAAGTTTCCAAAATATAAATTTGGTGAGATGATATTTAAACAATAGTATGGTCTTCCTGAAGAATCTACCAGGTGTAGAATGTGTAAGGTTAACTTATGACAATGCCAGTCAATTAAAAACTTGTATGATTTTCTTTCCTTTATTGCCTCCCCTCTTTTCACCCCAATTCAGAAGTTGTCAAAAAGAAGTACTATTGAGTCAGGGAGTAGGTAAGAAAGCAAAAAACAAGAAGCTAAACACAACCCCTGTCCAGCAGACAGGTCACTTGTGCACAGAAGGCACAACACATATGCTACAGCAAAAACCTCTCTCTCTCTCTCTCTCTCAAAAACAAAATCCCATCTTTAAGTTTTTCAGCTTCATTGATCTAAGTGTAGAGAGAAGAGGCTGAGAGATGAATTTATGAGAATTGTTTATGGGTGAAAGAAAAAGAGCTGTGATTTTTGAATGAATATAAAACTATGACTATTACACAGGATTGAACATTTTATTTATTGAATTGGGACTATGCTCTGTTGCAAAATGTTTATTAGAATGTTATTATTTAGGAGTGATCAGAAAAGTCATGCAACTTCTTGAGTTTTACTTAGAGAAAGGAGAAACCTGTTCTTCCTTTGATTGCATTTTTTTTTTTTTTTTTTTTTTTTTTTGGAGAGGTTTTTGCTATAGGGCATGTGCGCTCGCCAGACAGACAGAGAGAGACAGAGAGATAGAAAGCGAGAAATCACCCCCCAGGGGGGATGGCCACACCGCAATCCCTTCTCCTCCATTCTCCTCTCGGGATCTTGGGCACGCATGCACACGTGCCCGGCGTGAGTTTAAACCGCCCGGTCCGGGACTCGAACTGCGGTTGACCACGTGGGAGTCCAGCGACATAGCCATTACGCTAACTGCTGGTCCCTTTGATTGCATTTTAAAGAGATAGTTGGACATGAATAATTCTATTCCAAGAAGACTCCTCCATTGCAGCTGAGAACTAGTGCTTTCAGGGAATAAGAGAAATGAAGATTATCTACTGATAATTCAGCCTCCAGTTCCTAGTATCAAGTGGTAGGGCACCCCCTGTATCCTTGTCTCTGTCCCTCTCTGTCTCTCTCTGCCTCTCTGTCTTCTCATTTTTTGGTAATTAAGAAAAAAAAATTAAGGTTAAAATATTCTCTTGGCTTTCAGATCCTCCTTTATCTTGCTAACAATCCCCTTTCCCCCCTCCCATTTAGGAGAGGCAAGGGGAAGGCCTTCAGAAGACTTCTCCATTGCAGCTGAGAACCAGTGCTTGCCGCATGGTTTTCATTTTTGCTTTTCAAAGAAAATAAAATTTTTTCTCATTTTCTTTCTCTTTTCTCTTTCTCTTTTTTTTCCTTTTATTTTTTTTAACTCATCACTTTGCTGCTCAGTCTCCATGCACTGAATGTCTAGTCAGATCTAAGAGAACTGTAGCCAAACATCCAAAAAACATCCAAATACTATTAGGGTCAACATAGTCCTCAGTTCCCACTGAATCTACTGCACAAAGGGATATAAACAGAATGGCAGAGAGATTGCAGGTCATGTCCTCCTGCATGCCCCTGAACATTCAGATTGAACTTCTAGAAATTAGGAAGAAATCTATAACATTTATGTTAAACAATCTATAACCCTAACTGAAGTAAAGACACTCTCCAGCTTACAATGGGTCAACATAATTTTTTACTTTATGATGGTGCAAAAGCGATATGCATTTGGTAGAACTGTGCTTCAAGTAGCCATGCAACCATACTGTTTTTCACTCAGTAAGTATGCAATAAGTTGCCTAAGATATTCAACTTTTTTTAATAAAAAAAAAAAAAAAACTTTGTGTTACATGATTTTACCCAGTTGTGGGCTAATTCAAGTGTTCTGGGCAGATATAAGGTAGGCTAGAGTCAAGTATGATGTTCAGTAGGTTAGGTATATTAAATGCATTTTCAACTTCTAATATATATATATATATTCTGTGGGTTACATTTAGATATATTTTGGCTATAAGGCAGTGTGCACTTATGAGAGAGACAAACAGAGAAACAGAAAGCAAGAAATCACCCTCCAGGGGGGATGGCCATGCCACAATCTCTTCACCTTCATTCTCTCAGGATTTTGGGCATGCACACACATGTGCCCAGTGTGAGTTTTAGGCTGCAGTGTTCGGGACTTGAACCATGATGGACTACATGGGAGTACAGTGATATAACCATTACACCATCAGCTGGTCCCAATAGTTTCAACTTACGATGCATTTATTGAAACATAACCTCATTGTAAGTTGAGGAGCAGCTCTATTTGGAAGGTACTGATCATACTATTCCTTCCACAAAAATGTCTGTCTACTGTAGAATAAATTTCAATTTGTTACTCAATACCTTCCAGAATCTGGAACTAGCCTATGTTTCCAACTTTATATTTCTTTAACTTCATTTTATCCTTTCTGGATTATTTGGTGTTCCTAAAACCTCAAAAAATGATATATGTATAGATTTAACATGGGATTTGGTTCTTTCATTTTCTTGTAAGTGAGAGGGATTTGCTTTCTGATGGTTCTGAAGATTCAGGGAAACTAGAGGTTTGCTATTTCAGCCTCATCCACTTAAGAATCCTGATCTCAAGGCCAAGGGTTTTACCTTTTCAGGTCAGGGCCATGATTTTGACATAATTACTCCAGCAATTACTAACCCTACATTATTTTATATTTTATTTTTTATTTCTAGAGAGAGATTTTTGCTACAGAGCACTTGTACTCACTGAAGATACAGAAAGAGATGGAGAGAAATCACCCTCCGGGGGGATTTTCATGTTGCAATCTCTTCTCCTCTTGGGATTTTGAGCGTGCATGTACATATGCCTGGTGTGAGTTTAAAGCCGCTGGGTCTAGGACTTGAACCATGGTCAACTACATAGGAGTCCAAGGATATGACCATTATGTCATCTGCCATTATTAATGTGATTCACTCTATTGAATCATTTCCATTTGTGAATTCACTATATCATCCAACTTAAAAAGCAATACCAAGGAAAACACTAAATTGTTACCTGTTTTCATGTTTCATTCTCTGTTCTACTTAATAACAAACCTTACTAAAAATGTTATATATTCACCATGTCTCTGCTTTCTTTTATTTCCCCCCATTAACCTTTTCTGTAAGCTTCTTTCCTACACTCCACTAATGTGGTTCTTGCTGTGGTTACTAATTGCAGATTCATGTTGCCAATTGCAGTGGTTACTATGTCAATTTTGACTTTTTCTCAGCAGCATTTGAGAAGCCAGTCTGTGACCTCTGTAACCCAGTGATGTCTAGTTAGATGTCCTGCATGATATTTCCATCCCAATACATTGTCCTTCTCTTTTTAAAAAAATCTTCCTAGGAGCTACTCATTTTCTTCTGTTGGTTGATTCTCCTCAGTCTAATCCCTAAAAATTCAAACACTTCAGTTCTGGTGTCACTTATCTATCAATAGTCTTTTTAGATAATGTATTTATTTAGTTTTTAATTGTCAGAGGGTATATGTGCTTACCAGAGACAAAGAGGGAGAGGCAAAAAGCACTCCCCAAGTGGAGCATGGTCACATCACAATCCCTTCTCCTAATCTCTCCCCCCCCTTCAGGAGTTTGGACGCATATATGCACTCAAACATATGCACATGCCAGTGTTTTTCAAATATCTGGGGCTGGGACTCAAACTTGTAGATAGCTGTGTGTTGTACAGCTTCCTTAACTACTAGACTACAGGGTCAGCACTATCAATAATTTTTTTCTTTTTTTGAGTAAGCCCATTGGTGGGGCAAGTAGATGGTGTAGTGGTTATGTTACTGGACTCCCACATGACTGACTGTGGTTCGTGTCTGGGGCCCAGTGGCTTGGAACTCACACTGGATGGGTGTGTGTGCATGCCCATGATCCCAGGAGGAGAATGGAGAAGGAATTATGGTGTGGCTATCCCCTCCCCCCCGCCCCCGAAAGGTGATTTCTTGATTTCACTCTCACTGTTTTTGTCTTTCTCTCTCTGCTGAGTGCACACATCCTATGGCTAAAAACTTTAAATAAATAAATAAAAATACAGTAAACCCATTGGTATTTTGATGACTCCCCAATTTATATCCCTGATCTGTTTTTAGTGGCAGATTTATGAATTCAGTTATCTCTTTCATATCTTCACTTGGTTATTTCTTAGGTCTGTCAATCATAGTATGTAAAAAACACAATTTCTCATTTATATTTTCTTCACCCTCAATTTATAGTTCTTCCCTAAATCCTAGGTAGTAGTGTATTCCTAGTTGTTTAAAAAACAAAAAACAAAAAAATCAAGCTTATAGATTTTGAATCCTCTTTTCCTTCAACATCATTCATCAATGATAGGTCATCAATCAGCCAAACCTATCAGCTTTACCTACATAAGACATAGAACTGATCCATTAAACAAATCTACTTCCATGGCCACCATCCACATTGAGCCAGTGTGCTTTCTCTCATGGACTATTTACTATAATAACTTACTAGCTGTTCCCTCAATAATTTTTCCACACACATACTATCTGTTATAAACACAGTGCACTTAAATCCATCTACAAATCAAATTGTGTTGAATATGCTTTCAATTCTTTCAGTGTCTTCCATTTGTATTTAAATTAAACCTAAATGCTCTTTAATGACCCTCTAGAGTCTTTCACAGTCTTGGTCTTTATCTCCTGCCAGTCATCCCCTGTTCACCATGTTCTACTTGTTTAGACCTCACTGCCTTTTCTCAGACACTTTCTCCTTAAGTTCTTTGCACTTGTTCTGCCATTTTGGGTTGGATGTTATTTCTCCAGAATATTCTATGGCTAGATGGTATTTGTCATTCAAACCTCAACTTGGATATCAATTTCTTGGCTAGGCCTATCTTGATGATGCTATATAAAGCTGTTTCTCACCTTTAGTTATATTAGGTTAAATTAATCACGATTTGTAATTGCTGTTTACTTGATCATTCAGTACTTGCTATTTTCCATGACAATTCAGTTCATGATAGCATGGCCTTTGTCACATTTCATCTGTATTTCCAGCATCTAGACATTTGGTGTGTGAATGGCTATGTATTTATTAAGCAAGAAATAAAAACAGAAATGAATAAATTTGTCTGAATTTTCCTTAGTTCCTTCACTACTCTTAGAAACAGTCTGAAAACTTACCTGATTGTTGGGAGTGAAAGAAAATACTCCTTTCACTACTGAGTTATCATCTTTGTAAGACTTCTCAGAAGTAATATAATCTCAGATGATGAACTCACCTACCTTGGCTACTTCATCTTCATCCTAGATGTACCACTAAGGATGATGTATAGTAGGAGGTCACTAATACCAGGCCCATTTCTACCTCAGCATCCTTTGTCTCACTGCTGTCCACAGAGAAATAGAATGTTGAGGGGCTATATATATATATATATATATACATATACATATATATATTTTAAACAATTATTTGTTTAATTTTAGTTATTCTTCTTATTATTTAATTTGATGAGAGAGACAGAGAGATAGAGATAGAAAGATGGAGAGAGAGAGAGAGAGAGAGAGAGAGAGAGAGAGAGAGAGAGAGAGAGAAAGTGAGAAAGCAAGCTTCCAGGTCCAGGACTTCAATTGCGAGGAGTTCAGTGCCTTAACCACCACACTACCTGCTGGCCCCTGAGGTGCTATATTTACAGTTTACATATAGGTTTTAGGATCTACAATAACTTGATCAAGGTTTTAGGGTCCACAGTACAGAGACATCAAATGTGAAGCTTCCCAGATTCTCATTATTTCCAGGGTTTTTCTGTTGCTATAACAAATAAATCCACATAATAGCTTAGGTGGAGTGCCAGGAGAGTATATTTTAAAGACAACACTAAAAGAAATATAAGCCTTAGCCGATGCATCTAATTTCCCATTGTTTCTTTAGCTTACAAGACACTTAAAAAATCTTAAAACTTATCAACTTAATCAGTGGGCATCTTTTGCACTATTTGATTCAGAGAAGGAAGTTAACATAAAAACTACTATAAAAGTCATTCTGATTTTTATCAAATTTATTGATGAAAATATTTTAACATCTTTTCATTAATAAACATTTTCTTTTCTGTATACAAATTTCATGACTAATCTAGGCTGATTAGTAACAAATTGATCATTCCAAAATATTTTTGTCATAACACAAACAAAGTGCTTTTGATGAAATGTTCCAAATAGATAGTTCATGAATGTTTTATGTACAATGCAAATAACATTTCCCTGGGAGATGATTTACATTTAATTGGAATTTCCTTCGACACTTTTGGCATTTTTTCATCTCCAATTATAAGCTTATAATTGAAGATCTCATCTTTTCACAGTCACAAATGCGTCCATATCTTTTGTGGAGAAATTTCCTTCAATAAGAAATTAATAGTTCTATTTATGCTCTTTATTTTACAGAAGCTTTCTGCATAAATTCACCATCTTTCACTTATGGAGTATTTGTCTTTTATCCATTGATCTACAGTCCTATTTTTTTTCCTTATGACAGAGAGAGGGAGAAAAAAAAGAGAGACAGAGATAGGCATTTTTTAATAACAAAAATATATATTATATTAATATATTTTATACATTTAAAATAAAATATTATGTTAATATATTTATTCATTCAATCACCGTACCTCACTGCAGCTTGTAAAATGAATTACCCAGCATGAATATACTTCATACCAGTCCAGTTGAAGTTATTATACATGTTATCATCAACAGACAATCATTCATTTCTGTGTCCCTTAAGTGTCTCTATTTCTCTCCTTGAGTCCTTTCTTTTTACTCTTCCCCTCTCACCCACCCTTTTCCCACAGGCATTCTTGACAGGTTCTCCCTGTGTGGTGATACTCCTGCCCCAGCCATCCAACTAGCAGGATTATAAGCATGAAATTGTGTGTGATATATTCATGTTGGACTAGTGACCGAACAAGGGTCTCCCATGTGACTTCTGGCTTTCTATACAGTTGGGCTACCTGGGTGCTACTGAATTTAGAACCCTAACATAATGTTTGAAGATATTGTAACAATATTTATTTAATCACAGTTTATATTAAAAACATTTTTTAATTGCCAGAGGGCATATATGTACACAAGAGAGAGACAGAAGAAGAGAGAGAACAAGAGAGAGATGAAGAAAGCACCTCTTTCAGTGAAGTGAGGTCACTCTGTAATCCCTTCTCCTCCATTCTCCATCTTGTCAGGATTTGGGGCATGCATACATGTGCATCCAATGCATTTTTCAAGTTGCCAGGGCCAGGATTTAAACCATGGTTAGTCGTGTGGGATCTGGCTTCTTTAACCACTAGACTACAGGGCCAGCTCCAAAATTAATAACTCAACTGTGAATGCTATCGGTATTAATTTCTGATACATTCATAGACTTCTACTACATTTATTAAAAACTGTCACCTTATTGATCACCTTATTGAGACTTTTCCAGATGTTTAGCTTAGTTGATGATCTGAAAAGAGATGTTAAACTAGAACGATGATAATAAAACACTTGCTTTCCATAGGGATGCAAATAACCGAGAGATGCTATTACAGTTGTTCTAAATTAGTCCTATAACTTTGCATCTGGAAGCATGGTTTAGAACTACCTACCAGAATATCCTCTCCTCTTTCATTTAATATTAGTATATCAATCTCTATTTGCTTTGAAATGTGCTTTTGAAAATATTAACTCTGAAGAGAAAAGACAGACAAGAGACAGAGATAGAGAGATATAAAATCAATTCTTCATGAGGATCTACAAATTACAATGATAGGTATATTTACTATGTTTTAAGCGCAATTAACTACATAAAACCAATATTGACACAAGAACTAAAGACAACTAAGAAACATCTTAACTTCATTTGTCATAAAAAATGGTAGTTTCTCTTCAGAACAGTTTATTTGATAAGCATATTCTTGCTTTTAGAATATACTTTACTTTCCAAAGCAACCTTAGAGATGCTTGTCTTAATTTATTGTTCCCGAGTATGAGAATAAATGAGTGGCTTGATGGGTAGATTAGAGCTATCGACTCACTGACAATCACAGCTGTCTCAGTCTCTGGCATGAAGTAGCTAGAGGTGGCTACAAGAAAGGCCAAATAGTAGATGACAAAGAGGAGGAGAAAGGAGATGACCGCTTTCATAGCTCTCACATGGGCTTCTGTACTGACGTCTCTGCACCCTGTGGCATTGAGCTGCATCTGTCTGGTGTGTCTCCACAGGGAGACAATCAAGAGGAAAAATGAGATCAAAGACATGGAAAAAGGCAGCAGTGTGAAGAGGTTGAGAAATGCCTTGGTGGAAGCGTATTGAAATTTATTTACTCTGCACCTCCAAGTTAAGTTTGATTTCCCCTTTGACTTGACACAGTGCCTGAAATCATCATTCAAATTATCAGTGACTGGAAGGGTAACAAACACAGAGAGTGCCAAGCACCCTGGTAGAATCCTGAGAATTGCTCTGTCAATTCTCCACTTCATCCAGAGGAAAAGAGGGTGGAAGAAATTAGCTATCTTGAAGAAATAGAAAATGCTGAGGCAGGTAGCCAACCAGACACTGAAATGGTTGGTTAGCATCCAGAAGAAGTCAATGAGTCTCATTTGTTTACCTGAACTATAGACATCTGGATACAGCACCAGTATAAAACAATCCAATAATATGATACACAATAGACAAATTCTGGATATGGCAAGACTTGTGAGGATTAAGTCGATGAAGGCAATCTTCCTGCTCTTGACCCAGTCCTTGCAGTTTATCAACCCAATGAATACATTCCCTAAGATCCCCACTGAAAACTCTCCAGCTACTATGAGCATTAAAATATTCTCCACCTTGTCTGGCATGTTCAAATAGAGAAGTATGCAATTAGTTTTGAGTCAACCTGATGCAGTTGGATAGCTACACCTGATTCTTAGTTTTTACTGTAATTTTCTTTACCTCTTCTCTTGTAGTCTGTCTTGTGATGAAGACTGATGTGATAAACGAAGACTGTAGCTATCTTCATTAAATTCTAATTAGCCTTGTCGAACAATGTTCTTGCTAATCCTTGCTCTGGCCACTGTATGTCCATGTACCTTCTCAGTAGGCTGTACTTTTCCACATATATTAATTTGTCTCAGCTACTGTTTGCTAAGATGCAAATCAATCCAATTCCCTTTCATAGTCCTGCAGTGTCTTTCTGAGGCAATTTTGGATTCATTAGTCTGTGATAAATACTAGTAACCTCAATTATTTTGTCCGAATTTAGCAAATAAAAATGCAGGAGACCCAGTTAAATTAATATTTCAGAAACACTAAGCGATGTTCTAATGTATGTTCCAAATTGCACAAGACAGTTCTTTAAGGCAATACTGAAGTTTACATTTAATTGAGTTCTGTATATTGTACAGCAAATCCAAATGTCAAGGATTTTCTAGCAATTAGGAAATTGGCAAAATTAACATTTGTGGGAGAATCCTCATTGTGTCAAATAATATTGATTATTAATAAAAAATTCAAAGCTTGAATCTCTATTTAGAGTTGTATGTTATCAAAGAATTTAAAAGGTCAACACTATATTTAATTCCCCTCAAGTTTAGCCTATTTTAGTTGTTCACATAAATAGCTCTATGTTACAAATTCTCTTAAATAAAAATAATGCTTTGTCTTAATGGTCAAGTGACAGCTGAGGGTCATTTAGTTTATGATGCTATAAATAATAAGGTTAAGGAGTCATGATAAAAAGACAACTGACTACACTTAAAATTTTCTTCTTCTTCTTCTTTTTGTTAAAATTTATTTGCCAGTAGTTATGTGCTCTTGACAGAGAGACAGAGAGGAACAGGGAGAAAACAGTGGATCAGAAAACAGTGGGTCAGTGGTCACACCACAATTCTGACTCTTCCATTTCTCAATCCTGTCAAGATTTTTGGCACTTACACATATGTGCTTGGTATGTTTTCAAGCTATTCTAGCCAGAACTCAAAGTGCGGTTAGCCATGGGGGATATAATTTCCTTAATCACAAGGCCATGAGACTGGCCCTAAAGCTTTCTTGTCAATAAAAGTATTCTCAGGGAAACTTTGGAAGGAGTTGGATATGTGTATTTCCTTGTTGATGATGTTGGTATGATGGGTGTTTGAATATACCCAAATTCACCAAAACATGTACACTAATATGTGCAGTTCTTCATACATCAATTATATCAAAACAAAACCATTAAAAATATCTCTAGGACAGTTGTATACATGATAAAGAAGGATATAAAATCTTGTATTTCACTCTATTCTCCAATCTCCTGCATACCAGTTTGCATCTATCTAAGACCCTGAGTTCTTCTACCAGGAAATAGAATATTAAACTCCCCAATATCTCTATGGACTATTTTTAAAAAATAGCTTCTCTAGGGACCAGTAGATGGCATATTGCTAACATTACTGGACTCCAAAGTAGTTGATAATGATTCAAGTCCCGGACTTGGCTTAAAACATGCCAGGTGTATGTGCTTGTATGCCCCAAATCCCAAGAGGAGAATGGAAGAGATGGATTGCTGTATGCTCATTCCCCGTGAGGTGTAATTAATTTCTTGCTTTCTGTCTCTCTCTGTCTATCCATCAAGGTCATACATCCTTTAGCAAATATGTCTAACCCCCCCCCCCCAAAAACAAAACAAAACAAAACAAAACAAAACAAAACAAAAGCCTCTCTAATTTAGAGTCTGGGAAATACTTTACTTCATAATGTTTCTTTGTATTAATTCATGAGTATTTTACCACCATTTGGGATTGCATATCTTCTCTTACCCCTTCTTAAAGAACAAATGTTCATTCCTGAGATGCAGCCCTGATCTTTTTAATAAATTGTATAATTATGTTACATGTTCTTGGGTGACTGCTTTCCTCTCATCTTGCAAATAATCCCTGTCATAGGGACATAATTTCTTCTACTGGATCCTGGTAAATAAAGTGCTCAGAACAATAGCAATATTACTGTCACTCAAATAATTTTTAGACCATCTTATTTTGTTTTACTTTTGAAAATAAGTGTAGAATGTATGTATGTCAGTGTTGAATAGCATGGAAGTTAGGTAAATATAATAGTTGAGGAAAAAAAGTTTGCAAGATAACATTTAGTCACAAGCTTACTATCTTGAACTCCAATTATTGGAGAGAGCCGAAACATTGGAGATACAGAAAAATGAAACATGGAAGAAAAAATTTCAGACTAATGGAACAAAGTACTAATTCTATGAAACATTTATTTTATCTAAATCTGCTGAAAATATAGAGTATATTCTAGCATAAAATTTACAGTTACTTTGTAGAATACATACATTTATTCCATCAAATGAACATCAATTTTCCTGTCTTATACAACAAATAATAACATAAATAACTAGCATATTGGAAATATAGTTCATGATGTATATACTGAGCACTAAGACTAGAACTTTACAGAGCAGATTTCATATAAAAGGAAGCAAACAATTATTTATTTTCAGGTTATTAGTATTTTACTTACAGCTAAAGGAAATGAGTACATTGAAATAGATTAAAATTGAACAAAGAAAATGTTGGGAGTAAAAATAGAAATGTACAAGGATCAGCAGTTGGCGTAATGGCTATATCACTGGACTCTCAAGTAGTTGACTGTGGTTTGAGTCCAGGATCTGGTGGCTTAAACTCACGCCAAGCACATGTGTGTGCGTGCCCAAGATCCCAAGAGGAGAATGGAGAAGGGATTGCGATGTGGCCATCTCCCCGGGTTGTGATTTCTCACTTTCTGTCTCTCTCTCTTTCTGTCTTTCTGGCGAGCACACATGTCCTATAGCAAAAAACCTCTCCAAAAAAAGTAAATAAAATAAAATAAAAATGCACAACCAGATCATAACAAACATCACCTTAGGCATGCCAGACCAAGTTTCTATATATCTTAGTGAGGAGAGATTTGATTTTATTGTTGACTTGTATTTCTATTCTTTTTTTTTTTTTTTTTTTTTTTTTTTTGTATCTACTTTGCACGTTATAGACATATACTGCTTTTTTTTGAAAGCTACAGTATATAGTTATTCCATGATATATGCTAATTAATTCCCAGCTAATTTATTTATTTATTTTTTTGCTAACCTCTAAAATAAACTCCTTCCAGATCTTGTTGAAGAAAGTAACCCAAGTGAAGCAGTCTGGGACTAGTTATCCCCATCCTTTTATCTAGTTTGTGAAGAGCACTTATACCCCTTATGGAGAGATGTCTGAAACATATCTATTCTTATTCAGGTACTTCAGGTAAAGCAAATTATTTGAAAAAAAATTTAATTTAGAAGAAAGTGAATAGGAAGTACCAAAATAAGGTCAATCAGAAATTATTACCTAGGAACCACTTTAAAGCATCACACAGGAAATGGAACCAGACAGGCCAGGGGAGACCTGATTTATTCAATGACATGTAAAAACAGAAGCGATTCAGCAGAAAGAGAAATACATGATGGAAAAAGGAGAACCTGGTAAGGGTAGCTCAGTTGCCATTTTCAAAGAGCCAAAGAAAAATTTTAATGGGGCAATATAGGCCTAACATTTGCACGGAGGAGATGAAAAGAGAAGCATGAGCTCTGATAGTAGTGGATGAAAGTTAGTGTAGAGGGGAGAGTAGATATTAACTCTGTGTCTAGTCTCTCACACTAACTCTGTGGTAAGGAGACAAGCAGAAGAGCTGGCCCCACAGGCGAGTGGTCAAGGAAACCGAGTCCCACAGGGCAGACCACATGATGTGAATCCTGAAAAACATGCTGAGAACATGTGCATGAGTGCTCAAAATCCTGAAGGGATGGGGAAATGAGGGAGAAGGGACCATGCTCCACCTGGGCATGCTTTCCCCCACCTCTCTGTTTCTCATGTCCTCTGGCAAAATTCTCTAAAAAGAGACAACAGGATGTATTCAGCAGTTTGCTAATAAATTCTGATAAAATTTAAAGATACACATCTCATGCAAGCATATGGCATGGTGTGAGAGGTGCTGGATCCCACATGGCCAACTGCATAGTTCTAGTCCCAAAACAGTGGGTTAAAAAGTGTGTGTGCATATCCAAAATCCCAAGAAGAAAATGGAGAAGGAATTGTGGCTGGCCATCCTTGGCAGGAGATTTTTTACTTTCCTTCGCTGCCTCTCTTTGTCTCTCTCCCTTTCTCTCCAGTGAATGCATGCACATTCTGGCAAAAATCTAAAAAGAATGAAAGAAAGAAAGAAAAAAGACATGCATTTCAAGGAAATTAAATAACTGAGAAAATGAGAATATACCTAAAAGAAAAGGGCAGGTATTTTTTTAAGAAAATAAGATGTACTTTAAAATCCATTTGTAAAACTAATCTTTTTACATCACGCAGTTTGTTTTTCTACATGTGAGCATCTTGACAAATGTCTGTCTCAGTTTATTATTTCCAATAATTAAAATAAATGAATGGCCTAAGGGATAGAGAATTGCAACAATCTCTCCAAAAATTATAGCTAGAATGTTTTCTCTTATAAGATAGCTAAAGTTCACCAAAAGAGAAGCCACGTAGTACATAATAAGAAGAAAGACAAACAAAATCACAGTTTTCATGGCTTTCACATGTGCCTCTGTGCTGGGGTCTCTAAACCCTGTAGCGTTGAGTTTCATTTGCTTAGTATGTCTCCACAAAGACATTATCAAAAGCAAAAATGAGATCAGTGACACAATAAATGGGATTAGTAAAGAAAGATTAAAGAGAGTCAATGGATTGAAGTATTGGAATGTACTCACATAGAATAGATCAGTGCCATTTTCTTTAGGTTTTGAAATTTTAAAGTACCAATAATCACAAGTGAGAACCTTTGCTAATATAAAGCTGACCAATAAGGAAATAGCAAAACACCCCAGAAGGATCCAGTGAACCATCCTGTCGATTCTCCACTTCAGCCAGAGAAAGAGTGGGTGGGGGAAACTGGCTATCTTGAAGAAATAGAAGACATTCAGGCAAGTGGCAAGCCAAGTACTGAAATAGTTGGCAAGTGTCCAGAAGGTAAAAATGACTACCCTTACTTCATTATGATCATCATAAACATCTGGATAGAGTATTAGAATAATGGCATTTAATACCATTGCACCAATCAAACAAATTCTGGAGAGAGCTAAATTGGTGAGGATGTAGTCAATTGAAGAGATCTTTTTCTTCTTGATCCAGTCAATCCAGTTGACCAGTCCAATGTATCCATTCTCTAATATTCCTATTAAGAATTCTGCAGTTAATATAATCACCAAGATATCTTTGATATATGACATGTTTCTAGAAAGAACACTCTGATTTCAGATATCACTGGAGATGGGCTCATTTACAAATGGCTAGTAGCAATATGATAAATTCTTCAAATCATACATGTTCACTTGTCATTATTTTGACTTTCCAGAAGTTCTAAGTTCTCTTCCAAAATAGGGTCATTTCTGTATTCCTGAAGTGTAAACCAACTGATAACTCCAAGCAAATTCCTTGAATAATTATTTATAACCTGAAAAAATTATAATTGTTACCTTATAGTGAGTGACAAGTGAAATGTTAGGCTGAAATGCCTTTCATGCAAATCTAGAGACTTATGTTATGAATTTGCAATGAGCTTATTGGTCTAAGTTCTATAAATTTAGACCAATAAGACCAAATTTTAAATAGGGGATCACAAAGTAAATGAAAATACGTGTTTAATAAGCATCAAAATGTATACATACAATGTCATTTCCATCATGATACATGATAAATTACTCATAAGCATGTCATCTAGGTGGAAATAGATTTTCATTTTGAAAATGAATGGTCCAATTAGGGTGTAGGCAGTTAACATTCAGAGGACACTTTTATATTTATTAAAATGTTCAATTAAGGAGGGGTATGATGTGATGCTATTTATAATATTTAAAATGTATTTTCTTTCTGTCCAGTTTATTAGAAATGAAAGATGCCAAAACCAGCAGATAGCATAGTGGTTATGTCGCTGGATTCCTGCATGGCCAACCACAGTTTTAGTCCTAGACTCTCGGTGGCTTCAAACTCATGCCGGGGTGTGTGAATACATGTCCAAGATTTCAGGAGAATAACAGATAAGAAGGGATTATGGTGTGGCCATCCTCCCTAGGGGGTGACTTCTTGTTTTCTGTCTTTGTCTCTTTGGTAAGAACACATGCCCTAGGGCAAAAAAAAAAAAAAAAAATGTCAAGTAAAGATTTACTACTATCTTTACTTTTATTTAACATGAGAAAGAACCTCAAGACAACTCACTTCCTGAAACATTGTCTCTTGGATAATAAGCATTTTCATTTAAAATGAAAGGAACTCATTCTTTACATTATTCTAATTCAAATCAAATTCTTGCATGATATTTAAGATCTTATAGGGCATGTTGTAGTTTAAGAATGCACTCTTAAGACTGCCTATGTAAAGCTAGGGTTGTTTATAAAACAACCCGAAGAGGGGGCAGCAGGTGGTGTGGTATGTGAGGCACTTGATCCCACATGGTCTGCATTTGAGTCCCAGACCCAGTGACTTGAAAAATCACACCAGACAAATGTGTCCAAAATCCCCCCCTCCAAAATGAAAATGGGATTATGGTGTGTCCTTACCCTATGAAGACTGAATTCTAACTTTCCTTCTCTCTGTCTCTCTGTGGTAAGTGAACAAGACCCATGGCAAAATTCTAAAAAATCAAAATAAAAAAAATTAAACAAAGAAGAAACCCTGAAGGTATTCCAACCTTCTTGCTCAAGATGGTTCTATTATATGTATTCCTAACAGTACTAACACTCCTTTCCTGAGCAAATCTTCATTTTGGGGTCTACATTACTTATCCTACATCATGTGTCATTGTAGGCACAATCTCACAGGAGACTTGTTTTCTTGCCTACTGATCAATATGAGTTTTTGCAGAACTAAAAGGGACAAGGCAAAAAAGATATGGACTGGTCTTTGATTCAAAGCAGATAGTTTCCACATCACTGATATTATAGAAAGGGCTGATGAGTAATTCAATCTCTTCCTCCCAGCTTTTTTTATATTAAATTCCTCTAGTCATGAGTTCAAGGCTTTTGTCAGTACATGGTAAACAGAAATGAGACCTCTTTACATTTAATCAATGTGAAATGTTAATGCACGAATTAGATTCATTTTATCTGTAGAGATATAGAAATCACATGTGATGTGATGGTAATATTAAATTCAAAACTAAGCAAGACAAAAAACTGAAGGATCATAAGAGTTTTTAGAATAATGATAGATATGAATGATTTTATATAAGGAAAAATCAATACATACATGTAGAAGAAAGTAAGTCTTTGGTTAATTTTTTTTCCCTCCTTCTATTAAAGATACTCTCTTGGGGTCTCTGAAGATCAAAAGGCTTCCTTCCTTTGTGAAAACCCTTCAGAAACCTTAACATTCCCAGAAAAGCTTCCCTCAGCTTGTTGTTCCCCATTATCAGGACAAATAAATGGCCTGATAGGAAAATGGCAGTTATTATACCACTAATCAAAATCACTAATTTTCTCTGGGAAAACAGAAAGCTCCCGGTTAATATAAGGAAAACTACATAGTACACAATGAAGAGGAGCAGAAAGATGGCCACTGCCTTTATGGCCCTCATGTGAGCCTCAGTGCTCATGTCTCTTGAATCTGTGGCATGAAGTTTCATCTGCTTGGTGTGTCTAAATAAAGAAAAAATGAACAGGAATAATAAAATAAGGCAAAGAATAAAAGAAACAGAAGCCCCCAGGTTCATACTAATCTGTTTCACAGTATTCGGGATTTTACTCACTTTGGAAACATTACTTGAGGAAATAATGTTTTCAAAACTGGCTTTGAAGATGATGATGGTATCACCATTCATTGAGACACTAATTTTTAAGGAGATGAAAATGGACGCCAGAAGAATACCAAGAATGATCCTGTTTGTCTTTAGTATTAGCCAGAAAACAAAAGGGTCAGATACATTGGCTATCTTGAGTAAATGGAAGACGCTGAAGCAGGAAGTAAACCAGACATTTGAATTACTGGAAAATGTCCAGATAACATCCAGTGTGTTCACTACCTTATAACTGTCATATTTTTCTGGAGAGACCAGCAGGATAAAGTCATCAAAAGTCACTACACACAACACACAGATTCTGGAGATGGCCAAACTGATCAGGATAATGTTAATTAAGGTGATATCTCTTGTCTTGAACCACAATGCAGTTAATTAGCACAATGAATCCGTTTCCCCAAATACCTATAGTTAATTGACCAGCAATCAAAATAATGTATATTGCCTCTTTTGTCCTTGACATGCCAGTAGAGAGGTCTGATTTTGAATATCACTGATGATGAGTTGACTTTCAGTTGACCAGAGAAGAATGGCGTATAAATCTGCCACCTAGGCAATGCTGCTATTGTCTTTATTTCTCCTTTTTATTAGCCATTATCCAGTTCAAGAAGATAGCCAGGTTTGTTCTGGATCAGAACTGCCTAAAGACTTTACAGATTGGAGCCAGTAATTTTCCTTTTTGTGCAGTGATGATTGAAAGGCTCTAAGATGCAAATGGAAATGGATCTGATTTCTTGGATTTGCATAATCTTTCTCATTTTAAGCCCTATATATTTTAAATTCATCAAGCTGAGCTGTTGACTAGGAATTCAAACAGGAATCAATTACTTGGAAAATATGGCTAAAATTTAATTTGGAGGTGGACTGTTTTTTTCCTTACCATCTTTGGTGACTTACAAAGTAACCAAAAAGTGTAGTCTACTTTGTACAAATGGAATTTTTGAAGTTTAAAAAAATGTGAATTTAAAGTTTAGACAGTTAACACAATAATTTCAGCCTCAAAGTAATGCATTGGCTTCATGAATTAAGATAATGCAGGTCACAGTTTTCAGTTTTCTTGAACCAGCACAGCTTTTTGACATGTACTTTCACTTGTACTGTGAGAAACTGAGCCCTGAAGACCCTCTAGCTGTGCCAGCTATTACCCAGTTTGGCCCCAGTAACTAAATGCGTGTGCAACCCTTACAGGTTAGCTAAAATAAGTATTATTACTCTCATAATGTCTTTCTAAGAATGGATACCCTTACAGAAGCAAAACATATTTCACTAGTTTTTACTGTTTGAATACTTCTTTTTGAGGAGCATCTCCTGATTCACAGCACACAGCATCTAAATCCAAAGAACAATGAACCAAACTGTACTGATATATTCTTGTACCCAATTCCATGTTTCACCAACTTAAAATGTGGAGGCTTTCAGTTTTTGGTATAACTGGGGGAAGTATTCTATTAATAGAGGAAAAGGGCTTGAAGTGATTTTCAGTTTATGCCTAGCTTTGTTTGCAAATGTATTTTAAGACTGTTGAAAGTAACAGAAACTGAGTACAGAAACTGGAGATGAAGAATCCCAACCATCAGGGGGGATTAAGAGCCAAATATCTATATATAGGTAAACATCCCTTAGATTTCCTTTTCATGAATGATTTGTACTTTCTGTTTATTTCTTAACCTTTTTATGAATTTCTAAGATGTCCTTATATAAAATGCAGAGAAATAGCAGAACTTCTACCATGTCATAAATAGAAGTTATTTTCCCAGTGTTCGTCTTTCAACCTTTTCTTTTCTTTTTTAAAAGAATTATTTTATTTAACTTATTCACTTTATTTCATTTTTAATTTGATTTGAGAGGACCAGAGTGAGAGACAGAGACAGAGAGAGAGAGAGAGAGGGAGAGGGAGAGGGAGGGAAAGTGAGAAAACAAGCCACTGGGTCCAGGACTTGAACCATGGTTGGTCATGTAGAAGTCCAGTGCCCTTAACCACCATGCCACCTGCCGGCCCTCACCTTTTCTTATTTATTTGTTTATTTATTTATTTACTTATTTAAAATTTACATTTTAAATTAAATTACTTGTCATCTTTATTTAGGAGTCTGACAAACAGTCACTATAGTTATTTGTATATTTCCTTCCAGACTTCTTTAGGGAAAAATGTATCTCATTCACTTTAAAAATTTTTTTTTTTTTTTTTAGAAGTCAGCTGACATTTCTTTTGATTAAAAGACCAAGGGACAGGAAGCTCCACTGTTACAGTACATTACATATGGCTCTCATGTAGAGTAAAATAGACATCAGGGAGTCAAAAGTTTGTAACCAGCACCAAACTCTTGTAGCAGGCAAAGAGTGAAACAAGATTTCTTTTACTGGCATTGAGATTGTAATACATCTTTACATGCAATATGTTCTTTGGTAAACTTAAATCATTTGGAGATAGAGTACCTGCAAAGGAAACAAGTAGTAAAATATTTCTGGTAAGATCTGAACGCAGTACTTCTCACCATAAGCTATTTATAAAGACTTCAGAAAAGTCAATCCTGGTATACTTTTTAAATATGACCTAAAAATTTGCCAGTTAGCGTCTGTGTATTCACACACAAAATAAAAGTAATGTATAGTGGGATAAAGAATATTTAAAATTGTCTTTCTTGTTGTTTCTGGTAATTAGACAAATGAAAGCAAATCTGGAGGGTGGGAAATTCTTTGAGCTCTGGGGTGGCTACCACTTTCTCCTCTTCACCCTCCCCCAAGCACATTTACATAAGGCATCATTTTGGGAGAGCTAATACCTCTTAAGTATATAAATAATGACAGCAATAACTTTCCACTGTGGCTACACAGTAGTATCCTCAAGACTTTGCCTTCCACTATATGACGAATGTGGGGGTAAGACATTTTCCTTTTAAAATTAGAAACTTGTTCCCATTGTGAATCCAGGATTGAAGTATTTTAATATTCTTTGGGTCACTTATAAGATTAGTGTCATAATCATGTAATTACATATAGAGTTATTTCTCTTAAGCCACTTGGACTGCTATAGTTCTAAATTCATCCTAGAGAGACTTAAAATAAATAAAGCGACTGAACTCTCTCCTTTAGATGGGTTCTAAATTCGGAAGACTTTCTACTCATAAAGCTGCCACTGTAGTGATGAGTTTCTAGCAATGATGTCCCAGTGTCATTGTCCTTTCATACAACAGTCTGCACAAGGAGTAACACACTGTGCAGGAGAGCTGGCTCTCTCTGAGGGTGAGGTTGATCGGTTGGAAATTTCTCTCTGCAGTTCCTCCACTTTTTTCTGAAGCTCTGCTCTTTTAGCAAGAAGTTCTCTGTATCTGTTGTGAATAGGTTCCTGTGGTTTCATCCGTGGATTCCACCTTATGTAATATCCCACCCAGAGCTCTAGGTGGCGCATGCTGGCTACTGGATAGAGGACATGATTGGCATAGCTCCCATAGAGAGGATTAGTAAAGTCTTCCAGCTGGCTATTTATGTAAGACCATAGTGACACGGTCCTTTTAGGAAGATTCTCTTTTCCTCTCTGCTGTTCACTGTTACAGAGGAATGTTCCAAATAAACAGCTGTATAGGTGGTCCAGAATGGTAATGAGAAAATATTCATTGAATTCAAATGTGGTAGGAAACTGTCTTGTCATTAGCCAGACACAGTCAATAAACTGAAGAAAAAGAGGTGATCTGTCTGCATCTGCATGGTTCTTATCTCCATGGCCAACTCTTAGTTGAAATCGATGTCCAAAGCTTAGCCATTGTTTCTCCACAAGGACTTCAAATCCTCGGATGGGGATGGTTCGATAGTATCCACCCAACATGAGCATGGCGAGGGAAGTGAGCTGAGCTGTGCGATCCCAGCCATCACTGCAATGTACTACCACAGACGTCTTCCCTGACTCTACCTTGTCAGCAATCCTAAGAGCCCTTGCAAGAATAAGCTTAATATGTTCTAGCCAGTGAGTAGACTCCAAGTTAGATAACCAGTGAGTTTTCTCAATGTTGGGATAAACGATCTCCTTAAGTTTTCGTAATGATTCTCTCATAACGTGAATATTGTGGATATCCAGAAAAACTAATTCTGCATTTTGATAGGCATCTTCACTTTCATAACCTCCACCCTTTGCCTTATTGGCAACAGCATTAACACTTGGCCGGGCATCAAATATAAAGATTCTGTGAGACTGTGCGTTGGAATCCATGATAGCTTGAAGGTATTTTTCAGCCTCTTTGCTTCGTTTTCCACTCACTCCGACTATGGGCTGGCTACACCAGGTGACTGTGGCTTTACTTTCAGGATGAATCCATAATAAAACTGGGATGCGACCCCTGGATCTGAAGGACGCCACTCACTTTAATTCTTCATCAGGAATATTTGCTGGCACAACCGAGAGGGCAGGGTACGTTATCACAGAGCTCACAGCGTTCATTTATCTTTGTTATTCTCCAGCTTTCATTTGGAATTCCCTGCCTTCTATACTCTAAAAGAGGGTCATATAACTCCCACCCATTTTCAGGGAATACTTCTTTATATTCAAAAGCAAAAAGAGGCAGGTTATTAGAGACAGGAAACGCGTATTTCATTAGATTCTCAAATATGGATCTTCTTGTCCGCCACTCAGGTTTATGAGCAAATCGTAAATTCCTAACATCCTTGCATACAGTTTCTAGTCCATATGAATTTTCACCTCGACTGGAAGCGCCACCAATTTTTTCTACTCTACTTATCACGCCAAGAGATGCATCTAAAACAAATGGGGGGTTCCGTTCCATACTCTTGAAGTATAACCTGTAGTTCGTGACAGTCAGAGTTCCTCGTACAGCACCAGTGAATGGACGGACATATGTAAGTTACATCTTTGGCCATGTCTTTAATATTTTCTCCTGGAAGCAAGGGTGGTTCTTCCATTTCTGCTAATTTGTTAGACTCCCTCAGGACCCTCAAGTCAGGAGAAAAGTTGTCTGCAGAAGTTGAAATGGAGTCTGATGATACAACCGAAGCTGACTTGGTATGCACTGAATTCTCTGAATGAGAAGTGGAGGCAATTATAATTTTTGAGTTGGTTTATCTTCAGTTCTGATGATCTTCAAATGTCAATGGCTCTTAACACATTAACTGGACAGGGAGTCCACGCTGGGCAGCTGGGCGGCCGCCGGCTGCGAGCCGAGACTCTCGCAGCTCCAGCTCTTCTCCATGGCGCGGCGGGGCAGCGAGAGCGAAAGGCTGAAGCGACCTCCGCGGCTCCCGCAGGAGGAGCGGAGGGCGGAGTGCGCCGGGCAGGGCAGGGGCCGCAGTCAGGCCAGCTCCGGGCCGGGAGGGAGACCGGAAGCGGCCATGTTCCCCCAGCTTGCCAAAAAATTTTTTTAATTTAATTTTTCATTACTATTATTTAAAAAATTTTTGTTTTATTGTTATTTTTATTATTTTACACATTCAATAACTAAACATCATTTTGTTTATAGAAAGAATTTACCCAACATGAAATAAACCTCAGACCAGTCCAGTTGAGAATAAAATACAAGTCATCATCAGCAAGTAATAAGCCATTTTTGTACCCCGCAAATGTCTTCCCTATTTTTCTCCCTAATTTTCTTCTCTATACTCTTCCCCTTTCCCACCCTCTTTCCACATTGTATCCAGTGTCCATAACTATTTTCAATGCTTTTATGCCCTCCAATCTCTAGTTTCTACCATAGAGTGTGGACAGCTGGTATATGTTAAGCGGAGATGTACAATGTCTCTGTTTCATAGTCTGACTTGCTTCACTCAGCAATAAATCTTCCATATTTATCCACTTTCTATCAAATGACAGGGTCTTGTTACTTTTTATGGCTGAATAGTATTCCATAGAGTACATGTACCACACTTTTTCAATCCATCCCTTTGTTTGTGGACATTTGGATTGGTTCCATGTCTTAGCAATCATAAATAATGCCACAATAGATATAGTTGTGCAAGCGCTTTTCTAACCTAGCATTCTTCTGATCTTTGGGTAGATACTCAGAAGTGGGATTGCTGGATCAAATGGTAATTCTATTTATAGACCTTCGAGGAACTTCTGTATTATTTTCCACAGTGGCTGGACCAATTTACATTCCTACCAACAGTGTAGGAGAGTCCCCCTATTACCACATCCCCACCAACACTTACCGTTACTTGTATTTTTTGATCTTCGCCATTCTGACAAGGGTTAGGTAGTATCTCATTGTGGTTTTGATCTGCACCTCCCTTATGATGAGGGATGTTAAGCATTTCCTCATATGCTTTTTAGCTGTTCCTATGAGGGATGTTAAGTATTTCCTCATATGCTCTTTAACTGTTCCTATGTCTTCCTTAGAGAGATTTTTGTTCAGATCATTTTCCCTATCTTTTAATTGGGTTAATAGTTTTTTTGGGGGGAGGGGAGATTGAGTTCCCTGTGTATTCTGGTTATCGGTCCCTTATCTGAGGCATAGTTTACAAAAGTATTCTACCATTCTGAGAGTTGTCAATTGACACTAATTACTGTGTCTTTTTTTTTTTTTTTTTTTAATAGCTATAGGGTACGTGCACTCACCAGGAAGAGAGAGACAGAAATAGAAAGTGAGAAATCACCCCCCGGGAGGGATGGCCATGCCACAATCCCTTCTCCTCCATTCTCTTCTTGGGATCTTGGGCACATATACACATGTGCACATGTGCCAAGCATGAGTTCAAGCCACAGCGTCTGGGACTTGAACCACGGTCGACTACATGGGAGTTCAGCGACATAGCCATTACACCAAGTGCTGGTCCCATAATTACTGTGTCTTTTGCCCTGTAGAAACTTCTTAATCTGATGTTATCCCACCTGTCTATTTTGAGAATTATTGCCTATGCTTTGGAGGTCTTATTTAGGAAGTCTTTGCCTACTCCAATGTCTCCCAGAGTTTCTCCAGTGTTTTCCATGAGTAGTTTTATAGTGAGGTCTTAGGTTTAGATCTTTGATCCATTTTGAGTTGATTTTTGTTAATGGTGAAAGATGGGAATCCAGCTTCACATTTCTGCAAGTGGATACCCAGTTTTCCAGCACCATTTGCTAGAAAATTTCCACTGGATTGACTGGTTCCTTTTGTCAAAAAATCAGTTGGCTGTAATTTTTTTTTTCTGGAGTTTCTATTCTGATCCATTGGTCCACCTATATGTCGTTTTTTTTTTTTTTTTTTTTTTTTTTTTTTTTTCCCAACATCAGGCTGCTTTGATTATCACAGCTTTATAATATATTTTGGGGTCAGGGACTGAGATGCTGCCCACTCTAGTCCTCTTGTGCAAGATTGCTTTAGCAAGATGGGTTCTTTTATGATTCCAGACAAATTCCATGACTGTCTTTTCTAGGTCTGTGAAGAATGTCTCTGGCAATTTGATTGGAATTGCACTAAATATGTTGATTCATTTGGGTAGAATTGTCATTTTGATTACATTAATTCTTCCAATTCAGGAACATGGGATGTCCTTCTAATTTTTGTGCCATTTTCAAAGTCTTCTTAAAAATTTTGATAGTTTTCCTTGTAAAAATCTTTTACTTCCTTAGGTTTATCCCTAGGTATCTTATACATTTTGTAGCTATGTTAAAAGGGATTATTTTCTTAAATTCTACTTCAGTCAACTTGTTCATATACAAAAACGCTATTGATTTTTGGATGTTGATTTTATATCCTGCCACTTTATTGTATTCATTTACTACTTCTAGCAGTTTTTTCATGGAAACCCTGGGTCTCCTAAGTATACCATTTTATCATCTCAAAATAAAGATATTTTTGACTCTTTTTTTCCCCATAGTTAAATGCCTTTTATATTATTCTCTTTTCTGATTGCATTGGCTAGGACTTCCAGCACTATATTGTAAAGGAGTAGAGAAAGTGGGCAGCCTTGTCTAGTACTAGTTCTTAGTGGAAAAGCTTTCAGCATTTCCCCATTCAGTATAATGTCGGTCATACATTGTTCATATATGGCTTTAATTACGTTGAGGCATATTTCTTGGAACAAGTTCTCATTATTAAGCAACCCCTGACTATGACCTACCATTGTCAAGTGTCGATACAACTTTATTTTTCTAAAGATAACTGCCACTTCCAATAATATTGACTTGGTAATTAACTAATTTTATAAGTGCTTTTTTTTTTTTAATATATATTTGCCATAGTGTGTGTGTACTCACTGGAGAGAGACAGGGAGAGAAGTAAAGTGAGAAATCACCTTCTAGGGGGATGACCACACCACAAGCCCTTTTCCTCCACTATCCTCTCACAATTTTGAGCATGCATGCACATGCACCTGGTGTGTTTTTCAAGCTACCAGGTCTGAGACTCAAATGGCAGAGTCAGCCATGTGAGATCCATTGCCTTAACCAAACTTCCACCTATTTATTTGCAGATTAAGGCTGTTTCTAACTGCATAGGAGAACTTTGGACAATTCAAGGTTTTAAATTTTCAATTTATGAATGTCAGAAAATCAGTGATATCCTATGGTGGTCCTGAAACAGTCTCATCTTCTATAGCTTTAAGTCAGATCTAAAAGTTACTATGTATATGACAGTTACTATTTAAGATGGATTCACAGAGTTGCCAAGTCTCACAAGCAGAACTAGGAGCAACAAATAGAAAATAGTACCGTGGGATGAAGATGTAAAAAAGAATAAAATTTAAATAAAGAACATCTGTGTGGACGTGTATATGCAAAGCTGAAAATCTTAAACTCCCTTTTTAGTACAAGTTGATGGGGCCATGCAGACAACACAAGCTGATAAAGAGGCTGTCTCCCATGTGTAAAGGCAAGGCCTGGGCTGGGAAGAAACTGCGAGATAAGGCCGGCGGTTTACTAACCCTCCTTGTGTCGTTTTCTGGCCTGTAGTTAATTTCTCTGCCGTGAGTTTTACTGTTATTATGGTACCTTGCAAGGGTAAAATATCACCCCCAACTATTACAATAAAGCCAATTAGTGATCTTGTAGGAATGTGGTTCCCTAAGACGAGGGCGGGAAGTTTGAGACTCCTCTACCTGTCTGTTTTAGCCAAAATTAACATATGTTAAGATTAAGTTAGTATAAGCCAAATTAGCGTTAGTAACATATGTAGATTAAGTTAGTTTAAGGCTAGTTTTATATAAATACCCCTTGTTAAAGCTACAGGCCAAAGTTAGCTCATGCTAGGCAAAGCCAACACATTCACCCAGAGATAAAACAAAAGAACTCACTAATTGACAGACTCAGCAAACAAAATACAGAAACCCATGGGTTTTTTATAAAGAAAGGAAAAAGCCTGACTAGTGACAACAGGATGCACAAACCTGAGGGCTCCAGAGAAAGATTAACCATCTTAGCTGGGAGCTCTTATCTAAAGCAACAGGTAGCTTTTAACTACAAAGAGTTTCTCATCTATGTGCTGTTGACTATGAAAAACTGCTAATAAAACATCCTGTGTTGTCTCCTGAGCTACAAGATCATCTTCCTTTCCCATATAAGATCATAGACTCACCCTCTATTGTTGTAATATATAGATAGTCCATATATTAACTGTGTCTTTACTTAACGAGACAAGATTTCTATCTAGGTCTTTTTAATCAGCAGTGTTACTGCCCTGGCCCGGGACTAAAGTTATCAAACTGGCCTGGGACTGAGGCTATCAAACATCCTGCAAGCCCCCTCTTCAAAAGACCCTTCCCAATAATCAAGATCTAAGAAGAAGATACAACAGACAAACGGACTTCCTCATCCTAAAAACTGCAATTGATTTTTACCTAATCTTTTTTTTTCTTTCATTTATTTATTTTTACATTTTTCCACAAACATTTACTTTACATAGCAAAAAATTTTAGCTCATACTCCATAATTCTTGACAGTTTACAAACAATTTTCAAAATTTCAAAATACTGAATTTTAAAGATAATGTTCAAAATATGTCTTATAATTTTGTATAATTTTATAACTCAGAACAACAGAAGCAATACAGTTTCAAATATATATATATATATATATATATATATATATATATATATATATATATTTAGAGTGCAGACACTTGGTATATATTAAGTGGGGACATACAATGCCTCTCCTTCATAGCATGGCTTGCTTCACTCAGCAGTAAGTCTTCCATATTCATCCACTTCCTTTCAAAAGCCAGGGTTTTGTTGTTTTTTATGGATGAATAGTATTCCATTGAGTATATGTGCCACAGTTTTTCTAACCACTCATCAGTTCGTGGGCATTTAGGTTGTTTCCATGACTTAGCAATCGTGAAAAGTGCCGCAATAAACATCGATGTGCAAGCACTTTTTCGATTAAGTATTCTTCTGTCCTTTGGGTAGATACCAAGGAGTGGGATTGCTGGATCATATGATAGTTCTATTTGTAGATTTTGGAGGAATCTCCAAATTGTTCTCCACAGTGGTTGGACCAATTTACAATCCCACCAGCAGTGTAAGAGAGTTCCCTTTTCACCACACCACCTCCAGCACTTATCATTTTTTGTTTTTTTAATCTTAGATATTCTGACTGGGGTTAGGTGATATCTTATTGTTGTTTTGATCTGCATTTTCTTTTACAATGAGGGATGTTGAGCATTTTTTCATATGCCTTTTAGCTATTCATATGTCATCTTTAGAGAGTGGTTTTTTCAACTCATTCTCCCATCTTTTAATAGGATTGATTGTCTTTTTCCAGAACAGCTGCTTGAGTTCCTTGTGAATTCTGGTTATCAGTCCCTTGTCTGATGCATAGTTTACAAAAATATTTTACCATTCTGAGGGTTGTCTGTTCACACTAATCACTGTGTCTTTTGCCATGCAGAAACTTCTTAGTCTGATGTAATCCCACTTGTCTATTTTAGGGATCATAGACTGTGCGTTGGGAGTCTTATTTAAGATTTTCCCTACCCCAATGTCTCCCAGATTTTCCCCGGTGTTTTCCAGGAGCAGTTTTATAGTTTGAGGTCTTAGATTTAGATCTTTGATCCACCTTGACTTTATTTTTGTCAGAGGTGAGAGGTAGGGGTTCAGATTCATCTTTCTGCAAGTGGAGATCCAGTTTTGCCAGCACCATTTGCTGAAGAGGTTTTCCTTTTCCCACTGGATTGACTGGTACCCCTTGTCAAAAATCAGTTGGCTGTATGTTTGAGCATTCATTTCTGGGGACTCTATTCTGTTCCATTGGTCCACCTGTCTGTTCCTGTGTCAGTACCATGCTGTTTTGATTACCACAGCTTTGTAGTATATTTTTGGGTCAGGGAGTGAGATGCCGCCCACTCCACTCTTCTTGTGCAGAACTGCTTTGGCAATACAGGGTCTTTTATGATTCCAGACAAACTTTATGATTGTCTTTCCTAGATCTGTGAAGAATGTGTCTGGTACTTTGATTGGCATTGCATTAATTGGTAGATTAATTTGGGTAAAATTGTCATTTTGATTATATTAATTCTTCCAATCCAGGAACATGGGATGTCCTCCCACTTTTTTGTGTCATTTTTCAATTTCTTTTTTTATCTTCTCATAATTTTCCTAGTGAAGGTCTTTAACTTCTTTAGTTAGATTTATCCCCAAGTATCTTATACTTTTTGTGGCTATGGTAAATGGGACAACTTTTTTCAGTTCTATCTCAGTCTGCCTGTTGTTCGTATACAGAAATGCTATAGATTTCTGGATATTAATTTTGTATCCTCCAACGTTACTGTATTCATGTATTACTTCCAGAAATTTTTTTATGGAAACCATTCGGTCTTCTATGTATACAATCATGTCATCTGCAAATAGAGAGAGTTTCACCTCTTCTTTTCCTATTTGAATGCCTTTTATTTTTTCCTCTTTGATTGCAATGGCCAAGACTTCTAGTACTATATTGAAGAGGAGTGGAGAAAGTGGACATCCTTGTCTTGTACCCGTTTTTAGTGGAAAAGCTTTCAGCTCTTCTCCATTGAGGATGATGTTTGCTATGAGTTTTTCATAGATACCTTTTATTGTGTTGAGAAATGACCCTTCTATGCCGATTTTGCTGAGTCTTGATCATGAAGGGATGTTGTATCTTATCAAATGCTTTTTCTGCATCAATTGATATGACCATATGGTTTTTATCTTTCTTCCTATTAATATGGTGTATTACACTTATGGTTTTGCATATGTTGAACCAACCTTGCATTCCTGGGATAAAGCCTACCTGATCATGATGTATAATCTTTTTTATAAGTTGTTGTATACGATTTGCTAGTACCTTGTTGAGAATCTTCGTGTCTATATTCATCAGGGATATTGGTCTATAGTTTTCCTTCCTTGTCCTGTCCTTATCTGTTTTAAGGATAAGGGTGATAGAGGCTTCATAGACTGAATTAGAGAGAGATTCACCCTTTTGGATATTTAGAAATAACTTGAGCAGAATGGGGGTTAACTCTTCTTTGAAAGTTTTGTAGAATTCAGAGGTGAATCCATCAGGGCCAGGGCTTTTCTTTGTTGGGAGGTTATTTATAACCAATTTGATCTCCTGGCTTGTTATGGACCTATTCAGACTTTCTATATCCTCCTGGCTCAATCTAGGTAGATTATACATGTCCAGGAATTTGTCCATCTCATCCAAATTATCTTGTTTCTTGTCATACAGATGTTCATAGTATCCTCTAATAATGTTTTTTATTTCTGCTATGTCTGTTGTTATTTTGCCTGCTTCATTGCAGATCTGATTCACCGGGTTCTTTTCTCTCTTCTTCTTAATAAGTCTTGCTAGTGGTTTATCAATTTTGTTTATCTTTTCAAAGAACCAGATTTTACTTTCATTTATTTTCTGTATAGATTGTTTATTTACTATTTCATTTATTTCTGCTCGTATCTTTATTATTTCCTTTCTCCTGGAGTTTTTTTGATCTTTTTGCTGTTGCTTTTCCAATTCTGTGAGGCATGATGTTAGGTGATCCATTTGCCTTCTTTCCATGCTCCTCGTATGTGCACTAATTGCTATGAACTTCCCTCTTCTGACTGCTTTAGCAGTGTCCCAAAGATTATGGAAACTTGTGTCCTCATTGTCATTGGTTTCCATGAACCTTTTGATTTCAGTCTTTATATCTTCAGTAGTTGTGGAGTCATTCAGGAGTAGGTTATTAAGTTTCCATGTATTTGAGTATTTTTGAGGATTTCTCTTGAAATTAAACTCAAGTTTAATTCCATCATGGTCGGTGAAGATGCTGGGTATAGTTTCTGTGCTTTAGAATCTGTAGAGGCTTGCTTTGTGCCCAATGATGTGGTCAATCTTCAAGAATGTTCCATGTGGCGGCGAGAAAAAAGTGTATCTCAAGGTTTTGGGATGGAAAGTTCTATAGATGTCTGTTAAGTCCATTTGATTTATGATATCGTTTAGATTTTTTTATCTCTTTTTTTTTTTTTGGAGAGGTTTTTGCTATAGGGCGCGTGCGCTCGCCAGACAGACAGAGAGAGACAGAGAGATAGAAAGCAGGAAATCACCCCCCAGGGGGGATGGCCACGCCGCAATCCCTTCTCCTCCATTCTCCTCTCGGGATCTTGGGCACGCACGCACACGCGCCCGGCGTGAGTTTAAGCCACCGGGTCCGGGACTCGAACCGCGGTCGACTACGTGGGAGTCCAGCGACATAGCTATTACGCTAACTGCTGGTCCCGTAGATTTTTTTATCTCTTTACCTATTTTTTGTCTAGATGATCTATCCAGGGGCGATAGTGCAGTGTTGAGGTCTCCAACAATTAGTGTGTTGCAGTCTATCTCCCTTTTAAGATCTAGCAGTCTTTCCTTCACATATTTGGGTGCTCCTGTGTTAGGCACATAGATATTAATAAGCGTTATATCTTCTTGATCGATTGATCCTTTTACTACAATATAGTGCCCTTCTTTGTCTCCTCAAACAGTTTTTGTTTTAAAGCCTATTTTGTCAGAGATTAATATTGCAACTCCAGCTCTTTTTTGGTTTCCATTTGCATGGAAAATCTTTTTCCAACTCTTCCCTTTCAGTCTATGTATATCTTTATCCATGAAGTGGGTTTCCTGTAGGCAACAGATAGAGGGTTTTTGTTTTTTAACCCATTCAGCCAGTCTGTGTCTCTTGATTGGAGAGTTTAATCCATTAACATTCAATGTTATTATTGATGTTAATGGATTTGTCCCGATGTTTAAGTTGGCCATTGTCTTAGTTGCCTTTTACTCTTTTGTTTCTGGCTGTTACTTCTTTAGTTTTCCTGGAACAGTACTTTCTTCAGGGTTTCATGGAGAACTGGCCTGGTGCTGGCAAATTCTTTCAGGTTTTGTTTGTCTGAGAAGATTTTAATCTTTTTTTCCCATATGAAGGATAATCTTGCAGGATACAATAGTCTTGGTTGAAATTGTTTCTCTCTTAACACTTTCGATACATCTTCCCATTCTTTCCTTGCTTGCATTGTTTCCGTTGAGAAGTCCGGTGTTAGCCTGATGGGGTGACCTTTGTAAGTCACTTGTCGTTTCTCTCTTGCCAGTTTTAGTATATTATCTTTATCTGTGGTCTTAGCCAGTCTGGCTATGATATGCTTTGGGGAAGATCTTCTTGGGTTGATTCTATTTGGCGTCCTTTGTATTTCTTGGGTCTGGATGTTTGAGTGTCTCTCTATGCTTGGGAAATTTTCTTCCAAGATTTCATGAAATAGGTTTTCCATGCTCTTATTAGTTTCTTCATCTTCTGGGATACCAATTATTCGGATGTTAGGACATCTAATGGAATCTAGTATTTTTTGTATGTTATCTTCATGTTTTTTTGTTATTTTCTCTATCTTTTTGGTGGTTTTCTCTAGGTCAGAAGTTTTATCTTCTACATCAGAGATTCGACCTTCAGTATGGTCTAATCAACTTTTAATACGTTCGAGAGAGTTTTTGATTTCCTGTATTTCAGACTTCACCTCTAATAGTTCCGTCTTATTCTTCCTCAGCATTTCTTCCTTCATATCATTGAAGGACTTTCTCATCTCCTGTAGTTCATTGTCTCTTTTCTGTTCCAGCTCATAGTACTTGTTCAACATGAATGTTCTAAACTCTGTCTCAGACATTTTGGTAACGTCCTCTATTTTTTCAAGAAAAGGAAGGGAGTTCCTGTGTTCCTTTGATGGAGACATATTTCCTGCTTTATTCAGGCCTGAGGTTCTTCTACTTCTAACCATTGGGAGATGTGTTCCCTTTGAAAAACCTTTTATGAGAACGTTTCTTCGAATAGGAGCAAGTGTGTTCCCTTTCTGATGTGGAATGGAGACGGCCGAATTCTCTCTTCAATTGTGTTTAGTAATGTAATCCAAGAAAAAGTATTCTCTTCAGGTGTCCAAAGAAATATATCTCCTTCTTTGCAGGTGTTTCAGTGAAATGCAGGATTTTAGAGAGTCTTAAAATGATAGAATGTTTCAGAATTGTAATTCTAGACCTATCTAGACAGCCAGGGATGGTGTAGATAAAGGAAGTGAGGATTGAATAAGTGGGAAGAAAATAATATGTAGAATAAAGAAAAAGTTGCGCACCACGCACTAGCACGGAGCGCGATTTTGCCAGGGGTAGAAAGATGGGAGTGTGGTGTGGTAGAACTGATGGCATTCCTATGTGTTAATCAGAAGAGAGAAATTTACAAATGAAAGACGTGGGTAAGGGGACAGAAAAAAAAAGGGAAAACAAAAAAAAAGTGTACCTGGCTGAAAGAGGGGTGTCTGGCTTGGGGGGTCCCAGGGCTGAAGCTACTGGGGGCAGTCCTCCCTCGAAGATCCTGGCCCAGGGGTCGAAAGATGGGAGTGTCGATTTTTACCTAATCTAACAAGACAAACAGCATGTTTTATAATTATTGTTTCATGCTTTGTATACCCTGTTCCTCAGAGTAGATTTTTTACTACCCCTCACACCCTTACTTCCTAAACATCCCTCAATAAATACACATGTTTTAATAGCCACGGGGCTGCGGTCCAGAGTTTTGGCTCTGACTGTAGCCAGCTATAAACATGCTAAAAAGTATTGAGGTTTTAGCCTAATTCTGTTCACCTGCGCCACCTCCGACAAGTCAACCCACCCCTGCCGAGGCTGGACCCCGGCCACAAGTGGTCTACTGTCTCATGTCTAAGGAGATTTGTCTCATTTTGCTTGAAGACGCTACAGTAAATACACCTAGGAAAGTTGTCATGCAAAGGAACGCCTATTTTCCTCAAGATCCATCTGTTATTCAGTCACCTCGGGATCAATCAGCATGTATTGGCTCTAGACCTATTATCAAAATCACACTTTGGCATGTTCTAGAACAGTGTGAAGAAAGAGAACAGTTACAATTTATTTATTTATTTATTTATTTATTTATTTATTTATTGAAGAGGTTTTTGCTATAGGGCGCGTGCGCTCGCCAGACAGACAGAGAGAGACAGAGAGATAGAAAGCGAGAAATCACCCCCCCCCCAGGGGGGATGACCATGCCAAAATCCCTTCTCCTCCATTCTCCTCTTGGGATCTTGGGCACGCACGCACACACGCCCAGCATGAGTTTAAGCCACCAGGTCTGGGACTTGAACCGCGGTCGACTGTGTGGGAGTCCAGCGACATATCCATTAGGCTAACTGCTGGTCCCAACAGTTACAATTTCTGATCAAAGGAAAAACACACTCCAGAAGAATTATAAGGTTTTGATCGTTTATATTGGCGGATAAAGATTATATGTGAGAATGGATTCTACAGGTTTTAGACCACAGAAGATAGAATATAACACTGGACTTTGGTCAATACATTATTATGGCTACCCTGTCACAGATTTTGGGTTTAATGTGTTGGTTTGGGCAGTCAGTTCAGTTGTTTGACTAAAACTTGAGATAAATATTTGGCTACATTAAATGAGGTTTAAATGTTGGAACTGGTAAAAGAGGAAAGAATTTAAAGGTGGAAGAAGATAAAAGTAGTAAGGTGAATTTCTCATATGTGACCTTCACTTTTTCCCCATTATATGACCTGAAAGGGCCCAAGAAACAATCCATTTACTAGTGGGTTGAGAAATGTATTGAGCAAATTGACAGTATCGTTGAGAAGCTCTCTAATGACTGTCTCTTCAACAGAAAAAGGGACAGTGTTAGGTGCTTGGGGTGATTTCTCTTTTCCAGTGGGTAAGATGAGATTCTGATGTGTCCATGCTTAAACAACAGAGGCAAGATGGACACAAACACTGATTGAACAGCAAGGATGTGTGGTTATTAAAATGCTTTGACCCTCAGGTATCTTTGGTATGTAATTGACCACGGATGTCTTGAGAAAGAAAATGATGGACAGCCTACAAAAATTCTTCTTATTCCTACAACAGCAGACATTGTGTAACTGGTGACCAGAAAAATAACTTACGTTTCCACAAGAGGAAAACATGGATTTCACTTGGTTTTCAGTCTTAAACCATTTTACAAATTCAGAGGTCTTTGAGTGAATAAAAGCCAGATTCTTTTGAAGAAGGGTGCTATAGAATTGCCAGAAGTGTATTGCTATGGATCTTCTTCAAAGACCTTACCTGCTGCCAGTTACTAGCATAACTCTGGAAAAATCCAGATATCTCATGGATTAGTAGACAGCCACTCTAATTTGCACTAAGTCTTGAGGACCCCAAACATCACAATCATTAAGCAATAAAGCATAGGCTTATGTTGGTGACATATTAAATTATAATGGTACTAGATCTCGTGGGCTTACTCTGTGATTTTTTTAAATACATTCTGGATTATATTTGAAATAGGCATACCTGAGAACTCAAAAAATTTCTACATTGGCACTCATAACTGTGGAGGGAGAGTTAAAATGGCCAAAAGGTGAATGAAAGTTCCTAAATTCTCCATGCTTCCAGCATACTAGACCAAAGCAATACTTCATGCTTGCAAGAATCACCAAGATTCTTTCTATCATTAAAGATGTAAAATATACAGGGACCAGCAGTTAGCATAATGGCTATGTTGTTGAACTCTCATGTAACCAACCATGGTTCGAGTCCCGGACCTGATGCCTTAAACTCACACTGGGTGCATGTGCGTGCGTGCCCAAGATCCTGAGAGGAGAATGGAGGAGAAGGGATTGCGGCGTGGCCATCATCCCTGGGGGGGGGGGGGGGGTGATTTCTTGCTTTCTGTCTCTCTGTCTCTCTTTGTCTTTCTGGTGAGCGCATGAGCCCTATAGAAAAACCTCTCCAAAAAAAAAAAAAAAAAAAAGATGTAAAATATACAGTGATAGTGAAATCTGTCATGTCTTCATTAATAATATGTCAATTAATTATATATGTAGACATAATTTACATATAGTTAGTTTATTGAGTTTTTCCCTAAAGAATGAATGATGCAATTGTGAAATATCTTTTCCAAGTTATGGAGATGGTAATATAGTTTTTCCTTTGAATTTATAAATCTACTCAATTATCTGGGTAAATTTTCTAATATTAAGTTATTCTCACATCTATGATATAAATTCTACCTGGTCAACCCTTACTTTGGGAACACTACTGCATGTCTGTGTATTAATAATCTATTTATGAATTTCATATTGATAGTCATATCCCAAAACCAAGAAGTAGAAATTGACTTTAGTTTTATTTTTTTGTTCAGTGAAATCCTGGTTTTAATATAAAACTTATATTAGAAAATTTTTTTAAAGAATTATTTACTTAATTTTATTTATTATTATTATCACTATTTTTTAATTTGATGAGATAGAAAGAGAGAGACAGAGAGAGAGAAGGAGAAAGACAAACACCAGGTTGGGGAGTCAAACCTCAGTTGGCCATGTGGGAGTCCACACCACCTGCCGGACCCCAGAAAAAAGTTTAAAGCTTTTTCTTTTAGGGCTAACTCAGTGGAATAATGGTTGTGCACTGCTCTAGCATGTGAAAGAGCACAGGTTTGATTACCTAATTGACCTTGTATAATCCAAACATTTATATTCAAGATCTTGGACCGCTGGGGATCATGGAGGAGAATAGGTATTGCAGCATGAGACCCTGTTGAGTGTGCTTTTCTTTCCCTCTTCCTTGCTCTCATCACTCTTTTTGTTTTTTCTTATTTTTTTTTCCACCTTAGGATATGTGCACTCACTGGAGAGAAAAAGAGAGTCAGAAACAGTGAGAGAGAAAGTGAGAAATCACCCCCCACCAAGGGAGTCATCCCTCTATTTCTCCATCCTGTCAGGATTTTGAGCATGCACACAAATGCATTTGTTTTAAGTTGCCAGGGCCAGGATATGAACAATGGTTTGTTGTGTGGATCTGGCTCCTTTAACCACTAGACTACAGGGCCTACCCCACAATTTGTAACTCAATATGAATGATATCAGGATCAATTTTTGGTACATTCATAGACTTCCACTACATTTATTAAAACCTGTCATTTATTGAGTCTTTTCCAAATGTTTAGCTTAGTTGGATGATCTTAAAAGAAATGTCAAACTAGAGCCATGAGAATGAACCACTTGCTTTCATAGGTATGCAAATAACAGAGATATGCTATTATAGTTGTTCTAAATTAGTCCTACAACTTTGCATCTGGAAGCATGATTTAGAACTACCTACCTGGGGACCAGCAGTTAGAGTAATGGCTGTCGCTTGACTCCCACATAACTGACTGTGGTTCGAGTCCTGGACCCGGTGGCTTAAACTCATGCTGGGAACGTGTGCGTGCATGCCCAAGATCCCGAGAGAAGAATGGAGGAGAAGGGATTGCAGCATGGCCATCCCCCCTGGGGGGTTATTTCTTGCTTTCTGTCTCTCTATCTTTCTGGTGAGCGCACGCGCCCTATAGCAAAAACCTCTCCAAAGGAAAAAAAAAAAGAACTACCTACCTGAATGCCCCATCCTTTCATGTTTTTATTAGTATATTGATTTCTATTTGTTCTGAAATGTGTGTGTGTGTCTGTTTTTTTTTTTTTTTTTTTTTTTTTTTAAGATATCTTTTGCTATAGGGCACATGTACTTGCTGGAAAGACAGAGAGAGAGAGAGACAGAAAGTGAGAAATCACCTCCAAGAGGGAATGGCCACACCATAATCTCTTTTCCTCCAGTCTCTTCTCAGGATCTTAGGCATGCATGCACACATGCCCAGCATGAGTTTAAGCCACCAGGTCTGGGACTTGAACTATAGTCGACTAAGTGGGAGTCCAGTGACATAACCATTATTTCATCTGTTGGTCTCCTGAAACGTGCTTTTAAAAAGAATAGCTCTGAAGAAAAAGCGAGGAGGACATACAGAGATGGAGTGATATGAGACTATATGAGACTCCCTAAATTACAACCATAGGTATACTTATTAAATTTAAAGAGAAATTAACTAAAAGAAACCAACATTGACACAAGAACTAAAGCTAATTAAGAAATATCTTGATTTCATTAGTCTTACAAAATGGTAATTCCTCTTCAGACCAATTTATTTGGTTAGCGTATTCTTCTTTTTAGAATACACTTTACTTTCCAAAGCAGCCTTAGAGGTGCTTGTCTTAATTTATTGTTCCCAAGTATGAGGATAATGAATGGCTTGATGGGTAGATTAGAGCTATCGACTCACTGACAACCACAGCTATCTCAGTCTCTGGCATGAAGTAGCTAGAAGTGGCTATGAAAAAGACCAAAGCGTAGATGACAAAGAGGAGGAGAAAGGAGATGACTGCTTTCATAGTTCTCATGTGGGCTTCTGTGCTGACATCTCTGCACCCTGTGGCATTGAGCTGCATCTGCCTGGTATGTCTCCACAGGGAGACAACCAATAGGGGAAATGAGATCAAAGACACGGAAAAAGGCAGCAGCATGAAGAGGTTGAGGAATACGTTGGTGGAAGCATATCAAATTTTATTTACTCTGCACCTCCAAGCTAAGTTTGATTTCCCCTTTGACTTGACAGTGCTTGAAATCATCATTCAAATTCTCAGCGACTGGAAGGGTAACAAACACAGAGAGTACCAAGAACCCTGGTAGAATCCTGCGAATTGCTCTTTCAATTCTCCACTTCATCCAGAGGAAAAGAGGGTGGAAGAAATTAGCTATCTTGAAGAAATAGAAAATGCTGAGGCAGGTAGCCAACCAGACACTGAGATGGTTGGTGAGCATCCAGAAGAAGTCAATGAGTCTCATCTGTTTACCTGAACTATAGACATCTGGATACAGCACCAGTATAAAACAATCCAATAGTTGATACACAATAGACAAATTCTGGAGATAGCAAGACTTGTGAGGATTAAATCGATGAAGGCAGTCTTCCTGCTCTTGACCCAGTCCTTGCAGTTTATCAACCCAATGAATGCATTCCCTAAGATCCCCATGGAAAACTCTCCAGCTACTATGAGGATAAAAATATTTATCTCTTTGTTCAGCATGTTCAAATAGACAAGTATGAAATTAGTTTTGAGTTGACCTGTATTTTGTATAGTAAACCTAAATTTCAATCATTTACTATTAATTAGAAAATTGGCAAAATTAACATTTGTTGAAGAATCATCATTATGTCTAATCATGACATTGATTATTAGTAAAAAATTAAAAGCTTGAGTCCACATTGAGAATTTTATGTTATCATGGAATTTAAAAGGTCACCACTACATATAGTTCCCCTCAAATTTTAGCTTATTATTTTCGTCGTTCAGATAAAAAGTCCTATGTTGCAAATTCTCTTAAATGACACTTAGTCTTATTGGTCCAGTGACAGCTGAAGGTCACTTAGTTTATGATACTATAAATAATAAGGTTAAGGAATCATGATAAAAGACAACTGACTACACTTAAAATTTTCTTCTTTTCTTTTTTTCTTATTTGCCAGTAGCAATGTGTACTTGTCAGAGACACAGAAAGGGAGAAAACGCTCCTCAATAGAACAGTGGTCCCACCACAATACCTTCTCTACCATTTCTCAATCCTGTCATGATTTTTGGCACTTATGCACATGTGCTTGGTATATTTTCAACCGTATTGCCAGAACTTGAAGTGCTGTTAGCCATGACAGATAAAACTTCCTTAACCAGAAGGCCATGAGACTGACCCCAAAACTTTGTCATTAAGAATGTTCTCAAGGGAACTTTCGAAGGAGTTGGATATGTGTATTTCTTTTGTTGATGGTGTTAATATCATGGGTGTTTGATTATGCCCAAACTCACCAACTTATACACACTCATATGTGCAGTTCTTCCTACATCAATTATATCATAATAAAATCATTTAAAAAAGTTATCTAGGACGGTTGTATACATGAGAAAAAGAGTAAAAATCTTGTATTTCATTCTATTCCCAACCTCCTCCATATCAAATCATATCTATCTAAGACCCTTAGCCCTTCTACTAGGAAACTAAAGATTAAACTCCCCAATATCTCTGTGGACTAATTATTCTTTAAAAATGACTTCTCTTTATAGAGTTCTGGGAAATACATTACTCATAGTGTTTCTTTGGAATAATTCTTGAGTCTTACTACATGTGGGAATGCATATTCTCTCATCTTTTCTTATAGAACAAACCTTTATTTCTGAGATGCAGTCCTGATTTTCTTTTAATAATAGACTGTATAATTATGCTACTATGTTCTTGGGTGACTACTTTCCTCTCATCTTCAAATAAAACCTGGCCTAGGCATGTAATTTCTTCTCCTACTGGATCATGGCAAATAAAGTGCTCAGAGCAATTGCAATAATACTCTCAGTCAACTAATTTTAAGACCAGTTTATTTTTGTAAATAAGTGTATAGTGTATGTTTGTCAGTGTTAAATGGCATGGCAATTAGGTAAACATGATAGTAAGAAAAAAATGTTTTCAAGATATCATTTTGTCACAAGCCTACTACCTTGACCTCCAGTCACTAGAGACAGGTGAAACATTGGAGATGCAGAAAAAGAAACATGAAAGAAAAAATTTCAGAATAATAGAATAAGTACTAATTCAATAAAACATTTATTTCATCTAACCCTGTAGAAAAATGTAGACTATATTCTAGCATAGAATTTATAGGTACTTTGTAGAATACACACATTTATTTAATCAAATGGACATCAATTTTCTGTTTTGTACAACAAATAACAACATAAATAACTAGCATACTGGAAATATAGTTGATGTATAAACTGAAGTCTATTAAGATTTGTACTTTACTGATGGGGGCCATGCGGCTAACACAGGCAGAACATAAAAAGCTATCTCTCATGCTTAAGCAAGGTTTGGCTGAGAAAAAGCTGTATGCAGGGCAACAGCTAGAGCTCAAGGTTCCAACTGTGTTTATGGTACTGGTTTGCGCTTTCACTCTCCTTGTCATGGGCTTTACTGTCATCATGGTACCCTGTAAGGGTGAAATAACACCCCCAGCCTTACTGTAACTTTTACAATTAATAATCCTAAGAGACTGCGGATCCCAAGGCGGAGGTGAACGGAAATTAGACTCACCCCACCTGCCTGGAAAATAATAATGAACAATACTGAAGTCCCTCTCAGGTTCATACGTACATAATAACCTTTCGGTTAGTCATTAAGCTGCTCACAAGACCACATTCCTTTCTCATGCGAGCAATAGGCTCACCCTCTTAGCTGTAAAATACCCTAGAAACAATATAAAGGTTCAATTTAACCATGTCTTTACTTAATCAAATAAGATTCCTATCTAGGCCTTTGTAACCACAATTTGCTGCTGCCCCGACCTGGGGCTGAAGTTACCAAGCTTGCTGAAAACCCCCTCATTCAAAAGGCCCTACCTGGTAATCATGATCCAAGAAGAAAATGTACAGGACAAATGGACTCTCCTGCCCTGAGGACTGTGATTGATTACAACTGATCAAACAAGAACAGCACATCATGTTTATGATTATTGTTCCCATGTTTTGAATACCCTATACTCTAGAGTAAAATCTTTTATTTTCCCCTCACCCCTCCTACCCCTGTAAACATCCCCCAATAAATATGTATGATTCCTGGCCATAGATGCTGCAGTCTTGAGCTTGTTCTGACTGTAGTTGGCTGAGAACATGCTAAAGAGCATTGAGGTCTCTGCCTGATTTTTCTCACCTGTGTCGCCTCCGGCAAGTCAACCCACCCTGACTGGAGCCGGCCTCCAGCACTTTACAGAGCAGATTTCATATAAAAGGAAGCAAACAATGATTAATTTTCAGTTACCTAGCACTTTACATATAATGAAAGGAAATGAGTTAATTGAAATAGACCAGAATTAAACAAGGAAAATTTTGGGAGTAAAAATAAAAATGCACAACCAGATCAGAACAAACATCACCTCAGGCATGCCAGACCAAGTTTTTATATATTTTGGTGAGGAGATTTGATGCTTACAATAGAACCACATTCCATTAATGACTTGTATTTTAGTTATTTTTTTGGTACCTACTCTGCACATGTTATGGACATATATTGCTTTTTTTTAAGTTACGGTATAGAGTTATTCCATGATATATGCGGATTAATACTCAGCTAATTTATTTTGTTAATCCCTGAGATAAACTCCTTCCAGGTCTTGTTAAAGAAAGTAATCCAAGTGAAACAGTCTGGGACTGTTTATCTCTATCTTTTTATCTAGCTTGTGAAGAGCACTTACATCCCTTAGGGAGAGTTGTTTGAAAAGGTACTGTTCTCATTCAGGTACTTCATGCAAAGCTAATTATTTGAAAGAAAATTTAATATTGAAGAATTGAACAGGAAGTACCAAAAAAGGGCAAGCAGAAATTATTACCTAGGAACCACCTAAAGCATCACACAAAAAATGGAACCAGACAGGCTAGGGGAGATCTAATTTAATCACTGACATGTCAGTTAGGAGCAATTCAGCAGAAAGTGAAAGAGAGCACAGTTGAGGGCCAACAGAAAAATATATGATATAAAAAATGAGAAGCTAGAAAGAATAGCTCTGGTGCTTTTCACTAAGGGTCAAAAAAAAAATCTTAACTGGGCAATACAGGCCTAACATTTGCATGGAGAAGACAAAAGAAAAACATGAGCGCTGATGTTACTGGATGAAAGGGAGTGTCAAGAATAGTCTATGGCCCTGTTAAAGAGATAAGCAGGAGAGCTGGCCCTACAGGCAAGTAGGTAATGAAGCCAAGTCCCATATGGTTGACCACATGATTTGAATCCTGAAAAACATGCTGAGCACATGTACATAAGTGCTCAAAATAGTGAGGGGATGGGGAAATGAGGGAGAAGAGTTTGCATTGTGACCATGACCCACTGAGGTATGCTTTTTCCCCTTCTCACTGTCTTTAATGCCCTCTGGCAAAATTCTCTAAAAAGTGATAAAAGGATGTGTTCATTAGTTTGTTAATAGATTCTGGAAAAACTTAAATATATACATCTTTTTTTTTTTTTGAGAGGTTTTTGCTATAGGTTGCATGTGCTCACCAGAAAGATAGAGAGAGACAGAGAGACAGAAAGCGAGAAATCACCCCCCAGGGGGACTGGCCACACCACAATCCCTTCTCCTCCATTCTCCTCTCAGGATCTTGGGCACGTATGCACACACGTTAGTTTAAGTCACCGGGTCCGGGACTCGAACTGCGGTCAACTACAAGGGAGTTCAGTGACATAACCATTACTCTAACTGCTGGTCCCTTAAATATATACACCTTGTGCAAACAGGTTGCATGTTGGGAGAGGTGTTGGATCCCACATGGCCAACTGCACAGTTCCAGTCCCAAAACAGTGACTTAAAAAACACGGGTGTGGGTGTATGTCCAAAATCCCAAGAGGAAAATGGAGAAGGAATTGTGGTTGGCCATTCCCCCAGGAGATGATTCATACTTTCCCCTCTCTGTTTCTCTTTTTCTCTCTCTCGCTCCAGTGAGTGCAAAAATCTAAAAGGAATGGAAGAAAGAAAGATAGAAGATGCATTTCAAGCAAATTAAATAACTGGGAAAATGAGAATATACCTAGAAGAAAAGGGCAGATTTTCTTAAACAATAAGATGTACTTTAAAGTTCATTGGTAAAACTAAGATTTTTACATTATGCAGGTTATTTTTCTATGCTTGAGCATCTTGATAAACGTCTGCCTCAGTTTGATATTTCCAATAATTAAAATAAGTGAATGGCCTAAGGGATAGAGAATTGCAACAATCTCTCCAAAAATTACAGCTAAAATGTTTTCTCTTATAAGATAGCTAAAGGTTACCACAAGAGAAGCCACATAGTACATAATAAGAAGAAAGAGAAACGAAATCACAGTTTTCATGGCTTTCACATGTGCCTCTGTGCTGGGGTCTCTAAATCCTGTAGCACTGAGTTTCATTTGCTTAGTATGTCTCCACAAAGACATTATCAAAAGCAAAAATGAGATCAATGACACAATAAATGGGATTATTAAAGAAATATCAAAGAGAGTAAGTGGATCAAAGTATTGTAGTTTACTCGCATGGAACATATCAGTGATATTTTCTTTACTTTTTGAAATTTTAAAGTACCCATAATCACAAATCAGAACTTTTGCTAATATAAAACTGACCGATAAGGAAATAGCAAAACACCCCACAAGGATCCAGTGAACCATCCTGTCGATTCTCCACTTCAGCCAGAGAAAGAGTGGGTGGGAGAAACTGGCTATCTTGAGGAAATAGAAGACATTGAGGCAAGTGGCAAGCCAAGTACTGAAATAGTTGGCAAGTGTCCAGAAGGTAAAAATGACTACCCTTACTTCATTATGATCATCATAAACATCTGGATAGAGTATTAGAATAATGGCATTTAATACCATTGCACCAAGCAAACAAATTCTGGAGATAGCTAAATTGGTGAGGATATAGTCAATTGAAGAGATTTTTTTCTTCTTGATCCAGCCAATCCAGTTGACCAGTCCAATGTATCCATTCCCCAACATTCCTATTAAGAATTCTGCAGTTAATATGATCACAAAGATGTCTTTGCTATATAATGTGTTTCTAATATCACTGTAGATGGGCTCATTTACAAATGGCCAGCTCAAATATGATAAATTCTTCAAATCATACAACATTTTCACTTGTCATTATTTTGACTTTGATGTCATTCCAGAAGTTCTGAGCTCTCTTCCAAAATAGAATTGTTTCTGTATTCTTGTAGAGTAAACCAACAGATTACGCCAAACAAACAGCTTGATTAGCTTTTATAACCTGGAAAAATTATAATTGTTACCTTTTAGTGAGTGAGAAGTGAAATATTTGAATGACCTCCTTTCATGCAAATTTAGAGACTTATTTTATGAATTTGCAATGACCTTCTTGCTCTAAGTTCTATATATTTGGACCTATCAGGTTGAATTTTAAATACTGGGGTCACAAAAAAATACATGAAAATATGTGTTTATTAAAAAACAAAATGCATAAGTGAAATATCATTTCCATTATGATACATGATAAATTACTCACAAGCAGGTCTTCTGAATGGAAATATGTTTTCATTTTGAAAATGACTGATCCCATGAGATTGTAGAGAGGTAACATTCAGAGGATACTTTTCTCATCATTTAAATGGTTAATTACATAAGGGTATTATGCAAAGCTACTTATAAACTATATGGCATTATTAGACAGGCGCATCACAATATTTACAATGAATTTACTCTCTGTCCAGTTTATTAGAAATGAAAATGCCAAATAAAGATTTGCTATCTTTATTTAATCTGAAAAATAACTGCAAGACACTTCACTTCCTTAAATATTATATAATAAGAATTTTCATCTAAAATTAAAGAAACTTGCATTTTACATTATTCTGGTTCCAATCAACTCCTTGTATGAGATTTATGATCTCACAAGACATATTGAGGTCCTTTCTTTGGATGATCCAATCACCTAAAATATATATATATTTTTTTTATTAAACATTAACCAGGAAGTAGTAGTAATTCTACTATTCAATCAGATTTATTATTTGGGAGGAAAACATGTCTTAGTTAGCAATACATCTGAAGGTAGAGAATACAGATTTTAACAAATTGGGGTTCTTCTCTTTGTAAGTAAGTAGTTTAATAACGTAAACAGCACAAGTAGTATTTTTTCCTATGCCTTATCTGTATACAATGTATAATAAGAAAGCATGAATGAATAATATAAAGAAACCTGTTATCTATAAATATTACTACGCAAAAAAAGTAGAAAAGAAATGATGCCAAGGGAGAAAACATGTCAAGCTCTCCTGAGTTAGGATAGTGAGAACTTCAAACAAATCCTTAAGAATACACTCTAAAACTGCTACCTACATCTAAGGTTACTTGTGAAAATACCTGAAGAGGTCATAGTGGGTGGTGTGGTGGTTGAAGCACTGGATCATACATGGCCAACAACGGTTTGAGTTACAAACTCAGTGGCTTGAAAATAACACTAAGTATGCCTATGTGCTGCCCAAAATCCTGAAAGGAAAATAGAGAAGAATGGATTGAGGCATGGCCATTGGGAGTCGATTTCTCACTTTCCTTCTTTCTGTCTCTAGAGTGGCCACAAGCCCTATGGAAAAATCCAAAAAAATCGCCCCAAAACCAAGAAACAGAGACCAGCAGATGGAGTAATGGTAACGTTATTGTAGTTATTAATGACCCCTGTGATTTGAGTCCCAGACTGGAGGCTTGAAAATCACACCAGGTGCATGTGTATACATGTCCAAATTTCTTTTTTTGGGGGAGAGGTTTTTGCTAAAGGGTGCGTGCGCTCACCAGACAAACAGAGAGAGACATAGAGACAGAAAGCGAGAAATCACCCCCCAGGGGGGATGGTCACGCCACAATCCCTTCTCCTCCATTCTCCTCTCGGGATCTTGGGCACACACGCACACACGCCCAGTGTGAGTTTAAGCCACCAAGTCTGGGATGCGAACCGCGGTCGACTACATGGGAGTCCAGCGACATAGCCATTATGATAACTGCTGGTCCCCATGTACAAATTTCTGAGAGGAGAATGGAGGAGCAGGAGTTGTGGTTTGGCCACCCCCCCTCGGGCATGATTCTCGCTTTCTGTCTCTGTCTCTCTCTCTGTCTCTTCTGTGAGCACATGCATCCTATAGCAAAAAGCTCTCAAAAAACACACGCAACAAAACAAGCAAACAAAAATATCCTGATGGTCTTCCAGCCTTCTTGCTTAAAGTGGTTTTGCTATATGTATTTCTAACTATACCAAAGCTCCTTTCCTGATTAAACTTTCATTTTTGGGGTCACATCATCATAGGGAGAATCTCAGCGAAGAGTAGTTTTCTCTCCTGATCAATACGAACCATTCCAAAATAGAAGAGACAGAGCAATAAAGATAAGGACTGGTCTATGGTTCAAATCAGACAGTTTTTACATGATTGATTTTATAGAAAGTGCTGATGAGTACTATGATCCCTTCCTCACAGTCTCTTTATCTGAAATTCTTCTACTCAGTGAATTCAAGGCTTTTGTTAGTATATGTTAAAAAGAAGTGAAAACTCTTTGCATTTACTCAATGACATAAAATGTAGGATTTATATCCATTTTCCTTGCAAATATAAAGAAAATAACACGTGATGATAAAATTTCATTTAAAATTAAGCAAGACAGAAATGTGAAGGATCATAAAAAGAGTTTTTAGAATAATGATAGATACTAATGATATATAAGGAAAAATGAATGCAAACATGTAGGAGAAGAAAGTTTGTCTTCGGTTAATTTTTCTTCTCCTTCAATTCAAGATGCTTTCTTGGGGTCACCAGATCAAAGGGCTTCCTTCCTTTGTGAAAACCCTTCAGAAACCTTAACACCCTCAGAAAAGCTTCCCTCAGCTTGTTATCCCCCATTATCAGGACAAATGAATGACTTGATGGGAAAATGACAGGTATTATGCCACCAATCATAATCACTAATTTTTTCTGGGGAAACAGAAAGTTTAAGGTCAGTGTAAAAAGGACCACATAGTACACAATGAAGAGGAGCAGAAAGATGGCCACTGCCTTCATGACCCTCATGTGAGCTTCAGGGCTCAGGTCTCTTGAGCCTGTGGCATGAAGTTTCATCTGCTTGGTGTGTCTAAATAAGGAGAAAAGTAACAGGAGTAATGAGATAAGGCAAAGAATAAAAGGAATAGTAGCCCCCAGGTTCACACTAATCTGTTTCATAGTATTTGGGGTTTTACTCACTTTGGAAAAATTACTTGAGGAAGTAATGTTTTCAAGACTGACCTTGAAGAGGTGATACCACTTATCATCATTTATTGAGGCACTAATAATTAAGATGAAAACAGAACCCAGAAGAATCCCAAGAATATCTCTGTTTATCTTTAGCTTTAGCCAGAGGAAAAATGGGTGAGATATATTTGCTATCTTGAGTAAATAGAAGATGTTGAGTTAGGAAGTAAACCAGACACTTGAATGACTGGAAAATGTCCAGACAAATTCCACTATGTTCACTGCATTATGATTCTCATATATTTCTGGAGAGCCAAGCAGGATGAAGCCATCAAAAGTTACCACACACAACACACAGATTCTGGAGACGGCCAAGCTGATCAGGATGATGTTAATCAAGCTCTCCTCTTGAACCAGCCAATGCAGGTAACTAGCACAATGAATCCATTTCCCCAAATACCTATAGTTAGTTGACCAGCAATCAAAATAATGTATATTGCCTGTATTGTCCTTGGCATGCCAGAAGAAGTGATATTTTGCGTATCACTGATGATGAATTGACTTTCAGTTGACCAGAGAAGAATGGTGGATAAGTCTGCCACTCAGGCCACACTGCTATTGTCTTTATCTTAGCTTTTTATCAGCTGTGATCCAGTTCAAGAAGGTAGCCAGTTTTGCTCCAGGTCAAAACTGCCTAAAGACTTTATAGATTGGAGCCAGTAATTTTCCTTTTTGTGTAGTGATGACTGAAAAGCTCTAAGATGTAAATGGAAATGGATTTGATTTCTTGGATTTGCATAATATTTCTCATTTTAAGCCTTGTTTATTTTGGATTCATCAATCTGAGCTATTGACTAAGAATTTCAAATAGGAATTGATTACTTGGAAAATATGGCTAAAATTTAATTTGGAGATGGACAAATTTGGCATCATTACCATCTTTGGTGACTTACGAAGTAACCCCAAAACAGTCTATTTTGTACAAATGCAGATTTTGAAGTTTAAAAAACATGAATTTGAAGTTTAGACAGTTAACACTAAATAGTTTCAGCCTCAAAGTAATGCATTGGCTTCATGAATTAGGATAATCCAGTAATAGTTTTCAGTTTTCGTGAACAGGCATAGTTATTTGATGAGTAGTTCTTTCACTTTTACTGTGAGAAACTGAGCCCTGAAGATCCTCTAGCTGTGCCAGTTATTACTCAGTTTGACCCCAGAACCCATATGTGTGTGCAACCCTTATGGGTTAGTTAAAATTAGTATTAATTTCATAATGACTTTCTTAGAATGGACACCTCTTACAAAAGCAAAACATATTTGATTATGTTTTTGTTATTTAAATACTTCTTTTGGGGAGGGCACTTCTTGAATTACAGACACAGCTCCTAAATCTAGAGAACAATGAGCTGAACTATACTGATATATTTTTGCATCGAATTCCATCCTTCCCCAACTTAACACACAATTTGGAGACTTGCAGTGTTTGGTATAACTGGGGCAACTATTCTATTAAAATTAGAGGGAAAGGTCTTGAGGTGATTTCAGCTTATGCCCAGCTTCATTTGCACATGCATTTTAAGACTGTTAGTAGTATGAGAAACTGAGCTTAGGAACTGGAGATGAAGAATTCCTCCTATTAAGTGGGATTAAGAACCAAGTGTCTTTTTATATATTTAAGAATCCTTTACATTTCTTTTTGGTGAACAGTTTATACTTTTTCTTTTTTTAAATTTTTTTATCCTTCTTCTAGCTTAGCTTTTTTTTTTCTTTTTTTCATTTCATTTTCTTTTATACATACAATCACATTATTATTTGGCTTACAAAATAGGTATTTCAACAGGTGAACATTTCTCCCTAGTATAGTTGATAAAACTACAAAATATCCTCAACAGATAATACCACAGTTCTTTGTGCCTTAGTGCCTCCCTATTTTCTTCTAAATGTCCTTCCTCAGACCCTACTCTTTCACACACACTGTATCTGGTATTTACATCCATTTACTGTGTTTCTATATCCTTTAGTCAATCAGGTTCAATCACAGAGTGTGGACACTCTGTATATATTGAGTGGGGACATACAATGTCTCTGCTTCATAGCCTGTCTTGCTTCACTCAGCAGTAAATCTTCCATATTCTTCCACTTTCTGTCAAAAGCCAGGGTTTTTATTTTTATTTTTATTTTTTATGGTTGAATAGTATTCCGTAGAGTATACGTGCCACAGTTTTTCAACCCATTCATCTGTTCATGGGCATCTGGGTTGGTTCCATGTCTTAGCAATTGTGAATAATGCCACAATAAACATTGATGTGCAAGCACTTTTCTGATTAAAAATTCTTCTGTCCTTTGGGTAGATATCAAGGAGTGGGATTGCTGGATCATATGGTAGTTCTATTTGTAGATTTTCCAGGAATCTTCAAATTGTTCTCCACAGTGGCTGGACCAATTTACATTCCTACCAGCAGCGTAAGAGAGTTCCCCTTTCACCATTAAAAAAATTTTTTTTCTACTTTTGAGATTCCAAATATCCACATGTTGTATCTCCTTTGTTATTTTTTATACCCAGTATTTTATTTATCTGAGTCCTTTGGACCGTTATCAGTTCTGCTTTACTTAATTTACTTGTCTAATTTCTAGCCTAAATGCCACGTGTTAAATTTTCTCCTGCTCTTATGAACCCATTGCATTACACTTTTTATTTCTGTGATAGTTTTTTTTTTTTTTTAAGAGGTTTTTGCTATATGGTGCGAGCAAGACAGAGAGAGAGAGAGAGAGATAGATAGAAAGTGAGAAATCACCCCCCGGGGGGGATGGCCATGCCGCAATCCCTTCTTCTCCATTCTCCTCTCGGGATCTTGGGCATGCACACACATGTGCCCGGCGTGAGTTTAAGCCGCCAGGTCCGGGACGCGAACCGTGGTCGACTACATGGGAGTCCATCAACATAGCCGTTACGCTAACTGCTGGTCCCTCTGTGATAGTTTTGATATAATCTTTACATTTCTGAGTTGTTTCAGGTTTGAATGCCTTTTTGAATTATGACTTTCTGGTATTTCTTCATAGATGTAATCACATCTCTCTATATATATCTATATATATCTATATCTATATAGATATACATTTAATCCATAATGTATTTTCATTTGCTTCATGTCAATATTTATTTTGTAGTGCTAGACAACCTGTCAATATCACAGCTTTTTACCCAATTTTTCTATTCTTTTTAAACTATTTATCTTTATGTACATGATATGACAATATTATTGAATGAGTTACATGTTCTTGGAATACCTATTTGCATGTTTTCTTCATAATTTTCATGATCCAAATGTTCTCTTTTTCTCCACTTCTTCATAGATTGATTGGGTTCTACAAATAGAGGTGATTTAAATGAAGTTTTGCTTGTTCTCACCTTCTCCATTACTCGTAAGCAAACAAAGTTTAGGAGAGTTTTGCTCAGTGGCTCTACTTATCCAGCTTCCTGCCAGTATTGCAAATAAGGACTGGAGCTTTTGCATGCATTCCCCTGGCTCAGGATGTGAACTTTGGCTGTTCATTTCTAAGGTTGCAAATTTCCTGTCAATCTCTGTGCTCTTTTTTATTTTTATTTTTTGTACTTCCTCATATGCAACTTTTGTCCAATTGTAACTTCTTTTGGAAGTTCTTACCTTTATTTTAGATATGCATATTATGTATGTTTTCTGGTTTTACTCATTTTTTCCCCTATTTGTGCTGATTTCTAGGATAAGAAGAAAATACACACTTAGATTGTCAATATAAAGTATACAAATAATGTAATATATGTATAAAATCAAAATAGAAGCATAGGTTTTATGATAGAATAATATTGGAAAAAGAAAGGCTTGGGACCAGCAGTTAGCGTAATGGCTATGTCGCTGGACTCCCACGTAGTCGACCGCGGTTCAAGTCCCGGACCCGGCGGCTTAAACTCACGCCGGGCGCGTGTGCGTGCGTGCCCAAGATCCTGAGAGGAGAATGGAGGAGAAGGGATTGCGGCGTGGCCATCCCCCCTGGGGGGTGATTTCCTGCTTTCTATCTCTCTGTCTTTCTCTGTCTGTCTGGCGAGCGCACGCGCCCTATAGCAAAAACCTCTCCAAAAAAAAAGAAAAAAAAAGAAAGGTTTAAAATATACCTATGAGGACTGGTCCCATAGTGTAGCAGTTAAGGGAGTTGGATCCCACATGTCCCACCATGGTTGAAATCCCAGCTCCAAGGGATTGTAAAACATGCTAGACATGTGTGGGTGCATGCCAAAAATCCTGATAGAATGGAGAAATGGAGGAAAAAGGATTGTCATGTGACCACATCCCATTGGGGTTTCTTTCTCCTTCTCTTTCTCTGATAAGCCCATCCACTTATGGCAATAATAATTAAAAAAAATAACAACAAAATACATTTATAAAATCATATGCAAATGCAGTTTTATTTGATATCTATATAACAATAACTTTTTTTTTTATTAACTTCTTTAAAAATAAGTAAAGCAGGACCAATGAATGGAATAATGGTTATGGACTCCTACATGACCGACACTGCTTCATATCTCAGACTCAGAGGCTTAATCTTCATGCTAGGTGCATACACGTGCATGCCCCAAATCCTGAGAGGAGAGTGGAGGAGAAGGGATTACAGCATGACCATTCCCCCAGGGTGTGATTTGTGGCTTTCTGTCTGTCTCTCTGAGAGTGCATGCGTCTTATAACAAAAATCTCTCTCTCAAAACAAAACAAAACAAAAAGTAAAGGAACAATAAAGCAAATAAATATAGACAGTAAATTGTAATGCCATCAGTAAATGGGATCTATAAAACTCTTGTTAAAATATTAGCATTAATATTAATAGAGTGTTTTTACTTTGCACTGAGGACTGCCTTATACATAAAAAAAATCTTTATTTTCATTAGAGAGACAAGAAACATATCTCTTTTTATTAAAGAGACAAGAAATAAATCTGTCTGATCTATGGGATGGACAAAGAAAGATCTAGACAGCAATAGTTTGGAAATAAAAATCATGTTAGATATGTAAGACTGTTCAGTCTGAACTGAGTAAAAAAATAAATGCTTTGGGTTATTTTAGCTATATATTTGCAGCAGGTATATTGCTATGAATATTAGTTACTGTAGAAGTAATGGCATATATTGGAAATAAACACATTTTATTTTATTGGGTCATATAGGAACATGTCATTGGTCATAACAGAAAATATTTGGAAATAATAGAAACAAATACACCACACAAAATTTTCAGAAGTTTTATTTTAAACTGATGCTAAATATCAAACTATTGTTGAACAACCGAGCACAATAATATAAAATATTTAAGGAGCTAATGTGTCGTCTGTTCAGGCTACAACATTATTTTAGTCAAAAAAAAAAAGAGAGAAAAATTAACTTTGCAGATACTTATGAGAAGGTATATGGTTATTGAGATTCTACTAAGTGAAATTTGGATTTTATTTTATGCTTCTATGTGAGTTTCATTTCTAAGGAAATATCAGATTATATTGTCCAAAAGCACATACTGTACTTCTCATAACCAAAAGTATAAAAAGGATAATACACAAGAACAACTTCACTAGAGAAAAGAACTTGATTTGCATCTTAACTGACAGTATAACACTATGCTTATATCTCAGATATGCAATATTATTTTCTTTTTTTTTTTCGTTAAGAGTTTTTTCCCTTAGGGCATGTGTGCTCATAGGATAAAGAGAGACAAAAACAGTGAAAGGGAAAGTGTGAAATCACACCTCAGGAGGATGGCCATGCCACAATCCCTTCCCCATTCGCCTCTAGCGATTTTGGGCATGCACGCGGCATGTGCCTGGCATGAGTTTCAAGCCACTGGATCCAGGACTTCAACCACAGATGTCCATGTGGGGGGATTCAATGATGTAACCACTAGGCCATCTGCTGGCCCAACATTAGCTTATTTTAATTAAACTTTTTAAAGTCTAAAATTTGAGCAATTGGATGATGAAGTAAGTTGACTTTTATTATTGGGAGACAGAAACATTCTACAAGATCCAGGATTTGTAAGATCCAGAAAAGATGAAGATGAAATTATACTATGTATGTGGTGATTAATACTGATATTCTTGAACTTCTTGGTAAACTCAGGTACAGAGTCCTACATTGCCTTCTAAGTGCTGATCTACCTTTCTATATCCTTTCTTTTCTAATTTTAATCATGAATTTACCAAATGGATGCATGTGGCAAAGTTATTCTGCCTATATTCAAGTGGGAATGAAAATAGTCTTTGTTACATGAGCAGAGCTACCTAAAGGCTTATGTTTATTAAAATACCATCCTCTTCCATCTCTCCTTGCTATGAATTAAATGAAAATAATCTCAGTTATTTAACCCAATGACACTATTTTTTAATATCATTTGTCCTTTTGATTTCATCTTAGTATTGAGAAGTCAAAAGATCCTAGCTTCTCTGAGTATAGCTTCAGGGATGAACCCTGCAGGGTCCTGCACCTCTGTCTGGGTTGGGCCTCTGGGTTCAGCTTCAGGGCTGCAAAGTACTTCCCCAGCCAGGGCTCCCCGCAGACTTGAATGCCAGTCAGAAAGCCTCCAGGAACCACCACCTCTGTCTGGGTTGGGCCTCTGGGTTCAGCTTCAGGGTTGCAAAATACTCCCTCAGCCAGGGTTCCCTTGCAGACCCTAGTGCCAGTCAGGATAGAAAGCCTCCAGGGTCCCGCGCCTCTATCTGGGTCCAGCCTCTGATTACAGTTTCAGGGCTGTGAAGTACTCCCCAGCCAGGGCTCCCCCACAGACCCCAGTGCCAGCCAGGTGTGCAAGTGTCTCTCTCTTGTTCTTATCTGTACCTTCTAACTTTTTTCTGTCTTTCTTTTTAAAAGAAAAAAAAAAAAACAACTTTTTTGTCTTGTTTGTGCCTTTCTCAGATGAACTGATCTCTTCTTCCTTCACCTAGGATAGAAATTCTCTAAGATCCTCCATCTCTGTCTGGGTTGGGCCTTGAGTGGCGTGCAAGCACATGGCGTGCAAGTGTGCTGCGTTATTTTCCATTTTTAACCCAATTTCATTTCCTGTGACATAATTTTTATTTTTTTTCCTCTCTTTTTCTTGTAGTACTTTCCTTCTTTCTCTTCCTATATTTCTTACTCTTTTTATTTTACCTTATGCTCCTGTGCTCAGCCCTTACCCACTGACTAGAGATTGCTAGGTACATAATAGATAAATTCTGAACATTGTGAGCTTTAAGGAATTCTTTGTACCTCACTGTAGTGGTTGCAAAAATAGTGAAATTCCCCTTATAAATCCAATTGCAACACTCCTGTTTTTTATCCAGCACTAGTGAACACAGTAAAAGGGGAAAATAGCACTGAATTATTTCACAGTAAGGGAATGCACTGGCTCACAGTTTCATAATCTTTCTCTAATAAATTAAGTAGAAGTGAATACAATACCAAATGACTAAGAATTGGAAAAGAGCCTCAAGGATGAGAGAATCAAGTAACACATCTCCAGCAAGGGAACACTGTAACTTGTCTCCATGTAGGGAACTATTAGAGGATATCACCGAAATGTCAGAGAAAGAATTTAGAATATTTATGGTAACAAAACTCTATGAGATGCAAGAGAAAAGAGGTATTGAGCTCTGAGAGATGAGGAAGTCCTTTCATGACACGAAAGAAGAATTGGACACTATAAAAAAAGAACCAAACAGAACTATTAGATATGAAGGCTATAATACAGGAAATTAAAACCTCCCTCAAAAGTATTAAAATCAGATTAAACCATGCAGAAGATCACATTTTGTAATTAGAAGACAAAACTTCTAATTTAGAAAAAAATGATAAAAATTATTCACAAAACAGTCAAGAAAACTGAGCATCATATACAAGAAATACTAGATACCAAGAAACACCCAACTATCTGAATAATTGGTATCCCAGAAGGTGAAGAATCTAATAAGAGCATGGATAATCTATTCCATGAAATCCTGGAAGAAAACTTTCCAAATCTAGAGAGGCATTCAAACATACAGACCCAAGAAATACAAAGAACCCTAGATAGAATCAATCCAAGAAGATCTTCTCCAACGCACATTATAGCTAGACTGACCAAAAAAGACAGACAAAGACAAAATACTAAGATTGGTGAGAGAGAAACGTCAAATCACCTACAAAGGCTATCACATCAGGCTAACACCGGATCTCTCATGGGATACAATGCAAGCAAGGAAAGAATGGGGAAATATATTCAAAGTGTTAAAAGAAAAATAATTTCAACTAAGAATACTTTACCCAGCAAGATTATCCTTCATATGGGAAAAGAAAATAAAAACATTCTCAGAATAATAAAACCTGATAGAATTTACCAACTCCAGACCAGCTCTTCAAAAAATCCTGAAAGGAGTACTATACCAAGAAAACTAAAGAGACAGCAACAAGAGAACAAAAAACAACCAAGAAAATGGCCAACTTAACTTAAAGGACAAGTCTGGAAATATTGATAATAACATTGAATGTTAATGGATTAAATTCTCCTATCAAGAGACACAGGCTGGCAGACTGGATTAAAAATCAGAAGCCCTCCATCTGCTGCCTACAAGAAACCCATCTTACGGATAAAGACATACATACACTAAAAGTGAAGGGCTGGAAAAAGGTAATCCAAGCAAATGGAAACCAGAAAAGAGCCAGAGTTGCCATACTGATTTTGGACAAAATAGACTTTAAGACAAAAACTGTAAGAAGAGACAAAGAAGGGCATTATATAGTAGTGAAAGGGCTAATTCACCAAGAAGATATAATGGTTATAAATATCTATGCACCAAATTTAGGAGCACCCAAATATGTAAAGGAAAGATTGCAAGATCTAAAAGGAGAGATAAACTGTAACACAATAATTGTTGGAGATCTCAACACCCCATTGTCTCCTTTAGACTGGTCAATGAGACAAAAAATAAGCAAAGAGATCCAGGACCTAAATGATAGCATAAATCAAATGGACTTGATAGACATCTACAGAAATTTTCACCCAAAACACACAAAATAAACATTTTTCTCAGCCCCACATGGTACTTTCTGGAAGACTGACAACATAATAGAGTACAAAACCAGCTTTTATAGATTCAAAAGCATAGAAACTATATCTAGCATCTTCTCTGACCATAATGGACTTAAGCTTGATTTTAATCTCAGGAAAAACCCTAAAAAATACATGAATACATGGAAACTAACCTACTTCTAAAATGACTTAATGACTACTGAAGAGATTAAGACTGAAAACAAAAGATTCATAGAAACAAATGATAATGAATACACAGGTTTCCATAATCTATGAGACATTACAAAAGCAGTCATAAGAGGGAAGTTCACAGCAATTAGTGTGCACAAGAAAAAGATGGAAAGGTGGCAAAAGGACAACCTAACATCATGACTCAGGGAATTATAAAAACAACAGCAAAAAAAGGCCAAAAATGCCAGAAGAAAAGAAATAATAAAGATATGAGCAGAAATAAATGAAATAGAAAATAAGTGAATTATACAGAAAATAAGTGAAAGCAAAAGCTGGTTCTTTAAAAAGATAAACAACATTGACACACCATTAGCTAGGCTGATTAAGAAGAAGAGAGAAAGGAACCAGATACATCAAATTCACAACGAATCAGGCAACATTACAACTGAAAAAACAGAAATACAAAACATCATTAGAGGATACTATGAGCGACTATACACCAACAAAGAAGAAAACCTGGATGAGATGGACAAATTCCTGGAGACATATAATCTACCAAGACTGATGCAAGAGGATGTTGAAAGCCTGAATAAACCTATAACAAGCTATGAGATTGAATCAGTAATAAATAACCTCCCAGCAAAGAAAAGTCTAGGTCCTGATGGCTTCATAGCTGAATTTTACAAAACTTTTAAAGAAGAGGTAACCCCCATCCTACTCACACTGTTTCTAGAGATCCAAAAGGAAGGAACCCTTCCAAACTCATTTTATGAAACCTCCATTACCCTAATTCTCAAAACAGATAAGGATACAGCAAAGAAAGGAAAACTACAGATCTCTATCTCTGATGAATATAGATACAAACATTCTCAACAAAATACTTGTTAACCATATTCAATAGCATATAAAAAATTATTTATCACAACCAGGTGGGCTTTATTTTAGAGATGCAAGGGTGGTTCAACATACGCAAGACCATAAATGTAATACACCATATTAACAGAAAGAAAGATAAAAACCATATGACCATTTCGATTGATGCGGAAAAAAAGCATTCGACAAAATACAACATCATTTCATGATTAAGACGCTCAGTAAAACTGGCATAGAAGGATCGTTTCTCGGTATAATAAAAACCATCTATGAAAAACCAAACATTATATAGAATCGGGAAAAGTTGAAAGCTTTTTCATTAAAAACTGGTACAAGACAAGGCTGTCCACTTTCTTCGCTCCTGTTCAATATATTACTGAAAGTCCTAGCCAATGTGAGCAGATGAGAGAGGAGGAAAAAAAGGCATTCCAATAGTGAAAGAACTGAAATTATTTCTGTTTGCAGATGACATGATTGTTTACATAGAAGACCCAATAGTATCCACAAAAAAACTCCTCCAAGTAATAAATGCATACAGTAAAGTGGCAGGATACAAAATTAACCTATAAAAATCTATAGCATTTTTATATACAAACAACAAGCAGACAGAGACAGAATTGAAGAACGTAATCCCATTTACCATAGCCACAAGAAGTATAAAATACTTAGGAATAAAACTAAGCAAGGAAGTCAAAGACTTGTATAAGGAAAACTGAAAAACCTTAAAAAGGAAATCAAAAAGGACACAAGAAAGTGGAAGGACATCCCATGTTCCTGGACTGGCAGAATTAATATAATCAAAATGGCAATCCTACCCAAATTAATCTACATATTTAATGCAATCCCTATAAAATTACAAGAAACATTCTTCATATATCTAGAAAAGACAATTATAGAATTTGTCTGGAATCATGAAAGACCCCATATTGCCAAAGCCATTCTGCTCAAAAAGAGTGGAGTAGGGGGCATCTCACTTCCTGACACCAAAATATATTACAAAGTTGTGATAATTGAAGCAACGTGGTATTGGTACAAAAACAGACCTGAAGCTGGGGTAGCTTCTCCATCTACTTCCTCATAAGATGCTCAGCAGCTTGGAGTCTCCTGTCATCAGTCTACACTGATATTTATACTGCAGACCAGTCACAATGACACAAGTGCAAGAGCACCACTGTTTGGTGCTGGAACGACATGAAAAACCTGGGTTTAGATTCTGAACCAATTTAGACACACTGGATACAGTGCTACATGCCTATAATCCAAGTCAATGGGAGGCTGATAGACGATTGTGGCATGGAGAGATCCTGGCAAAAATACCTATCTTTCTCTGTTTCTCTCTCTCTCACTCTTTGTTTTTCAAAAAATTACCTGTTATTTTAATAAACATAATAGAGCCCTCTCTTAATTTTAGCTATGATTAATAATAATCAATTTCACCACTATTCTTTTTGCCAGTCTGCCCAACTGTATATGGTTGGAGGAAGCCATCCTCTCTTTTATTCTGATGAAGGACTAGGACAATATTTTCCTGAATTTTTGCATGATAGAGAAAATATTCTCCCTCTACTCACCAATACTTGAAGGACAGCAAGCTAGATTAAAAAAAAAAAAAATACCGTCTCAACATTTTTCCCTGAGCAGCGCAGAGCTAGGCATGGAGGCGGCCGCCGAGGGTGTCCCGGCCACCCGACGTGATGAGCCGGCTCAAGACGATGCCGCGGTCGAGACCGCCGAGGAAGCGAAGGAGCGGGCCGAGGCTGACATCAACGAGCTCTGCCGGGACATGTTCTCCAAGATGGCCACGTACCTGACTGGGGAGCTGACGGCTACCAGTGAAGACTATAAGCTCCTGGAAAATATGAATAAACTTACCAGCTTGAAGTACCTTGAAATAAAAGATATTGCTATAAACATTAGTAGAAACTTAAAGGACTTAAGCCAGAAGTATGCTGGACTGCAGCCTTACCTGGATCAGATCAACGTCATCGAGGAGCAGGGAGCCGCTCTTGAGCAGGCAGCCTACAAGTTGGATGCATATTCGAAAAAACTGGAAGCCAAGTACAAGAAGCTGGAGAAGCGATGAGCTCTTATGCTACGGGGCAGAGTCTTTCTTAGTGTGGAAGAATGTTTTGTAAGAACTGAATCCTGAGGTTAATGAATTGCCGGAACTCCTCAGAAGGAAACTGAGCCGATCATCCCAGGACTACCCAGCTTTGCAGTAAACTGGAAGAAGTGGCTCCTCCTGAGCCTGCTTTGAGACACTACCCCTCAGAAACTCACACTTACAACTCGGAACCTTTCATTTGAATACTTCATCATCCATTCAGGACAGAGACTCTCCAAGTTCAGGATAAGCCTGGACTTACAGTAGAATCCAATGCGAGGACCTGTTTTTCTCTGGGAGTGGTTGGTTACTACATTATTTTCTTAAATGGATGGTTTTTGAGTTACTGTGTAAATGTTTGTGTTTTTTCTATTAATGATGCTAATGTATTAAGAAGGTTTTAAAGAGGAAAACAAAAAACATGTTCTTTGCAGTTTATCAGCCTGTTAATGTCAGCAATGTACTTTTCTGTACTATTACAAGTAATAGGAAGTTTTAAAATAATGTCAGACTGAGTCTTCTAGACTGAACAGAAATAGTGAGAGGAGCGTTTTGATAGCGTGGTGTGTGGGACAGGCCTTTTGCCCCTTTACTGGTGGATCAGATGTTGGGGATGGATGCCATCTTAATTTTTAAAATTTTTTTTTTTTTTTTTTTTTTGGAGAGGTTTTTGCTATAGGGTGCGTGCGCTCGTCAGATAGAGACAGAAAGCAAGAAATCACGCCCCAGGGGGGATGGCCATGCCGCAATCCCTTCTCCTCCATTCTCCTCTCGGGATCTTGGGCACGCATGCACACGCGCCCGGCGTGAGTTTAAGTCTCCGGGTCCGGGACTCGAACCACGGTCGACTACATGGGAGTCCAGCGACATAGCCATTACACTAACTGCTGGTCCCCTATGGATGCCATCTTGATATGTGCTCCCTTTGGGAAATAGGTGAAGAGAAAGACAAGGCATCTATGTGTGTGTTTGGGTGGAGCCTGTCTCCTAAAATAAAGCACGTTGTAGAATAAAAAAAAATTTTTTTTTTCCCTTGAGCAAATGGGTGATTTTACTCTATTGTTCTTGTAGATGAATGCTATTGAGTTATCTGATACCAACTTTTTTTCCTTTTTTTTTAAAGTTACTTGGTCTTTTAACCTGTTGACCCAGAGGCATGTTACTTTATATTTAAATGATAGTTATTACTAGAATATGTCTCTTAGCTGACTTTCTAGATTCATTTTCCCAGGTACACTATGTCATTCTAATATATGGATTTAAATAATATATTTCAGAAAAGCTTTCTTGAATACTCTTTTAAAATATTATTTTAGTTTCAATACTTTGTATTTTTCCTCTTTTAGAGATTCACTTATTCCATTGTCTTGGCCAACTCTCTGTATCCCTTTCACTCTAATAATATCCTTAATGACTGATGTGTAATTTACTTCTTGTTTTTATTTCTTTTTTAATCCCTATTATAACACTTTGTTTAATCTATGTGTTTTTGTGCAAATTAAAATTTCTTTTATTTTTCTTTTTATTTATTATATTTATATTATTTTATTTTTCTTTCTTTCTTATTATATTCTTTCTTTCTTTCTTTCTTTTTTTTTTCAAAATTTTCCATAGGGCATGTGTGCTCACCAGAGAGAAACAGAGAGAGAGAAAGTGAGAAAGCATCCCCAGGGAAATGCAATCCTTCTCTTCCATTCTTTTCTTGGGATTTTGGACACACATACACAAATGCCTGATGTGTATCTCAAGCTGCCAGGTCTGGGACTCAAATTGTGCAATTCATCATGTGGGATTCAGCCTCCTTAAACACCTCATGCCACTGGCCTGTCCTCTGAAGTGATTTTTATATCTTCATTTTTTATTGATTTACATCAGCTATTGTTTCATATCTTTGCATTGCCTGAACATTTTTATAGTTTTTTTTTTTTTTTGAGAGGTTTTTGCTGTAGGGCGTGTGCGATTGCCAGACAGACAGAGACAGACAGAGAGACAGAAAGCGAGAAATCACCCCCCAGGGGGGATGGTCACACCGCAATCCCTTCTCCTCCATTCTCCTCTCGGGATCTTGGGCACGCACGCACACGCACCCAGCGTGAGTTTTAAGCCACCGGGTCCGGGACACGAACTGCGGTCGACTACATGGGAGTCCAGTGACATAGCCATTATGCTAACTGCTGGTCCCATTTTTATAGTTTTCTATTTATATTTTATAATATTTTTTACTTAATTAATTCTCTTAAATTCACTTTAGCATGTGTCACAGTTTTCTTCTATTTCATGGCTAGTTTTCCAGTTTTTTTGTTTGTTTGTTTTTAATTTGATAGAGGATATATGCACTCTCCAGAGAGAAACAGGGAAAGTGAGAAAGTACCCCATTGGGCATGGTCATTCCATAATTCCCTCTCTTCCATTCTCCTTTGGAGATTTTCAGCACTCATACATGCACACTTGGTGTGATTCTCAAGTTGCCAAGTCCAGGACTCAAATTGTGCAGTTGGTCATGTCAGATCTGGTTACCTTAGCCACTGTGCCACTGGCTGGACCCTCCAGCATATTTTTATTTACTGAAAATTTGATCCTTCGTTTGTGTGCACGTGTGTGTGTGCATGTGTGTGTGTATTCTTTACTTTTTTACCTGTAGTATTTTATATACAAACAGGTATTTTATTTTTTGCTATTGTGAATGTTTTGGTTGTGATTATTCTTTAAACTTTATAAATATTTCTGTGCCAACTACTAGTAAGAGACTCATTTTTGTAAATGAAAGGTTGAAGAATCATCTTGGAAGCAGAGACTGGAATCTCACTAGTCACCAAATCTACTGGAGCCTTGATATTGGATTTCCCAGCCTCCAGAACTGTGAGAAACAAATTTCTTTTATTTATAAAAATATTTCTGTATTCCCAATGGAACATTGCACACACACACACACACACACAAGAATGCATGAGAGAGAAAGAGAGAAGAGAGAGAAAAAGATGAGCATCTTCAACAGGGTCACATTTTACCCTCCTCTTCTAGTCCTTTAGCTCATCTGATGCCAGGTATCTGTGTACTAGAATGTTTCAGACTAACTGGGCCAGGAAATAAAACCATGGTCACCATGTGGAATTTTGTTTCTCTCAAGCACTGCATTACTGATATGCCATGGAGTCAGTTCTGTGTTTTTTTATAAATGTCCCAGTTTCAGATATTTCATTACAGCAGTACAAATGGATTAAGAAAATAATATTTACATTAAATCATAAACTATGGCAGCATAATACATAATGATGGTTCAGCTATTTATTGCTTATATGTACTAAAGATGTAAACAAACTTACAATGGGCTTACAATTTTATTCTACTCTTTTTATTTTTATGTATTCTCTTTTTTCTTGGCAGAGGGCAAATGTGCTCACCAGAGACAGACTGAAAGTGGGGGTAAGGGGTGTGAAGGAAGGAGAGAAAGCACTCCCTAACAGAGCATGTTTGCATCACAATCTCTTCTCCATTTCTTTATTCTGTCAAGATTTGGGGAACACATACACATTTCCCTCCCTAGTATGTTTTTCTAGCCACCAGGGCCAGGACTTGCACCTAGGCTGGCAATGTGGAATCCAGACCACATTGAGCCAACATAGGCCAAAGGACTGGCCTATGTTTTTCTTTATATGTAGCTTTTTATTTTCTTCATTTAATATTAATTCCCAAGATATCTTCTGATATAGATAACAGGTGACTGTTTACTTTTCCTTCTGCCATAACATAAATAAAGTGATCATACCACTATTTCAACCTAAATATAGTAAGATAGTTATTTCCATTTGACCCTTCACCTAAATATACAAGTTAAAGGAAAATATTCTCACATATAAATTCAGAATATTTATTTACTACACATGGAATCTTTTCTTCAGAGTTTCAGAGGATGCTTTAGCAAAAACTTAAACGAAATGAGGAAAGACCTATATAGCATATGTGGAATAAAGTTTAATAAGAAATTTCATAACATTTATGATGTCTTAAAAAGAACTTTCAGAGAAGAGCATCTGTATACTATGAAAATAGAACTTAAAACTTCAGTGCAGGATAAAAGATTAACATAAAAAATTCTGTTGTATTTCTATACACCACTAATAAACAATCTGAAAAGTAAGTTAATAAATTATCGTATTTACAATAATATCTGAAAAAATAAAACATTTAGTAATAAATTGAATGAAAGAGCCAAAAAAACTTACACAGTATAAACTGCACAATACTGCTGAAAGAAATTGGAGACTTGTGTATATGGAAAGACATCCCTTGTTCGAATAAGAAGACTTTATATTGCTAAAATTTCTATACTATTCAAAGTAATCCACAGATTCAATTGAATCCCTATAAAAAGTTCACATAGATTTTGTTCAGAGAGAGGAAAACTGATTTTTAAATTCACATGTAATTACAAAGAATTCTGAATGTCCAAAATATTTTTTAAGAGAGAAAAAAAGTTGGAGGATTCACACTTAATAATTTAAAATGATTACAAAACTATAGTAATTAAGACTGTGTGATAGTGACATAAGGACGGGCGTATAGACCAATGAAATAAAATTGAGTATCCTGAAATAAATTCATGTATCTATGGCAAGTTGAGTTTTTGAAAAAGATGCCAAAAATTGACAGCAAGAAGTTTTCTTCTTTTTTATTATTTTCAAATTTTACATTTACTTACTGTACATCTTTACAGTGTACAAAATTATTTTTTTCCCTGAATGAATGCAGTACATATCATTAAAGTCAAAGATATTACTATATACATTATCATCAACACATAACTTTTTATTTCATTTTTTGTTGTTATTTATTTGTCTTTTGGATTCCTGCTCTTGTTTAACAAAGGTGCTGGGATAACTAGATACCCATATGCAGGAGAACATAAAATTGGATCACTACCTCACACCATATACAAAATTTAACTGAATATGGATAAATGACCTAAATGTAACTCATTTAGGAGAAAATCTACTGGTAAATCTTCATGTTGTATGTCTTAGTTTATTACATTGCTATGGTAGAAATATACAAGACTGGGTGATTTATAAAGAAAATAATGTTTATTTGTCTCTTGATCCTAGTGTCTGAAAAGTACAAAGGCATGGGGCTGAAATGGAAAGGAAAGCATGGGCACACAGAGAGAGACCTGTGAGAAGCCATCTTGCTTTTAAAACAACTCTCTTTCACAGAAAATATTTTAATGAGAATACACTTCCTTCTAGAAATTGACTTTTTTTTTTCTTTTTTTTTTCTTTAGGGTGTATGTGTTTGCTGGAGAGAAACAGAGAGAAAGAGAAAGAAGGAAAGTGAAAAATCACCCCCACAAGGGAGATGTCCACACCATAATCCCTTCTCCTGCAGTTTCCTTGCAGGATTTTGGGCTCATGTGCACACGTGCCTGGTGTGATTTTCAAGCTGCCTTCTCTGAGATTTGAATCATGTAGTTGGTCATGTGTGATCCAGTCATCTTAACTTGTGTGATACCTGCTGGATCCTGGCATTATATTATTTCCCCTAATCATGTCCCAAGAATTTCCATCTGGATTCTACCTTCCAACGCTGCCCATTGGGTATCAAATTAAGGTAAAAATTTGAGAAGGACAGGGGAAGACACAACACTGCAATCAGAGTATCCAGTATTTGGCAATGGATTGTTAGATATGAGATGAAAAGCATAAGGAAAAAAAATTTTAAATGGATTAATTGAACTTCATTTAAAACTTTTTGTATAAAAAGCCAATGTAAAAAAGTAAAAAGACAATCTGTAGAATGAGAAAATATTTGCAGATTATATTTCTGAGAAGAGTCTTTTATTCAGAATACATATAGAACTTTTGTAATTTAAGAACAAAAAGACAGCATAATAAAACTGTGCAAAAAACTGAAGTAGACATTTCTCCAAAGATTTACAAATGTCCAATATACACATGAAAAGATGCTCAACATCATTAGTCATTAGGGAAATATAAATCAAAGTCACAGTAAAATATTACTTTATATCCACCAAGATGACTACAATAAAAAAATCTGAAAAATAATAAAAGTAGGTAAAGATGTGGAGAAATTTAAATCCTTATACATTTTAAAGGGGAATGCAAAATGGCACATATACTGTGGAAAATGGCTTGATGGTTTCTCAAAAATTTAAACATATAAATTACCATATGAGCCAGTAATTTAATTAGCAAGTAAGATTGTAAACAAGAACTCAAACCGATACTTTTATGCCAGAACTCACTGCAGCATAATTCAGAACAACCAAAAGTGAAAACAACACAAGTGTCCATCAGCAGAGAAATACCCAAAAAAAGGTAGCATATTCATACAGTTGGATATTATTCAGCCATACAAGGGGATGATAGTCCAATATATGCTGCAGCATAGGTCAGCCTTGAAGACACCATATACTGAGTGAAATAGCCAGATGCACAATGATAAATTTTGTATGACTCTGGTAATATGAAATATCCAGAACAGGCCAATTCATAGTCAGAAAGTAGATTAGAGATTACTAGTTAGAAGCTGGGGGAAAGAGAGACTAGGTTGTTATTGCTTAATTGGTATAGTATTTCTACTTGGAGTGATGAAAAAGTTTTGGAAATAGGGGTGATGATTGTATAACATTATGAATGCAGTTAGTGCCATGAAATAATATTCCTAAAATGAAAATTTTGTTATATATATAAATATCTCAGCAAAAAATTAATAAATTATAAAATTAACAAAGCCTTAAACTTGAGACTCTAAGAATATAAACCATGATAAAAGAGATAAAAAGAAATCACACTTATTTTACTTGAAATGAAAATTAAAATATGGATTTTAAATTTAGAACAGGACATTATTTTTTCAATTGCTTATTATTATATTTTTTATATTACATTTAATCACATATATCTTTACAGTGTATAACATTTCTTTTTCTAGCATGATCACCATGCATATTGGTCAAGACAAAGACATTACTACCCACATCATCATCTACAAATAGATTTTCATTTTTTCAGATTATTATTATTATTTATTTGCATTATTTTTTAAAAAACATTCAATCATTTTACATCATTTGGATTGCAAAGACAATTTACCCAACATGAAATATGCTTCAGACCAGTTCAGTTGAGAATACTATACATGTTATCATCAACAGGTAATAAACCATGTTTGTCACCACAAATGTCATGCCTCTCTGTTTGTTCTCATGTTGTCCTCTATACTCTTCTCTTCTCCTGCTCTCCACACTGACTTCAGCATCCATAGCTATTTTCACTGCTTTTATGCCCTCCAATATTTCAATTTATACCATGGAGTGCAGATGGTAGGTATATATTAAGTGGACACATACAATATCTTTATTTAATAGCCTGGTTTGCTTCACTCAGAAATAGTTCTTCAATATTTGACCACTTTCTATCAAATGTCAGGGTCTTGTTGCTTTTTATGGCTGAATAGTATTCCATAGAATATATGTGCCACACTTTTCCCAACCATTCATCTGTTTGTAGACATTTGGGTTGGTTCCATGTCTTACTGATCATGAATAATGCTGCAATAAACATTCATGTGCAAGCACTTTTCTGACTTGCATTCTCCTGTCCTTTGGGTAGATATCCAGAAGTGGGATTGCTGGATCAAATGGTAGTTCTATTTGTAGGTCTTTGAGGAACTTCCATATTGTTTTCAATAGTGGTTGGACCAATTTTCATCCTCACCAACAGTGTAGGAGAGTTCCCTTCACACCACAACTTTGCCAACATTTATCACTTTTTGTATTTTTAATCTTCACTATTCTGACAGTGGTTAGGTGGTATCTCATTGTGGTTTTAATCTGTATCTTCCATTTAATCTGCATCTTCCATATGATGAGGTATTTTGGGCATTTCCTCATATGCTTTTTTGGCTGTTCATATGTCTTCCTTAGATTTTTGTTCAGCTCATTTTCCCACCTTTTAATTGGATTAATCATTTTTTGGGGGTAAGTCTCTTGAGTTCCCTGTGTATGTTTTTCAGTCCCTTATATTAGTTATTTTTTACAAAAATATTCTTCCATTTTGAGGGTCGTCAATTCACAATAATTACTGTGTCCTTTTCAGTGCAGAAACTTCTTAATCTGATATAGTCCCACTTATCTATTTAGGGATTATTGCCTGCGCTTTAAGAATCTTACTTAAGAAGTCCTTGCCCACCCCAATGTCTTCCAGAGTTTCCCCACTGTTTTCAACCAGTAGTTTTATAGTTTGAGGTCTTAGTAGAAGAAGAAAATTTGATATCAATAGATGGAAAAAAGGAGACATTTTTAAGAAAAAAAACTATTAAGAAAACTTTTAAAATTATGAACCAAGGGCCAGCAGGTGGCATGGAGGTTAAGGCAGCTGGATCTCACAGGACTGACTGAGCAGTTCAAGTCCCAGACCTAGCCACTTGAAAACCACCCTGGGCGCATGTGTGCACATGCCCCAAATCCCAAGAGGTGAATGGAGAAGAAACTGGAGTGTGACTAGCCCCCCTGGAGGGCAATTTCTCACTTTCTCTCTCTGTCTGTCTGTTTCTCTCTGGTGAGTGTACCTGCCCTATAGCAAACTGAAAAAAAAAAAAGAAAGAAAACAAATGAGAAAGTAGGAAGAAAATTACTAATATTTGCAATTACGATACCTGTAAAAATATCTGCTGATTGGTAATTTTTGGATTTTATTTTGAAATAATGTATCAGAAATGAGAGATTTTTTTCTTTAAAACATTGTTTTAGAAGAAATTCATAAATGTTGAAAATACAGAAATGGAAAGCATATCATCAAATACAAAACTAACTAAGCAACAAAATTAGTAAATTTTAACATGGACAAAGCAAAATTTAAAACAAAAATGTATATGAGTGACAAACAGGGATTTTAATATTTCTAAAAATAATCTTAAAAAGTAATGATCACAAATACAAATACAATGATCAATATTGCTTCAAATTAAATACAACTGCAAATGAAAGACTATACAATGCAACAAATTAATAATTATAAATATATGTTTACTAATTTAACTATTTCAAATCGACATATATTAAACAAGTCACCAAAGAAGTAATATTATTAATATGGTTCATCTCTATGTAAATTTAGCATTAACACCATCAAAATATTAACAAGAAACCATAAACTGTTTATAAAAATGGGTTTTATACTAGGTCAAATAAGTCCTATCCTAGGCCAAATATCACTAAACATGTTTTCTGACCCCACTTAAATAAGATAAAATATCAACACAGAAAAGTTTCCTTTCTAAAGCTCATATTGAGGAAAAATTACTCTGTCAAATAACTCTTGTGTTAAATAGAAATTATAAAAGATGTTTAGAAATTCTTAGAATTGAATGAAAATATAAGAACCATGTATGAACATTTGTGGAATTCATATAAACTGATATTTAGGCAAAAAAATCCAGTTTTAAATATATTTACTAAAAAGATTTTTAAAAGAAAGATTAAAAGGAAGTTTACAAAAGAATAACCAACTTATGTTCTCAAGAACATTGCAGATCAAATGTCTGAAGAAATTCTCTTAGTTAAAAAGGCATATAGTGAAAAACAAGTCTTCAGAAATATTTTAAGTACACACAGTTCAGCTGTCAGAAAAGTGTGTGCGTGTACATATATGAATGAAAAAGAAATCAGATGCCCAAAGTGGTGAAAAGTTGTCAAAAATGGTGGGTGCTGAAGACAGGGTTAGCTCTCAGGTTTTGTGAACTATAATTGAGTAATTACTATTTATTTGGCTTTTTAAATTTTTTAACTTTTAAATTTTTAAAATAATTATTTATTTTAATTTTATTATTGTTATTTTTTAGTTTAACCAGAGAGAGATAGAGAGGAAGAGAGAGAGAGAAAGTGAGAAAGTGAGAAAGCAAGCCATCAGGTCCAGGACTTGAACTGTGGTTGGCCTTGTGGGAGTCTGGCACCTTAACCACCATGCCACCTGCTGGCCCCTTATTTGGCCTTTTAAATGAACTTATTACACATTAAAAAGTCATAGAAAAATGAAATTGAAGCACTAGCTTATTTTGATGAAAAAAAGTGAAATCCATTCATAGCTTTTTTTTTTTTTTTTTTTTTTTTTTGGAGAGATTTTCGCTATAGGGCGACATAGCCATTATGCTAACTGCTGGTTCCCCACAAACTTTTTGAAGAACCATTATATTGATGGCTTATTCAGCTCTACATCCTCAGCACCTATTTGAGTTTGTGTCTAAACATATTTATTGAATGAATGAATAGTAGTCATTCTCCATATTTGTTTGTAGTCATTCTCCATATTTCATGGTTTGTAACCATGAAAAAAATGAAGAAATTAAAATATAAACAATATGATAATGATTAAGAATATTGTTAGATATCTTCAAGAAGGGTTGTTATATGTCCCTCAAATGTGAGTACAAATGATTTCTAAAACCTGGAAAAATGAACAAATTGTAATGTAATCTATATAGAGAGTGTAGTTATTTAAATAATATAATTTCAAATAAGCCAGCTTGGTAAATTTGGTTCAAATAGGGTTGTGACATTAGGGTTTTGTGTTTTTCCCATGTTTTTCTTAACTATCTGTACATTCCAAAGAAGTTAGCTTAAACGTGTAAAAATATGGAACCAGCAGTTGGCGTAATGGCTATGTGGCTGGACACCCTTGTAGTACACCACGGTTCAAGCCCAGTCCCGGTGGCTTAAACTCATGCCAGGTGCATGTGCGTGCATGCCCAAGATCCCAAGAGAAGAATGAAGGAGAAGGGATTGCAGTGTGGCCATCCTCCTGGGAGGTGATTTCTCGCTTTCTGTCTCTCTGTCTCTCTCTGTTTTTCTGGCAAGTACACGTGCCCTATAGCAAAAACCTCTCCAAAATAAATAAATAAATAAATAAAGTAAAAATATTGATTAGGGGCCCTTTCATAGGAAATGAATTAAAGCATTATATTGAGAGATATTCTTGGCATCAGGCCATAAATATCAGACTAGTGCACTTTAGGAAGTAGCCAAAGTAAGTTACTCAGTTTACATTCTGAGTAGTACATAAAAATTCACTTTAAAGTCAATATTTAATATATGTCTGTAAGTGCAAGTTTGTGTATATGAACACATGTGTGTTTATGTGTGTATGAAGCCTGAGAGCAGGATATTTCATACTTCACCTACACACAGATTCAGTTCTGGGTTCATTTTTGTGCCCCTCAATCAGTTACCATGTTGAGTCCTTCCGAACTGTACTTCTAAATACTAGAATCTTTATTCAGCTCTAATTGGTTCATACCCGTGCTTCATCTCAAGTCACTGGATAAAGACTCAGTTCACCAGGCTTTGACCCTTTGTCCCTCAAGTGGGCTCCATTTGTCCACCTATTCTTTTTTTAAAGAACTACTTTTACTTCTCTACGGTCACTCTCAAACATACATCAGTAAAAAATAGTCATTAAGATTTACATAGTGAAACTAAAAGTAACTCTTTTTTTGATCCCTACTCATCTTTTTTTTTAGGGGGGGGCGAGGTTATTTTATTTATTTATTTATTTATTTATTTATTTATTTATTTATTTTTGCTACAGGGTGTGTGTGCTTGCCAGTCAGACACAGAGAGACAGACAGAAAGCGAGAAATCGCCCCCTCGGGGGGATGGCCATGCCGCAATCCCTTCTCCTCCATTCTCCTCTCTGGATTTTGGGCATGCATGCACACATACCCGGCATGAGTTTAAGCCACCAGGTATGGGATGCGAATCTCAGTTGATTACATAGGAGTCCAGCGACATAGCTATTACACTAACTTCTGGTCCCCCTGCTCACTTTTTAAAAGAAATTCTTAGAAAAGTAACTTTTGAAAGTATTAAAATAAACTTTCCAAAGAAGCATCCCCACCAGTCCCACACTTCCATATTCTTAATGCCAAGATTGATCACAGCGTCCTTGTCTTGGTTTCTTTTTCTGTAGGCATCCTTGGGGAAATGGAGGTCAATGCTCAGGGAAGTTAGATAAAGCACAGTGCAAATCCTCATTTAAGATTCTTATTCTTATCATAATCTTTACAGTGATAGTCTCTAAGCTGGTGTTTTTCCTTCAAGAACCATACATGTCAAAACATTACAGGACAGAGAAGCAGAATGAGCCACTGAACTTTCAAGTGTGAGTAAAATCTCACCAAAGAGTTTGATTTCCTGAGATGTTATCCAAATTATAGAAGATTTATGTGATGTTCAATAACACAGTTAAAAAGCAATGCCGAAACATAGTGAAAAAGATACAGCTCTGCAAGGACTTCTTCTCTGGATTATTTTCCTAGAACATTCATTTCTCCCCAGGCTCATCTAGGTGGTTCTGACAATTTTCCCATTCTTGCAGCACCTCAGTTGTAGCAGTACCCTCAGAAAGGCTTGCTTTAGCTTGCTGTTCCCTACAATTAGAATAAGTGAGTGAACTGAGGGATAGATGGTGGAGGTTGTCATACCAAAAATAAACAGCAGTCTGTCTTCTGGCACAGTAAAGGACATTATTTCTATGGAAACGCCTATAAAATATACGATAAAGAGAATAATGAAAGATACTAGAACTCTCATTGCCTTCATATGAGCTTCTGTGTTGGTGTCTCTGAGTCCTGTGAGAGTCAATTGCATCCGCCTGTTGTGTCTCCAAAGGGAGATAATTAACAAGAAGCATGTAACTAGGGAGAGCGTAAAGTAGAAAATGACTCCAAGGTTGAGCAAAGTCTGTTTTATAAAGAATTGACTTCTTGACATATTGAAAAGCCAGGTTGAGTTTCTGTTCGTCCATCTATGATCATTAAGAATCCCCACAAGTTGTGAAAAAGTAAGTAACCATGAAATAAGCAAGGATCCCAATAGAAGAGGAAGCACTCCACTGATTCTCCCCTTCAGCCAAAGAAATACGTAGTGTGAAAAATTTGCTACTTTCAGAAAATAGAAGATGCTAAGGCTGGTGGCAAACCAGACACTTGATTGATTAATAAAAACCCATAAGTAACTAATATAGTTAACTACATTATCACGAGGATACATATTTGTAGAGAATATCCTTATAAATCCATCTGTAATTATTAACCATATCAGAAAAATTCTGGAAATAGCCAAGCCAGTGAGAATAAAGTCAATCGTAGAAAATTTTTTATACTTGACACAGTAAATGCAGTTTACAAGTCCAATAAATCCATTTGCTAAAACCCCTAATATTGACTCACTAATTACAACAAAAATGAGGATGCCCTCTGCTATACTTGACATATCTGCCTACCCCTAGTAATAGTTCTGTAGTATCTTTTTCAGATTACCTGCTGTAGCATGAGGTATATACTGGTTGCTCAACAGAGAGTGTCTTCTTTTTCATTCTATCAAGACTTAAAAGTGTCCTTGTAATGTTTGGTGATGGATTCAGAAATATCTTTATGGAGACTACTCTAGTTACTTTTTAAAAACTTAGCTACTTGCTATTCTAGATGGTATGTGTCTGGACTGAATATCTATCTACAATTTGTTAAGATGCAAATGAAAGTTTCTGTTTCATGGATTTTACTTGTCCTCCTGGGACTATTTTGCATTTAATAAATTGAATTGTGGGATAAGAGTGCCAATAATATACCTACAGGATACAAAACAGAACAGAAACAAAAACTGGACTTCAGTTTTGCATTATCATTCTGAGTACTGAAGTTTTTTTTTTTTCCTCTAAGTAGTTCCTAAAATGGTAAGATAATGTGGCTATATATCTATAATTTTTGCATAACATGACTCTGATCAAGTCCACAGAATAAGAAATAGTATGGGACACCTCTCTCAAATGTGTTGCTATGAATAAATCCTTTTAATACATGTTATGTTCATCTGTATGACATCATGATAAGTGAAAAATATCTTTTTTCTACACTTTTGCAAAAAAAAAAAAGAAAATTTTAATTTTAGAATCTGAGCCTATGCTATAGCTAAAAAGTAAAAACATTCACTTATTTTAATTTGCTTTGCTTGATTGCTATTAAGATTGAGGATTATTTATCATCTGAATAATTTAATAATGGAATATTATTGTTTTTGTATTCATTGTTCACATTTTTTAAAAAAAATCACACTAGAGAGCTTATGTGTGCTTGAGAGAGAAAGGAGAGAGAGCGAGAGAAAGCACCCTCCATTGGGCCTGGTCGTAACACGGTCTGTTTTCTTGCAGTTTTGTATCCTGTCAGTATTCTGAACACACACACACCTATCCAGCAGGAAGGCCACTAGGGTCAGGACTCAAAGCCTGGCTAATCTTGTGGGATCTGGCTTTCTTTGCACTGTGTTTAACCCTGTGCTACAGGCAAGCCTCCCTCATATTCTTAATATTTTGCAAATCACTCATATTTTATGGAAATCTTTTTTTGTCCTGCGATTTTTCCTTGTAGTCATCAATTACCTTTGAGCTTTGTTCATGGGATCATTGTCCTTGTTGTTATTGTTTTATATAATGCACAAGGATAGCATATACTTTTGTAGTTAAGTACATCTACTGCTGGTCTTCAGGTTGCAACTCCTGATACTCTTTATCTCCTTCCTCTACTACCAATTCTAGAATCTCCTGACTACGACTTTTATTCTAGATGGTTTATTCATTGGGATGATTTGTACCTCCCATTTCTGAGGGATCTGAGCCCCCGTTCACAATCCCCTCCTCAGGTGTGCTCTGCTGCATGTGTTCATGAAGCAGGGGTGCCAAACTAGTTGTACTTGTATTAGTTGGGGTTCCCCAGAGACATGGGTAATTATCTGTGTCTATACAGAACAGCAGAAAGAGAAAGGAAGAGAGAGATAGATTTTAAGAAATTGATTACAATTGGGACCAGCAGTTGGCGTAATGGCTATGTCGCTGGACTCCCAGGTGGTCGACTGTGGTTCACGTCCCAGACCCGGTGGCTTGAAACTCACGCTGGGCGCATGTGCGTGCGTGCCCAAGATCCCGAGAATGGAGGAGAAGGGATTGCGGTGTGGCCATCCCCCCTGGGGGGGGTGATTTCTCATTTTCTGTCTCTCTCTCTCTCTCTCTGTCTGGTGAGCACACGCGCCCTATGACAAAAACCTCTCAAAAAATAAAAAGAGAAATTGATTACAATTATGGGGGCTAGCATGTTTGAAATCTACAAGGCAGACTAGGAGTCTGGAAATTACGTGAAGAATTGAGGTGGCAAGCTTGAGTCCAAAGTTGAGATAATAAGGAAAAATTTTCCTATTGCAGTTTGGAGGTAGAATTATTTCTCTGATAAACTTCAGTCTTTGTTCTTAAGGCCCTTAACCACATCATGGTTCATCTACATTACCAAAAGTATCTGCTTTACACAAAGCCTACTGATTTAAACATTAAAAAAGATGTCTGAAAACGTGCATTGGGGCCACCAGGTGGCATGGTGGTTAAGGTGCTAGCTTTCCACACGGCCCACCACAGGTTGAGAGTCAGATTTGGTGGCTTGCTTTCTCTCCCCCCACGCCCTCCCCCCGGGGTGAGTGCACATGCCCTGTAAAAATTTTGAATAATAATGATAAAATTAAATAAATCTTAAAAAAAAGAAACCTATGTGCTGACATCTAGACTGGTATTTGTTCAAACAACCAGGCACACAGCTTAACCAAGTTGACACATAAAATTAACCTTTACAGCCCATCCCTTGTCAACTTGGCACCCAGACACATTCACTAAACCATACCCAATTTTAGAATAAAAGAAATAATAGTCATGAACTGGCAATGTAGCACAGTGGTTAAGTGCTATACATAGAAAACTGGATCTGGTTGACTGCAGTTCAAATTCTGTCCACAGTGGCTTGAAAGCTTGCTGGGCATATGTGTGTGTGTGTGTGTGTGTGTGTGTGTATGTTCCAAATCCTGACAGGATAAAGAAATGGAGTAATAGAGATTATGGAACGAATATACCACAATGGGGAATGTTTTATCTCTCTCTTTCACACTGTGATATAGAGCTAATACATGTTATACCATATATTAAGAGGATAAAAGAAGGAAAAGTCAATGATATTTATATAGGTGTATGTATACAGATTCCTAATAAAGTAGATAAATACTCATAAGAATTATTGTCTTTATTTCTGAAACTGGTCACATGATTGTAGCTGGTATTTATAACTACCCTCTTATATTACCTATTCATATTCCCTTTGTCTTTAGCAAGCATTTCAGTTGATTGTGGGTTTTGACCTGTTGGAGTGATCTAAACCTTCATTCTTGAAGGGTCTGGGCTATTTGTAGTCCTGCCTACATTCAGTTATTATGGTTTTCCCACTGATTTTAATTACAGAAGATGATAATACAATGAGATTTCAAGGCCAGCAGATGGCATGGTGATTAAGGTGCTGGTCCCACATGGCTGGCTGACCACGTTTTGCATCCTGAACCTGGTGATTTGTTTTCTCGCTTTTCCTCTCTCTGTCACTCTCTCACTCTCTATTTCTCTCTCTGGTGAGTGTATGTGCCCTATAGCAAAATTTAAAAAATAATAATTGTAAATAAAATTAAATAAACAGTTCTAAAAATACTATGAAATGCCCTAAAGACACATATACACAAACACAAACACGGATATACACAAATACATTTTTTAAAATCAGGGGCTTGCATACCTACAGCACAAATTCACAACCATCTAGCAGCACTACCCACAACAAACAGATTCTATATATAGCCAAGCTAGTGAGAATAAAGCAGGTGAGAATTTTACTTGCGATCTCATCAACTTGATCAAGCAGCCTAGATGGGTCCATTCCTCAAAATTGCCTTATGAATTTTCCAATTGCTAAGAACATAAAGATGCTTCCAAAATATTTGGAATTCCTGGAGAGAAATTGTCTGTCTCTAATATCCTCAAGAATAAGCCTGATTTTTAATTATCTGGTGGTAGAAAGGAAGATTTTCTACTTTTTTTTTTTTTGACCACTGCTTTTTAATTAGAAAACATCCAGGTCGTCCATGAAAAAAAGATTTTATTTTCATGAAAATGACTTTGTAAAACTTACAAAATGATTTAAAGTCTAATCATGGTGCTCTTTACCATTTTGAGGGGTTATAACTTTGTATTTCAGATAACTGAAAGAGTAAGCTCTTTTTTTGTTATAGGCAAATGTTGCATTGACTTTCTGTCATTATCTTACACTTTCCTTTTCAGACACATTCTATATAATTTTAATGTATGTATATTTAAATTCAGATTGGGATCCACAAACAAGATGTTTGCTCAGAAAGCACTACAAACCCTACTCCAGAGTTGGACCCTGATCAGTCTATTTAACTGTCAATTCATGACATTCTGCTGGTATCAGTCTTTGATTCAAGTGTAGGATCAGGTTGTGAATGAATACCACAGGTTGAGAAGGAGAGTTTATTATCCATGGTTAAATAAGACTTACCTCTTTCCTGATTGATCTAAATTAGATAGATCCTGTTGTCATTGGCAACCATCCTTTAACCACAAAGGAAAGAGCTACAGGATGAAGACCCCGAGTTCAACAGAGTAGTGAGATAATTAACCTGGATCCTTTGTCATGACTTTAAGATCCTGGTAGTACCATAGTTGGAATCCTATCTCCTTTAGATGTCTAGTTACATGAGATAATTATTTTCATTATTATTCATACTACTTTGAGACAGGATTTTCTCTTTTTTACTGTCAAAAGTTTCTTGACTAATATATTTCTCCCCAAAACTGATAATATACACACATTTCCAGGGACAGGTTTACACTGCATTTAATAGAGTACTGCATCTCAGGTCAACTGATAAGTATTAACAATCTGAGAATTCTATTTACTTGTGGAAACTTTACTCAGTATGTAAGGTGGATAGAAACGAGAAAATATTCTCCTTTCCAATCATCCATCAATATTTGTTAAATCTTAACTTTATACTGAGTTCTCCAATACAGAAAATAAGTAAGAAAATATTTTTAATTTGTATAACTTTTTTAAAAATAATTATTTTATTTTTACTTTATTTATTATTATTGTTACTTTCCAGTTTGATCAGATAGACACACAGAGAGAGGGAAAGTGAGAAAGCAAGCCACCAGATTCAGGACTTGAACCACAGTCGGCCACGTGGGAGTCCAGCACCTTTAACCAACATGCCACCTGCCGGCCCCCTAATTTGTATAACTTTAATGATTATTTCTACATTTCATTTTCATTAATTTGAGTCTTTCATTTTTTTTCTGACTACAGGGGAATTATTTTAGCATTTTTACTATAGATTTTCTCTAATTTTTTTTCGAAGAGAAACTCACTTCCAATATTACTACACAAACTGAAATATGAATGTCTCAAATTAGCTTAAAGAGATTTTTCATTTTTACTAGGAACCAAGTTTTTATGCAAAGTAGATAATTATATTTATGGTAACTGAATCTCACACATCAAGAAACTACTTTGGAAAAGGAAAATAATTTTAAGTAACTTTTTTTTTTTTTCGGTTTTATTATAGGGTGAATGAGCTCACCAGAAAGAGAATGAGAAAGGGAAGGTGAGAAATCATTCCCTAAAGGGGATGATCAGGCCCCAATCCCTTCTTCTCCAATCTCTTCTCAGGATTTTGGGTATGTACACACACACACACACACACACACACACACCTGGCATGGTTTTCACTGGTTCTGAGACTTTAACCACAAAGTTGGTCACATGGGATCCAGTCACCTTAACCACCAAGTCACCGGCTGGCCCTAAGTAATTTTCAAAAGAAAAATAGAGAGACAAAGCATTAATGGGACAAAGAAATATGGTATTATCTCTTGAAGATAATTTTATAGCTTTATCAACTGGACTAGGGAGAAATGTTCACAGGTTGAAATAGTCACTTTGTAAGCTAAATAACATGATTGAATGTATAAAAGAAAATGAAATAAAAAAGAAATTAAAAAAAAATTCAGATAGAGTCGCAATCTATGCTGAAACTTGAAATCACCAAGACAACTAATTTTTTAAAAAGATCCATTGTTGAAGGGACCAGCAAATGGCATAAAGGTTATGTTTCTGGACTCCCACACAGTGAACGGCAGTTAAAGTGCCATACCTGGTGGCTTAAAACTCACTCTACATGTGTGTCCAAGATCCTGAGAGGAGAATGGAGGAGAAGGAATTGTGGCATGGCCATCCTTCCTGGGGGTGATTCCTCACTTTATGTCTCTCTTTCTCTCTCTTCTCTCTGGCAAAAATCTCTCCAGAAAAAGTCAATGTTTTCCTACACGATTTTTAAGCTTTATATTTGTTTTGTGGCAAGCACATAGAATATGTTGTTCTGAAATATTTTTCCCACTAGTAAATCTATAATTATAATTTTCTCATGTCAATAATATTACTCGAGATCATGATAGTCTGAGTCAATTATTTTGACTTTGATTTCTCAATAATTCCCTTTCTCTTGACGTTTAAGATGTTTCCAGTTGTGCACTACAGGGTTTCTCAACCCCAGTACTGCTGACCTCTTGGGCTGGACAACTCTTTGTTATAGGGAGATGTATTTTTCCTGTAGGATTAAATTCCTCCAGACCAACATATAGCATCAGTTGAGAATAGCACTGCTTTGAGAAATCCTCTCATCTTATCCAGAGGTTCTGTAATGACACTATGGAGTCTTCACACAATTTACTCAGCTAACACCTCTTGGCTTGCTATCCTCATAACTATTTTTCCAGAATTGCTTTTTCTGGTTTGCTATTCCCTCATACTTCCTGAACTCTTGACATACACAAAGACCCTACCAATGATTTAAGATTTTTTTTTTTCTAGAGATAGATTTTTGCTATAGGGAGCACGTGTTTGCTGGAGAGACAGAAAGTGAGAAATCATCCCCCAGGGAGGATGGCCACTCCACAATCCCTTCTCCTCCATTCAAGCAAGAGAGAGAATCTTTCTTGTATCTACAGAAAGACAGTACCCCTAACAGGGTCTTGCTGCCACAATCTACTCCCCAGTTTTAGCCAGACCAGGATCATGGGGCATGAATAGAATCAACATCATTAGGAAGGTCTCTAGACACAAATCTAGAACCCTCCCACATGGGTCAGCCTCAAAGCATCATGTTTTAGTGCTGAACCATACTCTGCCCCAAGTTCTTTAGTTTATAGCAATTAACAAAGCTGGTCTACAGCTGCCACCTTCTCTAGATGTTTAAGGTAAAGGTTACAAGTATTAGCAGTGAAATTGCATCAGACACTGTGTCCTTCCTCTGTAACTTCCAATATGAATTCAAGATTTTGTCTATTCCTAAAGATGAGTTTGCATATTGCAAAAGATAATTTGATATTCTAAACTATCTCTCAGGAGGATCATGGCCATGTCCTTGATTTTTATGGCTGTTTGTACCATGTTTCAAGGGTCATGGGGGATGATGAGTTTGTCCACATGGTTCAAGCACACAGCAGCCACTCATTGAGGTAGTGCAGGGTTAGTATATAGTCACATAGATTGCCAGGGACATGATCAATTTGTTTAGAACCTAAATTTTCCAGATACTAACAGTTCTCTTAGTTTATTTTAACACTTTTCTATTTTCCTAGTTTCTTGTGATTTTTACATTTTTTTTAGAGAGAGATTTTTGCTATAGGGTGCATGCACTCACCAGAGAGACAGTAAAACAGAAAACAGAAATCACTCCTAGAGGGGATGGCCACGTCACAATCCCTTCTCCTCCACTCTTCTCTTGGGGTTTTGGGCATGCAAACATGCCCAGCATGAGTTTTAAGCTGCTGGGTCTGGGACTCAAACCAAGGCTGACTATATGGGAGTCCAGTCATGTAACCATTATGCCATACACTGGCCCTGAATTTTACTTTTGTAATAGCAGATTTTGTTTGGGCGTGATTTAACATGCCTTGCCCATGGCACCAATTTCCTACTGTCACTTTGAGAAACTTCATGTTTATATATATGCATATCTTTCTTGTTTCTTCTACATTTAGCATTATATACTTTTTAAAAGTTCTTAACATTTTCTTTTTACTCAAAAAATATACTCACACTGATTAAATATACTCATTTAGAATTTATTATACTTTTATTGGAATATACTTTCCCTTCTTAAATAAAACCAAAGCCAGGGATAGCATGTGATGTGATGGTTAAGGTGTTGAATTCCCACATGGAAAGCTACAGTTGGAATGTCAGGCCTGAGGCTTGAAAATCATTCCAGGTATGTGTGAGTGCACACCCAAAATCACAAGAGAAGAATAAAGGAGAAGGGATTGTAGTGTAGTCATCCCCTTTGGGGGTGATTTCTTACTTTCTCTCCTTCTTTTTCTGTCTGGTAAGCACATGTTCCCTATGACAAAACCCTAAAAACTAAAATAAACTTTTTTTTTTTTTGGAGAGGTTTTTGCTATAGGGCGTGTGCGCTTGCCAGCCAGACAGAGAGAGACAGAGAGACAGAAAGCAGGAAATCACCCCCCAGGGGGGATGGCCACGCCGCAATCCCTTCTCCTCCATTCTCCTCTCGGGATCTTGGGCACGCACGCACACGCGCCCGGCGTGAGTTTAAGCCACCGGGTCCGGGACTCGAACCGCGGTCGACTACGTGGGAGTCCAGCGACATAGCCATTACGCTAACTGCTGGTCCCTAAAATAAACTTCTTAATTAATAAAAAGTTTCCAGCCAGCTGGCGGCATGGTGGTTGAGGCACTGGATTACACATAGCCAACTGTGTGGTTTGTCGAGGATCCGAGGGTTTGAAAAACATGCCAGGCACATGTGACTGCATGCCCAGAATCCATAGAGCAGAATAGAGAACAAGGGACTGCAGTATGACCATACCTCCTGCGAGGTAATTTCTTACTTTCCTTCTCTCTCGTTTTCTCTCCAGCGAGAACATGTGCCCTACAGAAAAAAATAGAAACAAATAAAAACTAAAAAAAAGATTAAAAATGAATAATAAAAAGTTTCACAAAATGATACACTAGACAATTTACTCAACTAATTTTGGCACTGTTATTAATAACAGAATCAAGACTAATAAGAAGAGTTTAACTTCTTTTTTATATTTCAATTTCTTTAATACATTCAATCACGTATGTCACTTAGCTTGCTAAGTAAATATTCCAACATGTATACATTTCTCACCAGTCCAGTCAAGAATACTATATACGTTATCTTCAACAGATAATAATCCATTTTTCTGTCCCATAAATGCCCTGCCTCTCTATTTTTCTCCTTAATATCCTTCTTCAGACTCTCCTCCTTCACTTACTTTCTTCCCACACTGTATCTGGTATTTATAACCATTTTCTATGTTTCTATATCCTCTAGTCATTCAGTTTTGGCTATAGAGTGTGGACACTCAATATATATTAAGTGGAGACATACAATGTCTCTCTTTCATAGCCTGGGTTGCTTCACTCAGCAGTAAATCTTCCATATTCATCCACTTTTTGTCAAAAGCCAGGGTCTTACTGCTTTTTATGGCTGAGTAGTATTCCATAGAGCATATGTACCACATGTTTTCAATCCAAAGTTTCTTTAATCACTTTTTTACTTTCAAGTCAGAAGATATAAGTTTGAATCTTAATGCTTATAGTGAAGTCATTGAAATATAATGAACTTCAGTATCTTCATCATAAAAGAGTGGTAACAATAATAAACACTTTGTACAACTTTTATGAGGATTAATTTGAACAATCTATGCCACTATCTATGGTAGGATATGTCACAGAATCCAAGACATTTCTTGTCTTATGTCAACAGCCTGATCTTTAGAGATATTTTCAAAGTTTGATAGGACTTTAGAAATAGTAAGATCTAAGAGAAATGAGTCCTTCTGTTAAAGACTCCTGATGAGTTTTTTTCCACAGAAGACAAACAGTTCTTCTCAGTTTCTTCCAACTGTGAAGGATTACATTCCCTTGAAGCAGTGTTCAATTTGCCTTAGCACATTTGCAAAAGCCTGTCTCAGTTTTCTGTTTCCCCGAATCACACTGAAAGGGTGAATTGAAGGATAAAACAACGCAACAGTCTCAATAATAATTACACTCACCGAATTTTCTAGTGTGGAGTAGGACCAGATGATCAAGAGAGTGTCCAAATAGTGTACAACAAAGAGAATAATGAAAGAAATTGCAATATTTCTAGCTCTCACATGAACCTTTGTGTTGTGACCTCCAGATTCCTTGGCATGATGCTCCATTTCCATCTTATGTTTCCATAAGAAAAAGATAAACAGCAAAAATGAAATAAGGAACATAAGCAGAGGGATGAGAGATCCTAGGTGGAGGAGGAGTTGATTGGTAAAGTATTGAGTTTTACTCATGTATTTTTTCCAAGTCAAGTTTCTTTCCATTTTTAAGTGGTCTATGATCCAAAAAGCATCCATTTTTATGCTCAGAATATTAAAAAACAAAGAAAGAAAGAAGCCCAATAGAATAGTGCCAACAACTCTCTCTCTTTTCCTCTTCAGCCAAAGGAAAACAGGATGGGAAAAATGGAATAACTTGAGGAAATAGAAAACAACAAGACAGGTAGCACTCCAAATATTTAAGGAGTTGTTCAGATTCCATAAGGAATTGATCATTATACTTATTATTTGATAATTTTCAAGTATTTCTGGGTAGAATACTCTTCTAATGCTATCTTGAAGAAGTGTACATATCACACCAATTCTGGAGATGGTTAAGCACAGGAGGATGAAGTCAAACAACGAGATACTCTTGTTTTTGATCCATTCTGCACAGAGTACTAATCCAATGAATCCATTTCCCCAAATGCCTAATATAAACTCAAAACTTTCAATCATTATAAAAAGTTTTTCAAATACACTTGACATACTTGCAGAAGTAAAATCCCTGTTACTTCTAGTATTGCTTGTGGATAGAATTCCTTCTGAAATTTTGAAGATGATACCACTTGTTGTGAGCACTCTTCTTCAGGAATTTTCTTTGGAATCTGTTTCAGACCCAAAATATATCTGACCCTGATGTGAAACAACACTACGAATAGCTTCCTAAAAGTCTTGTCCAAACATGAATATCCTCCTACCAGCTATCCTCATCTCAGCTTTGATTACTAAATGTATCTTTTTTTTTTATCGTTACTGGCTGAATTTTTTCATTTTTGAGGTTGACTGAAGGCTGAACTCATATTTGCTAATATGCAAATAAAAAGATTCTATGACATTGTTTTGTACTTTCTCCTTCCTCAACAGAAAATTTTGAATTTATTCATCTAGGAATTTGTAATAAGAAATTACAACTAAAATCTTATATATTTCTTGTAAATTCTGACTTCTGAGATTAAATAGGTTCAGAATCCTCAACTGCCGCAGCTTTACCTTCAGGATCCTTAAGGGATATAAGTGTTGTGCTCAGAATTTATAAATTCTTTATTACTACTTCAGGCCTTCAAGAATTTCTTACCTAGGGGAAGGCTAAAATATATCTAAGCTACACACTTTCGCAACTCCTAGGCCACAGTATTTCAAGAATATCATTTGTAAAACATGTTGGAAGGAAAATGATGATTGTCTCTCCAGGGTCTTTTCCTTTATTCTATGTCCTGCCCTGATCTTATTTTTGTTCCAAGAGGACAACTGCCTTAGGTCTCACCTGAGTAGACAAGATTAAGTGAAGGTTCAGTTGGGTGGTACAGATTGTAGAAGCACAGATGTGCCATGCTGGAGACCACATGGGAGGGCTCTAGTTTGCACTCCTAGTTCTACCTTAGCATGCCAGTCAGGTACCTGAGTGCATCCGTGATCCTGGCTGGCTGCAAGGCTGGAGAGAGAATCAGCCTGAGGACCCTGTCAAGGGTGCCTCTCTCTACTCTCTCAGTAAATAAAAGAGAAAAAAAGAATATCTAGAACAAGGGAGTATGCTTCAAAGAGGAAATATGGACCCTGTTAACTCCTTCATGTGAAGCTTCAACCCTTGGGGTGAAGTGTAATTTTGTTCCCCATGAAGATATGTCCAAGTGCTAATATTGGTGCCTACTAACTTTTATAAAGCTATCCTTAGTGTTTCTTCACATCAGGGTCAGATATATTTTTCTTTTTTCTTTTTTTTTTGGAGAGGTTTTCACTATAGGGCGCGTGGGCTCGTCAGACAGAGAGAGACATAGAGACAGAAAGCGAGAAATCACCCCCCACAGGGGATGGTCACGCCGCAATCCCTTCTCCTCCATTCTCCTCTCGGGATCTTGGGCACGCATGCACACGCGCCCGGCGTGAGTTTTAAGCCACCGGGTTCAGGACGCGAACCGCAGTCGACTACGTGGGAGTCCAGCGACATAGCCATTACGCTAACTGCTGGTTCCCAGATATATTTTTCATCTGAAACACACTCCAAAATAAAATCCTGAAGAACACTCTGAACAGGTGGTATTCCCTTCAAAACACCTATTGGAAACCTATATATCAGCAGTGAAATAAGTAATTGGGAACCAACAGATGGTGTTGTGTTTAAGGTGCTGGACTCCCACATGGCCGACCATGGTTCAAGTCTTGGACCTGGTGGCTTACTCTCTCACTTTCCTTCTCTCTCTCTGATCAAATTAAAATAATAATAATAAATAAAATAAATAATTCTTTTATAAAAAGAAATAACTGGGAAGTAAAATCTTGTTGGTTTGACACTCAGCAAGAAGTTAATGTAAAGCCAGAGGCAGAGATTGGGGTGGCATTGCCACTACCCTAGGAACACCTGGGGCCACCAGAAGCTAGAAGAAACAAAGAAGGATTCTTTTCTTAAACTTTCTAATGAAGCATGGCTCAGCTGACAACTCAATTTCAGGATTCTCATCTCCAAACATTGAAAGAATAAGTTTCTTTTGTTTTAAGCCATGGTGTTAATTTTTTCGTTTAATTTTTTAATCTCAATTTCTTTTATATATTCAATCACGTTAGTTAGCTTGCAAAGTGAATATTCCAACATGTGTACATTTCTCACCAGTCCTAGGAAACTAATGCAGATGGTTCTATTAAAAATACATTTTATCTTAGAAATTTATAGGATTGAGACCAGCACGTGGCATAGTGGTTAAGATGTTAGACTCCCCATGGCCAACCAAGGTTTAAGTTCAGGGCTCAGAGGCTTGAAACTCACACCGAGCACGTGTGCATGTGTGCCCAAAATCCCAGGAGGAGATTGGAGGAGATGGGATTATGCTGTGGCTATTCCCCCCTAGGGGGATGATTTCTTGCTTTCTCTCTCACTGCCTCCTTCTGTCTCTCTGGTGAGCACATGTTACCTATAACATAAAAAAACTCTAAAAAAACAAAATCATAGGAAAAAAGTACACAAATTTGTGTCAAATCTAATAAATTTTAACTAACTGTTGTATCCCTATAACCAGCCCCTAGATCAAGAAAAAGAACGTAAGCACCTCCTAAAAACTGACCTCTTGTTCCTTTTGAGCATGACTTCATCTTTCCCCATTTTTGATTTGTATTTACAGGGAATAATAAGACATATAAATTCAATTTCTTTTATTCATCAAATTTGTAAGATTCATCTATGTATTTGAGCTATCTCAAATTATTATTGAAGATATAATATTATTGAAAATAAACAGTTCACTTATTTTCATTGCCGGATAATGCAGGCCTTTATTACCCTACAGAAGCAGTGAAGATATTGGGCACTGTTCAGTTTTTTCAACTTCGTTTTGTCTTGCATGGTCCTAACATTTTTCTTATTGCTTCTTCTTCTTTTGTGATCTAGTTTCCTGGGGCTGCTTCTCTCTTTCTCTCTCTCTCTCTCTCTCTCTCTCTCTCTCTCTTTTTTTAATCTTTTCCCAAAGCTATTTTTATAAGACTACCATCTCAAACACAGCGCACTTTAAATCTTCTCCCATGCAGTACTTGCTACGATCTGCCAGAATTTTTTTTTCAGCATTTTTTCATTCAGGATATATTTACATATATTCTCTCCTTAGGATGACTGAGTCAAGTCCTAGATCTTCACTGCACTTTTCTGTATTTCATACAATTTTTCTAGAAACCTATGCCACCACCATCACTACCAAATTCTGTGAGGACTGACAGCAAAAGATAGAGCTTGTTGGAATTTGGTGTTCAGTTTTCTACTTCAGATGTCATGTCAAATTTTTGCAGAGTTTGTGTTCTTTTTATGTTGACAGAGTGGAATTTGTATGCCTTCGGTTTTTCTAGTCAATCTATGCAGTATTGGGGGATGGATGACGAGATTTTAATTTAAGTGGTGATTCCTTTGCCTTCTCTTCATTTATTTTATTTTTATGCTTAAGTTTGATATTCTTTTCTAAGTGGTGTAAGTTAGCAGGAGGAGGACCAATGGATGAGCAAGTAAAAGGCACACATGACTGAAATCACAGAGTAAAAAGCTGACATGTTCGTACTGTTTTTTATGTCCTTATTCTCCAATAGAAACAAACACGACAAAAACTACATTTACAAATCTTAGGGGAAGTTTTACTAACTGTGCAACCAGGTAAATGAAATAAGAAACATACCAAGCAGCATTACAGTGCCTACTGCAACCTCTGTTTTCTCCACCACTAGAGATGCCTACCTGATTTTTTGGCAGTTGGAACTGACAGAATTATTACCTCTAAAGTGACCAGAGGTATACTTTCCCCATTAATTCACTCTATGTACAAGTTTTTAAAATCTAAAGCAACTCCCCTCCAAGATGCAAAGAGATTTGATGGAAAGTAGAACAGAGGTTGTACGGTGTGAAGTTAGAAATATAAACGTAGGGTGCCATTAAATATCTAAAAAGATGTTTAATTTGAATGACAATAAGGGAAAAATCAATGAAAACTATGCTTGAACACTATTTTTCACCTATCAGATTAGAAAAAGTTAAAAAACTTGGCTGTAGGTGAGGCTTGGGGATAAACAGATATGCTCTTATGTTATTTGTGAGAATGCAAATGAAACAGCAGTGCAGAGGGGAATTTGTCAGTGTTTATTAAACTACGTGTGAGAGGGCTTCAAAAATTTCATAGAACATACATATTATTTAAAGAAACTATGCACAGATTTTGATTTTTTTGCACCAAGATAAACTCATACTTTAATTTTATTTTTCATGATTTTCTTGAAGTCTCCCTCTTATTTGCTTATCCTTTTAATTTACCCTGAAGATGCATTTCCAAAACTATACAAATACATATGCACAAGACTTTTTATAGCAATGTTGTTTCCAAATATTGAAAGCAAGCTATATATATATATATATATATATATATATATGTAAATCACATACATAGACAATGTATAAAAATATATGTATATGTACAAGATATAGAAGAACTCTGTTGATTGAATTCTGGTCTGGTCCCGTGATGGAGTATTATGACATTGTGGAAAAGAGTGAGATAATTTTATAAGTGACCAGGGTGGTTTTTTTTTTTTTTATAATGTAAAATAAAAGAAACAAAGTGTAAGCTATGATTTGAGTAGAACTATTAAAAATATTAAAGATGCACATATTTGCTTATTTAGAAACAAAGCACAGAGAGGATAAACCGGAAATGACAGACATTGATTATGTACAAGCAGTGGTTTAAATGAAATGAAAGTTGTAGACGGAGATGCTCTGTATACTTTTTAAAGTTTGACTTCAAGCGATATTAATGTTTTACATAAAAAAATAAAATAAGAGCTGGAAAATAAAAAGCAGAAAACATAAAACAAAAGGAAAAGGGTTAAATTGATGACCTTTGACAAATAAAAAACAGCGAACCAAGTAAGTGCTCAAGGGATGATCTGTGTCCAGATATCGGTAATGATATGGTGTCTTTGCCCAGTATCAGAGATTTCCTGAGAGAACAGTGCTGAAAACATTTGGCAATTGATAGGCACAGCAAACTGATTCTGCAAAGGCTGTATTGGTAAAAATGAAGTCAACAAAGTATAGTACATTTTTAATCCGGGCTATAGAATCTGAGAGTCCAAGGAATCTGTTCCCTAAAGTTTCTCTTACAAGCTTCCAACTCACTGTAATCATGACAACCTTCCCAATGTACTCTAATGACTCCAAAGAGCAAATACTTATTTGTAGTTTGTTGATTGACTAATTTTCAGGTGTTGCCAGATAATTTTATAGATTTTATATTTAATTTTATAGTAGGATTATTTTTCTTGTTTCAGTTGTAGCTATGAAACCCGTCAGTCTGCAATAAGACTGTGGAATCACTCTTCAGTAGTCACTGCATATGAATTTCCAGTCTTGGCCTAGATGTCAGTTACAAACTGCAATATTCTCTGAGGGACCAAGTTCACATTTGCTAAAATGTAAATAAAGGCACGGATTATTTTTCATGTTTTTGAATAAAATTCTTTCTCCTCTCCTAAAGAACTACATTATTTGACTTACAAATCTGAAGTGTGAAATGGAAACCTCAAACACTATTTTCTTTCTTTTTTTTGTTTTTGGAGAGGTTGTTGCTACAGGGCATGTGTGCTCGCCAGAAAGACAGAGAGAGACAGAGAGACAGAAAGCGAGAAATCACCCCCCAGGGGGGATGGCCACACCACAATCCTTTCTCCTCCATTCTCCTCTTGGGATCTTGGGCATGCATGCACATGAGCCTGGCCTGAGTTTAAGCCACTGGGTCCAGGACTCGAACCATGGTTGACTACATGGGAGTCCAGTGACATAGCCATTATGCCAACTACTGGTCCCTTACCTTTCTTTTTCTACATTTGCCAGAGGCTGCATGCACTTGCTAGAGGAAGAAAAAACTGGAGAAAGCACCCCCAAATGGGGAGTGATCACTCTATAATTCCTAGTCGTTCATTACTCCATCCTGCCAGAATTTGGGACACACAGACACATACCGGGTGTTCTACTTTTTTTTTTTTTTTTAAATCTTATTTTTATTTAATTTTATTTTTTTAGAGAGATTTTTGCTATATGGCATGTGTACTCACCAGAGATACAGAGAGACAGAGAGACAGAAAGTAAGAAATCATTCCCCAGGGGGGAAGGCCACACCTCAATCCCTTCTCGTTTTCATCTTGGAACTTTGGGCATGCAAGCACATGCACCTACCCTGAGATTTAAACCGCCTGGGGGACTTGAACTATAGTCAACTATGTGGGAGTCCAGCGATGTAATCATTACTCCATCTGCTGGTCCCTCCTGGTGTGTTTTTTTAAGCTGCCAAGTGATATTCTAATCACGGTCAGTCATGCAGCATCCAGGTCTCAATGCATAGCACTTAACCGCTACGCTAAGAGGCCAGTCCAAGCACTGTTTTCATTACATTAAAAATACTTCATCATGTAGATAAAACCAACACCCTTTTCACTACTATTTATTAAGCAGTTATAGTGTAAGCAATTGCCTTGTAAAATAAGAATTAGATGAAATTTTTAGGAACTTCGGTGAGAAATATATGAAATTAACCTCCACATTATAATTCTCAAGGAAACTTTCCCCCTCACTGTTAAGATGCAGATCTTTTTTTTAAATTTATTTATTTTTTGTTTTCTCTATTATTACTATTATTATTATTTGTTTGCTCTAAGGCACATGCGTGTGGAAGCCCTTGCCGGAAGACGCCCCATTATGGCGTAGGAGCTAAACACCTAAGACTCAAAGACAACTCCTTATTAGCATAACTCTGAGAAGCGGCCTATCAGAGCCCAACACGCCCGGAGACTTGGGGAAGGGCGGGCCCAGAGGGAATTTAAGGCGTGTACCCGGAAGCCTGGGGGAGAGAAGCAACTGAAACTGTAACAATAAACTTCACGGAAGAGATCTCGGTGTCCAGAGTCGTTCCTCCGACCCCAACAAGTGGTGGCCCGTACGGGGAACGAAGGTCTTGTGGAACCGAAGGCTCAGAACCGTGGCAGCCGGCTGGAAAGTCTCGGACATAGAGACGGTAAGTGCAAAGTCTCGGAAATAGAGACGGTAAGCAGTAGTCTCGGAAGGGAGACGGAAATTGATAGCGGGCGCTCCGTAAGTGGGAGAAAGCCCAGGACAGAAAATTAACCCCGGAAAATTCCGGTAAAGGGTAAACGGGGGACCTCCTTGGAGAGGGGAAGTGGTGTACAGCCATGGGCGTGGGACCCTCTCAGCCCATAGTAGGAGCGCTAAAAGCGCTGCTTAAGTTCAAGACCTTAAGTTAAGACATAAGACCATTCAGCACTTCATTGAGCAGGTAGATGTCGCGGCCCCCTGGTTTCTCCACTCAGGGCGGCTCATGACAGTTTGTTGGGACAAACTAGGTAGGGATTTAGACTTGGCGGCAGAGGAAGATAGACTCTCAGGCGGAGTAAAACCCCTATGGAGACTGATCCGAGCCTGTTTGGAGGATCAGCGCTGTGTGAAAATCGTGCGGGAAAGTCAGGAAGCATTAAAAACGGTCCGAGAAGTGCAGTCACAAGATGGAGACGGAGGCGCTAAAATGGCGGACAAAGATGATAATAACGACTCTGAAGTACAACAACTGGTAGAGGAAGTGAAAGGGTGGGACATTGAAAGTGAGGAGGAGGAGGACCAGCCTCCTCCTTCTGCCCCGCCTCCCCCTTATAATCCAGCTGCGCAACAGCAGGGAGGAGCGGGAGGCGGAGCTTCTTTCTGCCCCAACGCTTGGACCCGTCCGAGCATTTCCTGTTTTTGTAGAGGCACCCGAGGCGATGTAGACTGGCCCTGGATGGGTTGCCAAGCTCGGCGCCCTACTTGAACTGTACATCCCTTTTTCTCCTTCACACCTAAAATCACCACAGCTCCAAATTCCACCTGGCCCAGATATAATTGGACATTTCAAAACCCTACACAATCAGTGGCCTCAAACCCTTTTGATATCTGGCTTCTTTGCGGAATCAACGGAAGTTGTACAGACCTTTCCCCTATGTCCATGTTATTGGGGGCTGGTCCGAGTGCAGTGGTATTTACAACTAATTGATCACAGCCAGTTCAGGTCTGGCCGAGTTGGCTATGCGAACCTCACGTGGTCATCAACTGACCTTTTCGAAAAGTCAGTCACATCCAACCACACCTTCCGATCTGCCATAGTTCCACCAACTCCTGTTTGTGTAGCTCCTCCTTTCTTATTCCTTGTTTAAAACGGCTCTGAGTTCGATCATACTATCAACTGTAATAGTAACATCTGCTTCTTATCTTTATGCTGGAATGCTACCGCTTTCCCACTGGCTATAATTCTCCGCCTTCCAGAACACCTACCTGTCCCCGTTGTTCCACCCTCGGCGCTTTCTCTCATTCGACCTAAACGGGACTTCGGTATCACCGCAGCTATTGTCACTGCTGTGGTTTTGGCTGTTGGTGCGGCAGCCACCGCAGCAGTGTCCATGTACACCTCAGTACAAACTGCACACACTTTAAATAACCTCTCTTCCACCATGGCCACGGCCTTAGACCACCAAAGAGCCCTTAATAGTCACCTAGCCGGTGGAATCATGATTCTAAATCAACGGCTAGATCTCGTTGATGAAAGAGTAGACACGCTTTGGAAACTTGCACGTTTGGGCTGTGAGTGGCATGCCCCAGGTCTCTGTGTCACCTCCATCCCATATGACTTTTCCACATCTGCTAACCTTTCTCGAGAGCTTTCTTCCTATATAACAGATAACTGGAGCAGCGGCTTTGACAACCTCCAGCGATAACCTACCCCTACAGTAATTGAGAGGATGCGAGGCACAACACTGCACTACTGAGACCCTAATTGGGATCAGTAGGAAGGCATGTCCGGGTGCATATGGGTTACTGTCTGAACCATCCCATCCCCCACAAAAGACAGTGGACAGGCTGTTCTGAGTGGGTATCCCTGGCTGCCCACATAGGGTGGTAAATAAGTCCTCTTCTCTGGGGGCCCGAGACCTCTACCTTCTCCTCTCCAAAGAAAACAAAAAGGGGGAGATGTGGAAGCCCTTGCCGGAAGACGCCCCATTATGGCGTAGGAGCTAAACACCTAAGACTCAAAGACAACTCCTTATTAGCATAACTCTGAGAAGCGGCCTATCAGAGCCCAACACGCCCGGAGACTTGGGGAAGGGCGGGCCCAGAGGGAATTTAAGGCGTGTACCCGGAAGCCTGGGGGAGAGAAGCAACTGAAACTGTAACAATAAACTTCACGGAAGAGATCTCGGTGTCCAGAGTCGTTCCTCCGACCGCAACACATGCGTTCACCAGATGTGAGAGAGAGCTAGAGAGAAAGTGAGGAGATGCAGGCTTTATTTTTTAAAAAATGCCAGATGTGCTTATCAGAGAGAGAAAGAGTGAAAGAGAGAGACAGTACCCCCTAAATGAGGCATGGTCACACCATAATCCTTTTTCTTCATTTCCCTGTCCAGCCAGGATTTTGGGCACACACACACACACACACACACACACACACCCCTGAAATGTTTTTCAAGGGACCAGAGCCAGAATTCAAACCTTGGTAAACCGTATGGGAACTTGCTCTCAATGCACAGTGTTTAACCATTGGTGACCTTTACAGATAAGGAGTTCTTAATTCTGATTAAGTTGATTTTTTAATGGATCCTGAAATAATTCCCTGATCCAAGGTCACAAAAATGTTCTCTTCCAGAAATTATAATTTCTGTTTTAAATCCAGACCTTGGATCCATTTAGGGTACATTTTTGTATGGGGCTCAAAATATAAATTGAAGTACTTTTTTTCTGAATATCTAATTTTCCCAATATCATTAGGTGAAAAGACAGTCCTTTCTCCACTGAGTCGTTCTTTCATGTTTGTCAAAATTAATTGCTATTAATTATCTATTGTGTTCTTTGATTTGTGATATCATATAATATATATATATTTTTTGAGAGATTTTTGCTATAGGGCATGTGCGCTCACTAGAAAGACAGAGAGAGACAGAGAGACAGAAAGTGAGAAATCACCCTCCTCCCCCAGAGGTGATGGCCAAGCTGCAATCCCTTCTCCTCCACTCTCCTCTCAGGATCTTGGGCATGCATCTCTCTGTATTAAATTTAATTGTTCAATAACCTAATTTTCCGTTAATTTTATATAGTCACTGGTTCTTGGAATTAGGTGGTGTGATTTTTGGAAGAGCATTATTCTTCAAACCACAACAGGATAGACATTTCTATACCTAGTTTGGTTCAGTGTAGGGAGGAGTCAGTTACCTACTACATTTTTTTTTTAAGTTTTACCTTAGATTTTTGCAGAAAAGTACTTTTATATGTTATGAAAATGGTTGTTATTGCACATAATTGTACTCTGAAATACGTATGCACAATAGTATCAATGACAAATTAAAATTTTTAAAATAATTCTAGTGTTTCCTCATAAAAGTCATGTTGAAATCCTCTTGAAATTAAAAAGAAAATGGGAAGAGAGAAAGAAAAAATAGTGACTGGCAGAACAGAAAGTCTTATAGTATTAAAGGCGTTAATGAAAGTTGGAAGCAGTGAATCTTTTGGAGGGTGTGCAGACTTGGGAGTGGGGAGATGTGAATGATTCTAGTAGTAACTGTGAGGCTTTCTGTGGTCAGTCACATATGAACCCCAGCTTCCTTTTGTAAAATGAGCAAGTTGTACTGAACCTTCTCAAAAGTTTGCTTTTACTCTTTATATAGTTTAGCAAACAACACACTAATACTTGGAATCATTACAGAATTATTAGCTTCCCTAAGAGAGAAATATTTAATAATTAACTTGTATGTTTTTCTTTTTCTTTTCCTTTTTATTACAAGAGAGCAGGTGTATTCTCCAGAAAGAGAGAGATGGGGAGCGAGAGAAAGTACCTCTCAGTGAAGCAGGGGCACACCACGATCCTTTTTCTTCCATCTGTCAGTATCCAAGCACACATGCACATGCACCTGGTGTGCTTCTCAAGATTCTGTTGCTGGGGCACGAATCACAGTCAACCATGTGAGATCTGGCTCCCCATGTGCAGGACCTAACTGCTGTACTATGGGGTTGGCTGTTTACAAGTGGCTTTTTAATAAAACATGCAATAAATTCCTCACTTCTATAACAAACTTGTATAAAAGCACTTCAGATTTTCAGATGTTTTATTCTTGCTCCATCAAGCCTGTTGTCTCAGGGTTTTTCTTCAAAATAAAGCGGTTCTAAGACCTCCATTAATGCCTTTCATACTATAAGGCTTTCTGTTCTGCCAGTCACTGTTTTTTCTTTCTCTCTTCCCATGTTCTTTTTAATTTCAAGAGGATTTTGACATGGAATTTTATGAGGAAACACTAGAATTATTTTAAAAATTTCGCTAGGAGAAAGTGCTAGTAGACTCTTACTAGACACTCATTATTATATAGCCAGGGTGGAATGTAGGTTTCGGCTGTATCAATTAAAAGTGGTGGCCTGGAAAATAATGACATGGGATTTAAAGCTGGGGATTGGTTGAAGGGGGAATTGCAGTGCATATATCAATGGCAGTTCAAACTGTGGACTTAGATGAGGCACTAAAGAACAGTGTAGCTCAGAACCAGCAGTTGGCATAATGGCCATGTCGCTGGACTCTCATGTAGTAGACCATGGTTCGAGTCCCAGACCTGGTCACTTAAACTAACGCCGGTCACATGTGCATGTGTACCAAGATCCCGAGAGGAGAATGGAGGAGAAGGGATTGCGGCGTGGTCATCCCCCCGGGGGTTGATTTCTTGCTGTCTCTCTTTCTCTCTCTGTCTTTCTATCTTTCTAGTGAATGCGTGCTTCCTATAGCAAAAACATCTCAAAAAAAAAAAATTTTGTAGCTCTCAGGAAGAGTAAGTCCTTTGAGTGCCTATGGGAAACTGACCGATAGAGCAAATGAATGCTATGGTGTTTCCACCCAGTTACTGTCTTCATAACAGCAGCTACCATTGATGGCTTACCTGTGCCAGGCTGAGAACATTATTATTTACAATGTGTAAATATTTTATAGAACATTGTTAATGGGACAAAATTAATTTGTAGCAGAATAAGTGTAAAACAAAAAATGATAAATGCTGGTGGGGGTTTGGTGAAATGGGACCTCTCTTACATCGTTGGTGGTAATGTAAATTGGTCCAGCCATTGTGGAGAACAATATGGAGATTCCTCAGAGATCTACAAATAGAACTACCATATAATCCAGCAATCCCACTCCTTCATATCTACCCAAAGGAGAAAAGAATGCTTAGTCAGAAAAATGCTTGCACATTGATGTTTATTGCGGCATTATGCTCAATTGCTAAGACATGGAACCAACCCAAATGTCCACAAACAGAGGAATGGATCAAAAAAGTGTGACACATAGACTCTATGGAATACTACTCAGCCATAAAAAACAACAAGACCATGACTTTTGACAGAAAGTGCATGCGTATGGAAGATTTACTGCTGAGTAAAGCAAGCCAAGCTATGAAGGAGAGAAATTATATGTCTCCCCTTAATATATACCGACTGTCCGCACTCTATGGCCAAAACTAAATGACTAGAGGATATAGAAACATAGAAAATGGTTATAAATACCAGATAAAGTTTGATAAGAGGATGGGAGAAGGATGTGAATCTGACGAAAGACATTAAAGAGAAAAATAGAGAGGCAAGACATTTATGGGACTATGAAATGGGTTATCATTTGTTGAAGATAACATATATAGTATTCCCAACTGGACTGAAGATAAATATATTCATGTTGGAATATATTTACAAGCTAAGTGACATGTGTGATTGAATGTATAAAAGAAATTGAAATAAAAAAAGAAGGTAGATCGACTAGTGACAAATTCTCTTAGCTTTCTTTTTCCCAATTCTTTATTTCCCTTTTAAAACTAAAAGATATTCAGCACATATAAAAATTGAGATTGACTTTTTAAATTTATTTCAACACTTAAAAAATGTAGTGTTGAAGCCAGCAGGTGAATAATGGATGGATGAAGTGCTGAATTCCTACATGGTTGACTGAGATTCAAGTCACAGACCCAGGAGCTTGAAACTCACACTGGGTGAGTATTTGTGTATGCCTCAAATCTTGAGAGTAGAATGGAGCTGAAAAGATTACAACATGACCATACCCCTGAGGCTGATTTCTCACTTTCTGTCTCTCTGTGTCTCTCTAGTGAACATATGTGCTCTATAGCAAAAATATCTAAGAAAAGTGTTATTTGATTTTTTTGATTATGTTTTCTTCTTTTATTTGCATTTTTTGATTATGTTTTTTGATTATGTTTTTTGATTATGTTTTCTTCTTTTATTTGCATTTTCCCCATCTAATGTAGACTATTTCTAGCTGCTTTTCAGATTATTTTTGCCTTTATTGTCAGATATTTGGCTATGTTTCGTCTTGGTGTGGCATTGTTTGTTTTTATTTTAGTTAGCTATAAATTAAATGTCTGTGTCCCTAAAAATTCCTTTGTTGAAATCCTAGTTCCCAATACCATGGTATTTAGAGTAGGGAACTTGAGAGGTAATTATGGTCATAATGTCATAATATATCATGAGTGTGGGCCGTCACTGTGGGTCGAGTGCCCTTATAAAAAGAGGTGGAAATAGGGATCTTTTCTCTGTTTTCTGCCATGCGAATATACACAAAGAAGATGGCTATTTGTAAGTCAAAAGAGGGTTTTCACTAGAACCTGATCCTACTGGCAGCATGATCTCAAGCTTCCAGACTCCAGAACTGAAGAAAAAAATTCTGTTGTTTATAAGCTGCCCCATCTATGGTATTCTGTTAGAGCAGCCCACACTGATCAAGACAGTGGGAGTTTGCATGCTTTTTGAAATATGTATGATTATGTCTTTTGCCAAATTTGGAAGGCTTTTAGCCTTTTAAATTCTTTTTCAAGCCTACTTTATTTCTCTTCTTTTGGGACTCAGATGACGTGATATTAGTCATTTGGTTATAATAACACAGTTATGGCCCTGTTAATATTTTTTAGATTTCTCTCTCTGTCGTTTGGATCAAGTAATTTATATATTCTATCTTCAAATTCAACATTTGTCTTCCCTCTGCAGTTCTTCTCATCCAGTGAATCTTTTGTTGTTGTTGTTTTTAATTTTGGCTATTGTCATTTTTGTTTCTAATTTTTTCATTTGGTTCTTTTATATATTTCACTGCCTTTGCTGAGACTATTTCTTTCACTTGTTTCAAGCATGTTTATAATTGGAGCAATTTTTTGATGACCATGTAATAATATTTGTTAAATAATTTTAATATCTCTGTCATTATTTTCCAGCATGTACTGATTGTCTTTTTTATCCAAGTTGAGATTTTGCTGGCATTTAGTATGAGTGATTTTCAATAGAACTAGGACATTTTAGGTAATGTGAGACTCTGGATCTTATTTAGAATTTCTGTCTTGCCTGCCTTCCTCTGAAATGACTCCATTAGAGGAAGGGTATGGGAATACTGCATTATTGTTGGGTGCGAGCAGAAGTATAGCTTTCCTCCTCGGCATCTGTTGATCTCCAAGTTGGGGATGTTCATCATAATTGCCATGCAGGAGATGAGTTCTGGCTTTCTGGTAGGCTTCCACTGAAACCACCTGGGTGGGAGTGGTAGGGAGGCCTTGTTACTGTTATCTCACGTGGTCTCCACTGACTCCCATTTCTTGGTGAGAAAGGAATTCCAGGCTCCCCACTTGGTTTCCACCAACATCACAGAGTGAGGGAAAGTGAAGGGTAGAGACCGAAGTTCCAGTTTCTACTAGGCTTTCTCTCCCAATACTCTGGGGAAATGTTGCAGCACCTCATTTGAGCTGGCACATGTAAGATCTAAGGTCTCTGCTTGGGCCATTGTTTTTCCTGTGGTGCTTGGATATCATGGAGGGGTTATTGTTCAAATGTTTTCTACCAAGCTAGACTGTGTTTCAGGTCCTTCAGTAGAAACATAGGCTTTTGTTAGATCATTTCACACGAGTGTCTGCTGTTATGTCTGTATTGCTGACTTATGCAGCTACAAATCTGCTATTTATAAGGCAAAAAAGAAAACCTAAAGAGTTTTACTCCACATCACTTATCAGGTCACTAGCACATCTGCCTTGTTCTCATCAGGTGTCAGAATCTTCTTATGGTGGTTTTCTATATAACGTCCAGAGTATTTAATTGTACTTAGCAGGAGGAAGAAGCCAAACTATATATATCCCATCTTCCTGGAAGCTGATGTTGGTTTCCATCAGACATCAAAATAAGCAGGTGCCTTTCTCTCTAAAGCTTTTATCTCTTCAGGTAGGACTTGAAACAACTGCAGGTGAATTGATCTAGAGATGCCACTCTTCTATATAGGTAGGGAATAGGCTGAATCTCATACGCCAGGTGTTGAATCTTTAGAACCTAAGTGAGGAAGGTTTCAATATTGTCTTTGTTCATGAGCCACTCGATGATGTACAATGATGCCCTCATTCAGGAGCATTTTTTAAATGGCATTTATGCTTCCTTTTGAATGCTTCTCAGCTGAAGAGAGCAGCTGCTTATAAAATTATCCATTTTTTTGGATAATTCATCATCGGAAAATTGTCGTGGGAAAGAAAGAACTACTTCCATTGAATAAAAGAATAAATTTGCCATTGTCATACTTTCATTGCCATACACTACACAGCACAACTTTGAAAATATTACACATTTATCTCTTGTAATTAACCCTGTTACATTATCAATGACAACATAGGTTAAATTTATAAGACTTATTCTAATCTAAACTTATTCACATAAATTAATTTTGAAAATTGACAGCAGGTCATTTTCACTCTAGGAAACTGGGATATATAATTAAGTCTGGGCAAAATCCTACACTATCAAGCACATTTGTTCTCTGGGGAGAGAGAAAGAGAGAGAGAGAGAGAGAGAGAACTCCCCCTATGGGGAATGGTTACACTATAATCTCTTATCCCTTTCTTCCTCTTTTCAGGATTTTGGGAATGCACACACATAGGCCCAGGATGTTTCTCAAGCCACTGGGTCCAGGACTGAAACTACATGCTTGGCCTATGGAATCCAGCTGCCTAATGACAAGGCTGCAGGGTGACTCTCTTACTCTCATTCTATACACATTGAATTACACAGTATTGATTCTATGGTATGCATGACATTTTTTATTTCCTCTTTTACTTACCATTGCTTAGTAAATACTTATTGGAAATATAAACATTAAGATATCAAATATTCATTTATTTGTTCATTTAGAAAATATTTGACTAATTCTTTCTGACACTCTTGCATTATCGGTAAGATCTATTTATAATACCAACATCGTAGAGTTTTCGTAAGAAATAACGTATGTGATGTGTTGTTGCACAGTGCTTTGGAAACTGTCCAGTAAATGGTAGATACTAGTCTTAACATTAAAAAACAAAAGAAAATATTTGACAAGTGCAGTGCTAAGCATTGGAGAAGAGCGAGTAGCAGAACTAGATTTAGTTTTTCTCTCGTTGAGTTTAAATTCTAAGCAGTGTTGTATGATACAACTTCCTGTTATGACCTAAAGGATTTATATTTGATAGTCAATATGATATAACCAAATGTGACTACTGGGTGCCTGAAATGTGGCCAGTGTGTTTGAGAAATTGAATTCTATACTTTATGTAATTTTAAATCATTTAAATTTAAACCGGTATATGTGACTTGTGTCTACTTTATTGGTCACCAACTCTGACCTTGTACACATGGGGAGGGCATTTGTCTGTCGGGATGGCAGATTGGAAGCTGGACTGGGCCCAGGTCTTACCTGGCAAGGCTCTTGTGAGCATCTGCTGGGCAAGTTTGATTTTTCTCCGTTGTATCTAACTTCGGACTTAAGATTTCCAGGAAGTTCTAAACACCTTCCTGAACTCCACCACTGAGCTTAGGAGTGGTAGGGAGTGCAGTTACAGTGAGGTGGGATAACTTGTCTGCCAACACATGCTCTTGGTCCATTTGAGGTGACTCATTTTAAGTTAAAGCACCCGGTTTTATCTGGTGTCCTAATACAGAAGTTGTGCATTTATCCTTTTTACAAATTCTTGATCATGCATCCTTAGGCTTAGAGAAAACTCTTTTAGCCTGTGCTGCTCTCCCACAATTCCTGTTTTTGTTTGTTTGTTTATACTTGCTGGACTTTAAAAATATTTTCTACAAGCCAAGAATCAGAGTAAAAATGGAGTAGTGTTAAGTCAGAATACAGCAGAAAAATCTCATAAAAATTCTGAGTAAAAGTTATTTACAGCCTGCAATTCTACATCTAGTGAGATTATTCAGTTCAATGTGACAGAGTGAACACATTCTCATACAAGAAATATCTTAAAATATTTCATCCCCCATGCACTCATTTGTAAGAAGCTGTGCAGAGTGTCCTCACCAAATAAGAAAAACAAGAGAGAGATAGACATGAACTCAGGATATATATCGTCAAGGAGACCAGCATGTGGCGTGGAGAAGGCAGATGGATTCCATATGGCAGACCAAATAGTGCTAGTCCTTGATCTAGTGGCTTGGAAAACATGCCGGGTGAATGTGTGTGTGCTCAGAGTCCTAGAAGGAGGGAGAAATGGAGGAAAAAGGATTACAGTATGACCATGCCTTATAAGGGATGTTTTCTTCCTCCCTCCACATCCCCCCAACTTTCTCTAGAAAGAGAACATGCAATTTGCCAAATTAAAAAAAAAAAAAGTAGTTAAGAGAATTTCCAAGACAAAAGCAAATCATCTAATAGATGCAAGAGTGAGGAAAATTGTACTGACAGAGATTTTGAAGATCTGTCAGAGGTTACAAGAAGACTTAAATGTTTAAAGAAAACTAGGTAAGTGAGAGGAAAAAAAGACAATTACTAACTGGAAAAAAAAGCTTTGCAAGAAAGAAAATGTAAGTGAAATTAAGAGGAGATTTTAGGTAGGGAGTAGTGTTGACAAAAACACCTTCTCATTCTGAAATAAAATCACTACTCTAATCTTCGTAACTTGGAGCTGGTTCCCTCACTTACAAGCAGCACTAACTAGGCAAAGGCAGATTTGTCTCTTCATTCACCTATTTCTGTCTACACTAGAAACAAATGGGAGAAAAGGTTGTTACACAGGTCAAGTGGGGAGTAAAGAATGGGAGAGCAGAGAGTTTTTTGTTTTTTTTTTTTTTTTCCCATTTGTAGTTATTTCCTCTCGGTGACATCAAAAGAGGAAGAATCTGAGAGAATCACTTGGAAAGGATGGGCTCTGCTTAGGGCCACTTGAAATGGCAGTTGCTTTTTCCAAAGAAAGTGGTAAGAGAGCAAGAGAGACAGGCAAAACAAGATGTGAAGGCACCGTTTCTTCACAACTTAATCTCAGAAGTGACATATCACCATTTCTACCATGTCCTATTGGTCATATGACCAGTCCTAATGGGGATAACACCAGGAGGCAGGACTCTTGGATGCTGGCCATCTTATAATGGAAACTATTTTTTGATAAAGTGAGTTGAGATTGAGGGTTTTTATGTATTCAGTGAAGCCTTCAAAGTCATGATGTTTGAATATACTTGAATAAATGGCAAAGAACACTCATAAAAGGGAGGAATAAGTCTGGGATATGGGAGGACTATTAAGATCAGTGTGGTCAGAGCAGAGTGAATTATGCACAGAGATGTCATTAAGTTCAGAAGTAGCCAGGGCCCTGTCGTGTAGTGCTTTGGCCATAGTAACAAGTTTGGATTTGGTTCTTATGAAGTAAAAGTGATAAAAATCACTAGAAAACTTTGAGTAGGAGGGAACCAGCAGTTAGCGTAATGGCTATGTCGCTGGACTCCCACGTAGTCGACCGCAGTTCGCGTCCCGGACCCGGTGGCTTAAAACTCACGCCGGGCGCGTGTGCGTGTGTGCCCAAGATCCCGAGAGGAGAATGGAGGAGAAGGGATTGCGGCGTGACCATACCCCTGGGGGGGTGATGGTGATTTCTCACTTTCTGTCTCTATGTCTCTCTCTGTCTGTCTGGCAAGCACACACGCCCTATAGCGAAAACCTCTCCAAAAAAAAAACAAAAAACTTTGAGTAGGAGAGTGATATGATTATTACATAGTTGCTGAGAGGAACTAACTGTCAGAGAAAAGAGTGGAAAAGAGTGGAATCACTATTGGAGTCAGAAATGATGCTTGCTTAGATAGGCTAATAATGATAAAAGTGGTGAATAATAATTGCATTTGAAATTTATTTTGAAGATAGAACTTCAGAATTATAGCATATTGTCAATGGGCCAGACAGAATGTGATTGAAGTAAGAGAAAAAAGATAAGGGTTAAGAATGATCCTTAGTTGACAAGCAAACAGATGACTGTGGATGTTAGTTGTTGAGATAGAGAAGAGGTAGAGGAGGAATAAGTTTGTGTACAGGAAGGAAGCAGGAGAGGGAGGAGAAAAACCTATGAGAGGGTGTGAAGGCCCTGGAGATGTAAAAAAAAAGTGAGGTTGAAAGGACCAGCAGATGGCATAATGGTTACATCACTGGACTCCCATATAGTTGACCCTGGTTCAAGTTCCAGATCCGCTGGCTTAAAACTCACACTGGGCATGTGTGCATGAGTACCCAAAATCCAGAGAGAAGAAGGGAGGAGAAGAGATTGCAGCATGACCATCCCCCATGGGGATGGTGATTTCTCGCTTTCTGTCTCTGTCTGGTGAGTGTATGTACATGCCCTATAACAAAAATCTCTCTCTCTTGGGGGAAAAAAAAAAAAGAAAGAAAAAAAGGTGAGGTCAATGCTGTCAGATAAATTCCTGAGAGGTCAAGTGACATGTAGGACTGAGAATTGAGTACTGAGTTTAATGAAATGAGGATCACAGATGACCTTGGCAGAAATGGAGTTCTGAGTACAAAAGCCTCTATACAGTGTATGTAAAACAGAGATGGGAGGTCATGAGGGAGGTCACAGTAACTACAGACATACTTTTTGAAGACGTGCAATAAAGTTGATAAACAATTGGTGTGGTAAATAGAGACATTAAGGGTCTAGGGCGAGCTTTATTTTATCGTTATTTAATTTTTAGAGGGTATGTGTGCTCACCAGAGAGAGAGGGAAAGCATCCCCCAGTGTAGCATGTTTACACTACTATTCCTCTTCCTCTCTTCACCCATCTTGTCAGAATCTTGGGCGTATGTGCACACAGGCCTGGCATGTCTTTACAGCTACCAGAGTCAGGATTCGAACTATAGTCAGCCATGTGATAACCACTGTACTATACGGCCAGCCCCAAGATTTTAAAAATGGAGGCTATTTCAGCATGTTTAGGCCGATTAGATCAATACAACAGACAAGCGGAAAATGAAGATGCAGAGGAGAAAAAGGACATAATTGCTGAAGCAAAATCTTTGTTGAGGCAAGAAGGAAAGTAAAGCTAGGAGCCAGGAGGTTCTGCCTACAATGACAGAAGAGAAGCCAAAGACTAGGGCTAAAGTTGCATGTGGGCTCATCAACTTGGTGATGGTCATGTTGAGACTGTTATTTTCTGATTTTTTAAAATGTCTTCATGACATTTTTGAGGCTATCAGTGGTTGTAGGGGTAGGACAGTAGACAATTCCTAATATTGAATCATCCTTGAGATCCTTTTCAATGTAATATATTATTCACTCAACGCAGTGTTGACTTGCCTAAATGCAGCTGAGGATTTAACTAATGGGATATCTTTGCAGGCCTATATATGTGTTTTATGAACCTCATAAAATAAATTCAGATACTTGTTAATCTTTCATATATTTGAACAAAGTCTAAATAAGAATTTTATGTGCTTTATGATATAAAAACTAGATATTAGAATTTGCTGTATTCATTGACATTGAAGAAATAATGAGAGGGTTAGAAACACTTTCTTATCAACATCTTTTCTTTCTTTCAAGTTATTTTCTATTTTTCTTCTTTTCTAGACTTCTTGAGTCAAATTTGGCTCATTGGAAGAGTTTTATGTAACATTGTCCTATTTTTTAAAAAATTCATTTATGCGTGGTAAGTGTCCCCTTCTCATATTTGAAATTTGCATTGTTTTATGTTTCTTTGTTGTTGAATGAAATTATAACAATTATTTTAGACTATGAACCAGCTTTTAAAGATGTTACAAATTCAGTTGTTTTTATTTTTTTCTTTTTAAATTTTGCCACAGGGTGCAACGCTTATTGGAAAGAGTGAAAGAGAAAAAAAGGAAGCATCCTCCATGGGACATAGTCATGCTGCAACCCCTTTTCCATTTGTCCCTCCTCAGGGTTTGGGGCATACATGCACATGTGCCTGACCTGGTTCTCAAGCCACTAGTCTGGGTCTTAAACTGTACTGTCAGCCATGTGAGCTCCTGGTGCCCTAACCACCGTGCCACATGCTGGTCCCAAATGTTCTTTATTGTTTTCTCATTCCAGATGCTTTAATTTGGGTGGTAGCAGACAAACTTTGACATCATGTAGGCGATATTTCACAGTATAGACCGACACATTTCTAATCTGGTAGAAGATTTTTAAACACTGCTTTTCTAAATGTCATGAATTAAAATTTCATTTTAGATATGTACCAGTATACACATTGACAAGCAGGGACACCGTTTTTAAGAAGTTAGTTTTGGGAGGACCAGTAGATGGTGTAATGGTTACATTGCTGGACTCCCATGTAGCCTACCGCCATTCGAATTCTGATCCTGGTGGCTTAAAATTCATACTGGGTGCGTGTGTGTGCATGCCCAAAATCTCAGAGAAGAACTGAGGAGAAGGGATTGCAGTGTGGCCATCCCCCACCGTGGGTGATTTCTAGCTTTCTGCCCCTCTGTCTTCCTGGAGAGAGCATGCACCCTATAGCAAAAATCTCTCTCTAAAATTAAAGTTAGATTTGGGACCAGCAGGTGGTTTAGAGTCTCATAGGGCTGACCACAATTCAAGTCTCAGACATGGCAGCTTGAAAATCATGCTGGCACATGTGCATGTGTGCCCAAAATCCCAGGAAGACATTGGAGGAAAAGGGATTGCTACATGGCCATCTTCTCTGGGGGATGAGTTCTCACTTTCCCTCTCGCTGTCTCTCTCCAGCAAGGATGTGCACCCTACAAAAACGGTAAAATTTAATTAGTTTTGATAAAACCATACTAACGAGATTTCATAAATAGACTGGTATCTTTGTCCATTTGGAGCTGTTATAACAAAATATCTCAAACTCGTAACTGATAAAGAACAAAGATTAATTTCTTTCAGTTCTGGAGGCTTAAAGTTCAAAGCTGAGGGACTCATTTGTGGCAAGGGCCTTCTTTTCACAAAGAAATCTTAAAATTTTTAACTTAGGATCATTTAATCTTACCATTTCATGCTTACTATTCCTCTTTAGAATAATTATTAAGAAGTGAAAGCAATCTGCTAGATTTTTGTTTTGTTTGTGTTTTTGTTTTTGCTGGAAGGCACATGTGCTTACAAAAGTGACAAAGGGAGAGAAGGGAAAGTACCTCCCACACACCCAGAGAATGGTCCCACTGCAATCCTTTCCTCTCCATCTCTCCCTCCTTTCAGGATTTTGGCACATACACATGCTCCTGGTTTGTTACATGAGCCACTGGGGCCAGGGCTCAAACATCGCAGTGGTCTATGTGGAATCCAGTTGCCTTAATCACCAGGTCATGGAGTCAGCCTTCTGCTAGTTTATATGTTTGTTATCTTATTAGTCTTCATTCTCTAATGTAGTCATTATCCCCATTTTAGATGAAGAAACTGTGACTCAGAGTTTTAAGTAGATTGCTAAGAGTCTATAACTAGTTTAAAAAAAAGAAAAAAATTTTAATTAATTTAAATTAATTAATTTACATTATTTTTAAGGGACCAAACTTCTGGTCCTTTAAAATACACCATGCTGCCTTCCTTATGAAGTATATTCAAATTTTGTTAAAGAATAGTGGGGTGGAGGAGTGGGGGGGAAGGATGTAGAGAGAAAGAGAACTGAGCCATAGTTAAAATTGGTGATCATATAGTGGGTCCCAGAGAGAAGAGGTGTAGAACTATAATCATTCCTCTAGGACCAGTTATATTGGAAACTATGTATTTTCTCAGCCTCTACGGTGTCTCACATTTATTGTATTTTCTTTATTTCCCGAAGTTACTTGAGTATCAGTGAGAGATCTGAAAATTGCACTAGTGCTATAGAACCCAGAGAAAGGAGGAAATAACCGTCTTCTATTGCCTGCCAGCTGGTTTGTGTGTAAAGAAGGAGAGTATCTTGCTGGAAGCATCAATGAAAAGGGGACCTTAACATTCTTGTTGTATTTGGGACCCTCAAGTTCCAGACTTCCAAACGCTCAGAAAGAAAGATGGCAATCAGAATTACATGCTGACAATTTTATTGGTGTATGAGAGGTACAGTTATGACCACATTGTCCCAATGTCATGGCTTTCTGAAGGACGGTCTCTTCTAATTCAATTTCTGAAACAAACAAACAAATAAACAAACAAGAAGTTTGTAGACAAGCTATGACATGGCAGGAACTTTCTAATTTCTTGTTATAAGTGAGATAGATGAGATCCATGTTCTTCAGTTTCTACTTTTTTTTTCCTCCCTCATATCCTCTCCAATTTTTTAGATTCTTTCTTGTCAGTATCTATCAGATAATGTGTTCTAAATTACATCTGTATCTATCAGATAATGCGTTTTAATTACTTTGTACGAAATAAAAAAATAAATTACTTGGTTGTTTATTTTTTAGTTCCTGTTGAAAATGTTATAGATATATTTCTAAGGATAATTACTACAACAAATAATAGTGAAAAACTGAAACTGGCTGGAGTGGTCCATTGACAGAGAGTTGCTTAAAAAAGTCATGGTAGATAAATGTGTACAATAATAATTTGTCAATATGAACAACACATTTTTTAAAAGATAAAATATATAAATTATAGTAGAGCCACACAATAAGATAGGAGATACTTGTAAGAAAATAAGAAAAGGGGAAGAAAGAAAAAAGAGAAGGAAAGCAAAGAAAGAAAAAGGAAAAGCAAACAGAAAATCCACTGAGAAAACATATTTCTATAAACTATGTGGAAGGATTTTTTTTTTTTTTGAGATGAGAAACATCTCATCTGCTTGTAAAAGAGGATATTATTTATGAGATAAGGGGGTTATATATGATTATATACATGTAAATATTTAACAAAAGAGGTTCCAAAAGATTTAATGGTGATGGCTTTGGTGAGACATGTGGAAAGGTAGGATAAGATATGTCTCTAAGATTTAGCTTCAGACTAGCCTGAGACTTGTTTAAGGCAGCCAGATCCCCATACCTTCAACATGGGTCAAATCCTAGGCCTGGCAACTTGAAAAACATTCTGGGGACCAGCAGTTAGCGTAATGGCTATGTCGCTGGACTCCCACGTAGTCAACCGTGGTTTGCGTCCCAGACCCGGTGGCTTAAAACTCACGCCGGGTGCGTGTGCGTGCGTGCCCAAGATCCCGAGAGGAGAACGGAGGAGAAGGGATTGCGGCATGGCCATCCCCCCTGGGGGGTGATTTCTTGCTTTCTGTCTGTCTCTCTCTGTCTGTCTGGCAAGCACATGCACCCTATAGCAAAAACCTCTCCAAAAAAAAAAAAAAAAAAAGAAAAAGAAAAGAAAAACATTCTGGGGTGCATGCACATGCATGTCCCCAAATCCTGAAATGAGGCAGAGGTGGAGGAGAAGGGATTGCAGAATAGCTGTGTCCTGTAGGGAGTGCATTTTGCTAGTTCTCTCTCTCTCTCTCTCTCTGGCAACAGGATGTGCCCTCTGCCAAAAAGAAAAAGGAAAGAGAAGAAAAAAATAGCTTAATAACTATTTTCAGTTAGATTTTTTAAGTTCTTACATTGAACACGTATTAATTTAAATGTATCTAAAAAACTCGGTAACACAGCTCCACCAACTTTAAAGGATAGTTTAGAAGACATCTTGGACTTGAGAAGACTGGTATGAGACAGAAGTGAGCAAAGAATGATCAGGTCACTAGAAAGTCTCTGAGTTTGAGGAGAGAGGCAGAGGATCACAGGGAGAACACTGCTCTACTTCCTCATTACCAGCCCAATTGGTAATGACAGTTTGAGACAAAAGAAAATTTGAGGCACTGTCTCAAGATCAGAATCACCATGGAGAGCTTGTTAAAAATATAATACCTTGCCATTCTATTCCATAATATCTAAATACAAATATTTAGAAATAGGATCCTGTACTATATGCAGTTTCTACAAGTGTGCAGTTGTTCATGGAGACAGCAAGGTTTGAGAAATGTAGGCTTAGAGCCTTTAATGGAGAATAAATTTGAATCTTACCTGTTGCCATTGATGTCTAGATAAGTGGAATGGTTCACCTGGTTCACGGAAAGCTTTTGGTGGTCTCCCCCAATGGAAAGGCGGTGGTGGTCCTTGAGACCATGCAGGAGGAGGTGGGTAGTAGCTTTCTCTTGGGGGTGGTCCTTGTTGGTATGTCGGAGCAGGTGGGAGAGAATAATAGTGATAGCATATAACTGGAGGTGCACGTGGCTTTGGAGGAGGAAATGGGAAATAAGGATGGTGATGGCCTTCTGGTCGAGGTGGTCTTGGTTGAGAATCATTGTTTCGGTTTCCATCACTAAGAGGGAATGTAGCTGGGAGTCCTGCAGGAGGTAGTTTCTGTAGTTCCTCCCCCAGGCTCTGGCTTGAGTCCCTAACACCTGAATGGAGACAGCACAAGAATAGATGACTTAGAGATAAAGAGCCTTCCTTCTTTTTACCTCCCTGACCAGCTTATACCATTGCTTTCTCCCTAAACCTCCCTTTCAAATGCCAATCTCCCTGGAGCCCACTCTTCTTTTTTACACAGTGCTCTGCTTATTCTGCATACTCTTGTTATCAAAGTCACATTTCTTTGCTCCTGGGATGCATGCATTTTTAAATTTTGCAAGAAAGGAGATCTTGAATATCACAGAGTTCCCAAAGGATGTCTCCAGAGACAGAAGAGAAGCTGAGGTATCATGGTGTCAGGCATGTTGCAGTCATGCATTGAGCATAACGTTTTGTAATAATGTAATTGTGACTCCAAGTTTGGGCACCCAAAGCCTATATGGAAAATACAGCTGGTTCCTTAAGCTCCAGGACCCAAGTAGAGACATACTAGGAGAGAGGAAAAGGTGATGGACCATAGGAGTCACTAAAGAGCTGTAGCATATTTTATCAGCAACAGGGACACAGAGAAGGGAAGAATCACAGAGAAAAGGAACCCAGATAGATTACAGTGCATTTCTCCATAGAGCGGTACTGGGATGCACTGGGGAAGAAGGAGGCAGTTGAGGGGCTTTTGGAAGGATGAAAGAGGCTGGATGAGGACACTTTCCACTATATGCCATCCATTAATGGCCATTTCTTGGCCGAAGAACAGAGAATCTCCTTTATTGTTATCAAAGGCAGAAGCTCCATGATTCAAGTAGGTGTCCCTGCTCATGGTCCTCCAAATCAAGGTTGGGAAAAGTTTGCTCATGTCGTTAGGGACACTAGTTCTGACCAAATGATGATATGAAGACATGAGGGAACTAAATAATCCCAGAGGTTGAAAAAAGGAGAAAGCTGAGGAAGGGAGAGTCTTCATAGAGCATATCTAGAGCAAAAAAAAAAAAAAAAAAGGATGAAGTGAAAGCTAGGCCATCAGGAGTTCTACGGGCACTCTCAGAAGTTCTACAGTGAAAGGTGAATGTTTGATTGCCACCTGGACCTCCCCTAAGTGATCCTATTTTCTCTGTCTGTGATGCTGTTGGAAGAGGAGGGAGGTTTCAGGGCAGGGTTTGTTCCAGGGTCTCAACCATGAACTTGAAACAGAAAATCCCCTCTGTCCACCCTAGAATCCTTCATCCCTTAATACCAGCTTATACTAAGTGCTCTGGGCATTTCAATGTCACATTTAAGCATCCTTGTACCCTCTTTTTTCTCTATATATTTTGTTTATATTAATGTACTTACTCAAGAGGGGAAAGTATGCATTTGGCACTATCTGACAAAAGGCTCACAGAACATTAAAATATTAAATGTGGCAGGAGAAAAGTGATAAACCTGGGCCTGATATTTCTTTCTCTTTAAGTAGAGAAAGACACATTCATTGTCTGACCCTCTGCCTCTGAAATACCTCTGATGTGTGTTTCCTTCTTCCCTATGGCATCCAATGCCCTCCACTGTCTACTTCAATTACCGAAGGTCTTCTCAAATGATTTCCCATACTAGTCTTGCTAACCACTGACATGGATTCTCAGACCAGATGGATTTTTCTGAAGATATAAGTCTTACTTGCCTATCATTCTTGAGTTCAGACTTCTCTTTCTTAAAGAGAGACTTTTTGGGTTCCAACTGTACTTTGCAGTATAAGGCCATACCATGAAGGGAGGATGCAGTCAATTTTATTTATCTCTTGAGAACTGTGCAGCCCATCATCTTCCCATTCCTCCTCTTCCCACACTGCAGTGTGAAATTCTAAGCTCCAAGCAGAGTCACAGCACTTCCACCCCTCCTCTTTTTCTGGGTTTACCATTACCTTGACTCTGAGCTGAGTTCAGGGCCAGCAAGACCATGGAGAACAGGATCAGCAGCATCTTGGAGGAGGTCTAGAGCTGCTCCCAACCTGTGCTGGAGGAAACAGGGCAGCTGCTTTATAAAGTAGAGCAGGACAATGAACCCTTTGAGCACCATGCTTGGCGGACTCCCTGCCAGGCTGCCAAGGTTTTGCTTGGCTCACATAAAGTTCTTATTTCTCTTTGGACCTTAGTCATGCTGGATTGGCTGGGTTGATGGTTGTTCATGTTTGATTCTAAAAGGTACAACTTGTGACTTGGTAAAAGCATTTGAAGAACAGAGTCCAAGCATTCACATAGACATGAGAATTTATATGCGGCCATCATTCAATCTTCAGTCCATCTGTTGAGACTGCTATTTGTTCTTTCCACTGTATTTTTTTCTGTGCATGTCTGCATGTGTGTGTGTGTGTGTGTGTGTGTGTGTGTGTGTGTGATGTCAGTGACCTTATACCCCAAAACGAAGATGGTCATTATCTCCAGCTGTTATAATAGTTCAAACTCCATCATTCACAGTGTATGTGTGATATAAAGAACATTTCATCATAACTTCGAAATTTGCAAGAAAAACACACATTTAAACACATAGAAATGATGGAGGGTCAACTCTCAGCCTGCTGAAGCTCACACATTGTCCAACATTCTCTGGATTGGGCTCTACTCAGGGAGGTCTGGGTATTGTAGACCACAGGTGACCTCAGACATTCTGTGCTTAATATCCTTGGATTTTCAAGCAAAACTGGCCACAGAAACCAACACAAGAGTTTCCAGAACAAAATTAAGTACATGCTTAGTTCCTTCAACAAGCCACACTATTTCATGTTTTAAGACATTTTTCATGTCCTTCCCCTTTCCTAGAATCTTCTTTAATTTTAGCTTCAGCTTCATGTCTTCTGAAAAATCAAACACTCCAACAAATTAGTCTGCTCCTTTCAGAGTCTCATTTGCAAGGCATCACCTTCTATTTTTCAGTCTATTTTTATACTACTTTGATTCCCTCAGATTTATAAGGAATTCATATGAATTTGAAGAATTGTTGTGTCCATTGAATGAACTAAGCAATCCAATGGTACAGTTAGCTTATAAACACAATGGTTTCAGATAATAAATGTTGGCTTATATTTTTCTAAAAGTCCTGGCTACATTATTATGATACTGGTTCATACATTCTAATTTGATTTTGACCATCCTGAAACACGTATTTCACAATTATTTTAGAGTATCTATGTTTTACCAACCTGATACACCAAGACTGATAATAATTTAAAAAATTATTTGGCATTTAATACTCCATTTAATCTTTAGAACCATCTTATTTAGGAGTTATGGTATAATTATTGCCTCACTTTTATATATGAAAAGACTAAGGCACACACCAAGGTTGCTGAAATCTAGTAAGTGGTATATAAGGCAGTCAAGCTCCAGAGCCAAAGTTCTTGCTTATTGCTACTTTTACATCTGTCCTCCAGAAAATGGACATGTTGGGACATTATTGCACTGACTGTATGGCAAAGATATTAAGTAAAAAATGATTTCCTTTGTGGTGTCTCATGTTCATTTCTTCATAATAATTCTGTAATTTTGTTTAAGTTTCTTGCTTTCTGTTGTCTTCTCTCCCATTCTCCTGGTCCTTGGGTATTAATTACATTTTTAAAAAGTTATAATTGTACTGGGACATGGAAGAAAGGGCAGAAATAATTATATGTATTCAATACACCATGACACACGAATGGCCCTTCTAATGTGCACTGTTAATTCTGTTACTTCCTGGTTAATGCTTTTTGATTGTATTCCTATATCCTTAAAAGAACAAATTCCTTAAAACAGTTTTAAGAAGCTTCTATGAATGGCCTCTTTGCTTTTCCCTTGTAAAAATGAAATTACTTTACAAGGAAGACTACTATTATCTGTGCTCTTAAGTTTAACAGAAGAATCTAGTCTTTTTTTTTACTAGCTGCATTAAATAGAACATGATCATAAGTTCATAACCTTTCTGTTATTTTTTTCACAAAGTTTTTGACCAAACTCAGCCTATTTTTTCAACCCTACTAACAATTTTAAGTGACCAAATACTTTTTTCTACCTTAATAGACTAACAAATATAGTTTCCTCCATACATTCAAGCATACCAATTAGCCATCCTTAGGACAAATAAACTCAATATGAAATGAAAATCTATTGTTCCTTCTAGTAAATAGAAATATATATATAGGGTCATGAGTTTAAATATATCTAAATTTTTATAAACTTTCTACGTTTTCCAGCGAAACCTCGTCTCTATGCAAGTTTTCCTGATTGCCTCACACGTCTTTTTTACCTATTTAGTGGAACAAATGCAGGCATCTGTAAATGAGAATACAAACAGTGTTTATATACTGCATTTGGTCCAATCTGAATTTTCTATGAAGCTAAGGAAACTTAAGTCTTGGCATGTATCATTCACGCAGGCAACTTCTAAGTTCCTGTTTAGATTGCACAGATGTAAGATGAATTTAAAAGGCTCTTGAATTAAGCAGTGGTCCTATGTCTGCCCACTCCCTCCCTAAAGCATCTGTAATTTTCATTTTACAGTCTGCCCTTAGCTATGGGGTCATGAGATATTAATACTGTGTGCTCCCCAAAACAAACCCAAATAGTTTGTAGGAATTTTGCTAAAAAGTAGCCTGAGACCTTACCTCTCAAAACAAATGTCTATATCACGTCTCTCTTTTTTTTTTCTTTTCTTTTTGTTTTTTTCCATAGAGCACATGTACTCACTGGAGAGAGACAGAGAGAGACAGTGAGAGGGACAGTGAGAAATCACCCTTCAGAGGGGATGACCACGCTGCAGTCCCCTCTCCTCTATTGTCCTCCTTGGATTTTTTTTTTTTTTAAGAGAGGTTTTTGCTATAGGGCGCGTGCGGTCGCCAGACGGAGACAGACAGAGAGATAGAAAGTGAGAAATCACCCCCTGGGGGGATGGCCACGCAGCAATCCCTTCTCCTCCATTCTCCTCTTGGGATCCTGGGCACGCACACTGGCGTGAGTTTTAAGCCACCGGGTCCGGGACTCAAACCGCGGTCGACTACGTGGGAATCCAGCAACATAGCCATTATGCTAACTCCTGGTCCCGTCCTCCTTGGATATTTGGCACACATGCACATGTGCCCAGCATGAGTTATAAGCCACTAAGTGCAGGACTCGAACCGAGGTCAGCCACGTGGGAGTACAGCTCGTTAAGTACCAGGTCATCTGTTGGCCCTTCTGTATCACCTGTCTTACATCTGTAAATAATAGCTAATTACGTTTTCTAGCCTTGCTGTTATATAACAAGTAATTTTATTGTAGTGGAAGAATCTAAAAGTTGAGTTATAGAGGAGGCCGAAAGGTCAATTAAGATAGAGTTAAACTTGTGGCTTTGAATTCTTGTTCTGCCAGTAATTGCCTCCTTAGTAAAATACACCTCCCTGTGTTCTGTGCTGTTCTTCAGTATTTATAGTGTTCCAACTACCCAATATGTAGTGGTTAAAGTTAGCTATTTCCTCCCTCTTATGACTCCTGGAATGTTAGGAAATCTTCATGTTTGACTAAAGAGCAAAAGCAACCTCATAGCCCTGATCCAGCTGGCCATTTCTACTAGTGTACTGGGCTTAACCTGTTTCCACATCTGCTTATCAAGAAATTATTTCTGATTGTAGCAATTACCAGCGAACAAATTGAGACTCTTTGTTTTTCAATAGGAGGATGATTTTCCTGAGGGCTTTTTACTTTATAAATAAAGCAACCCTCTCCTTTATTTCTAGTAGAGGTTGCTGCTATAGATTCTGTAGTACCCATGATGAGAATACACAATAAGGCCAAAAATCTTTGCATTTTTAAATTTATTCTTGGTTTTTGAGTGATTTTTCTTAGAAGATATTCTAGAACAGACACAAGTATCAGAACTCTGGTCCCTCATTCCCTTCGTATATCTTTCTTAGAAGATATTCTAGAACAGACACAAGTGTCGGAATTCTGGTCACTCATTCCCTTCGTATATCTTTCTTAGAAGATATTCTAGAACAGACACAAGTGTCAGAACTCTGGCCCCTCATTCCCTTCGTTTATCTTTCTCGCCCTGGCACCATGTTTGCTAGCTAGACCTGCTTTCTAGGGGAGAAGAGGGATATGGTAGTACCATGAGAAGCACATGTCCATTCATGTGCTGCTCTTAGGAAATTCTGAGTATGAGTAGAGAGCAAACCTTTCATTGTATCCTTCCCAAAGGGTGTACATACTTTCCATTTCTACTGGTAGGATGTCAGCCTTGAATTTCAGAGTGCCTTTGTGATTAGAAGAAAGAAGGTTTTGGTGTCACAAATTCAATAAAATACTATCTCTACTAACATTTCTTGAGGCTGTTAACTGACTGTCAGATAAATAGGAGTGATATCTCCTGGAAGTGAATAAAAACCATTTCTTTACTTAGTTGGAGAGCATCTAAGCTCCTATAACGGAAGCAATGAGTCCATCTCAGTGCATGTTTGTCTGTTCCTTCTCTTTTTTCCCCCTGATTTCTTCCTAAAACTTTTCCTTTTGTAATTTCCAGAAGATATTCATGCTCACTAAAGAGAGACAGAGCTAGGAAGAGGTAGGACAAACACCTCTGAATAAGGTATGGTGATGCCACAATCCCTTTTCCATTTCTCAGTCCTGGGATTTGGGGCACACACATGCTTGCATTGGCATGTTTTTCAAGCCACTGGATCTGGGATTTGAATTTCATCAGCCACATGCTATCCAGTTTTCTTAATCATTAAGCTATGGAGCCAGTCCTTGACATTATTTTTGCTTTTTTTTTTTTGTTTTTATTTTGCTATGGGGTGCTTGGGCTCACCAGAGGTAGAGAGACAGGAAAAGAGAAATATTACACCCCCCAAGAGGGGGTTGGCCATGTCACAATCCCTTCTCCTTTGGTCTCCTCTTGGGATTTTGGACACACACACATGTGCTCAGCTTGATTTCTGGTTACTGGGTCCAGGACTTCGAACTGCACAGGGCATGTGAGGTTCAGTGCTTTAACCTCCATGACACCTGATGCCCCACCTCAACACTGGTTTTAATATACTATAAAAGGAGTCCACATTTACCACTTCCCAGATACTGAGAACAGTTATAAATTCTAAGAGATTTTAAAGAAATCCTCTCGCCCCTCCGAGATTTATCTTCTAAGCCCAATTGACTGAATTTTCAGTAACCAAGTAGGCATAGAATATACAAAACTTTTCCTCTGTGTTTCCAAAATTTCTTCCTGTCTATGATGTGGATTCTAATCTAGTCCATGGATCTTATCTAAGCAAAAGCCTGAAGAAAAATCAAGTTTCCTAATATGTAAAATACACAATTTTAATTTAAAAAATCCAAAGCGTAAGGCCTCTGAATTAGCAAGTCCAATTTTTGATACCTCATCTCACTCTTGACTGTCATGGAAGCCTTTATGGTGGCTTCTTCATGGACACCTAGACAAGCTTATAAAAAAATCACTTAAGGTACAAGAAAGATAAAAAGAATTACATCTAAAGAAATTAAGTTACATGCCCGAGGACACAGTATTATAAGTGAGAAAAAATGGAGCTGATCTTTTAAAAAATATTTTAATTTCTGATTCACAGGAAATAGTTTTACAAATTAATAGGACATTTTTCAAAACAAGTACATTGCAACATAATCAAATCAGGCAACTTATCTATCATTGATACAAAAAGGTACAAAGGTGCAAGTGGAATGATTTCTGACTCATTATAGTAGACTATAATCTACTATAATAAAGATACTTGGAGACAATCCAATGCATACATCAACAAAGAAGAGTGGGTCTTGAAAGGTTGACTTTTTGGGTGCTAGATTCTCTTGTTTCTCTTGATAAATGCCCTTCAGAGATTTTTGTTTGTTTGTGTTTTTAATTTAGAAAATAGGCATGCAGGTGCGTGTACCTGGCGTGTTTATTAAGACACTTGTTCCAGGACTTTAATCTGAATTCAGCCATGTGGGATCATGACCATGCCTCTTGGCTGGGCCAAAAGTGACTTTTATTTTATGAAGAAAATAATTTCTTAGTTGCCTTCTGATGATACCCATAATCATTTTATTTCTTTCTGATACTTTATAAGCAGGCTCTGACACTTGACTCAATGAACCTACGGAAATTATAATAGTTTCTGTATTGCTACTATAATATATAACAATAAACTTAGTGGCTGAAACCAACACAAATTTATTTGGTTACAGTTTTATAGCACAGATGTTTGAGTTGGGTATCACTGGGGTAAATCCATTTGTTAGGACCAAAGCTCCTCTCGTTTCCTTGTC